>OU974083.1:142500-370000 GCA_918843875.1 Diadumene lineata
GTCGGGAGGGGGGGGCTGGTGGTTTTGAGGGGGGGGCCACCTATTTTAAAACCTTGCTAGAGGGGGGGCCAAACAAAATATAAAGTATTGCAAAGGGGGGGCCACAATTTTATTTCTACATTTTTTTTACAATCGTTAAAGAATTGGTTTACAAAATAATGAACCAATCAAGGCAATCAATTTGTACTCATATTTCATCATTATGATAATAAATTGCTGCATAAAAACATTTAAAACGTTGATTTGATTTCAGTACAAGCTGTGATTAGCGGTCATTGTAATTTGATACCACTGAATACTTCTTTCTGAATTGTACAAATTTGTGAGTACTGTACTTAATAGATACATTCATTCTAATATTTAAACTGGAACTATGTGTAAATTGAAATATATTAACGGCAAAAAAAAAGAGATTATACTAGGCCGGTTTGTTAAAAAAGACTGATGAAACTATCATTTAACTGAGGTTGTAATGACAATTATCAAAGCATGTTTAAAAAGAACGTTGACGACCATAGAGCTTATCATGCAGGAAGACATTTATACTAAAGGTGGCATGGACTGACTGCATTTATAATTCTTCATCATCAACAGCTCTGTCTACACTATCGCTATCTTCATCACTGTCAGTATATTCATCGCCATCACCAGCATCATCTGAGTCATCCTCATACAAGCTAAGATTGTCAATGTCAATTGAACCAGCGTCTTCATCAGGATACATGTACGAAAATACTTTATTTGCAACCTCCTCTCTTAGATTGGTTAGGAGCCTACTAGCAGCCGCGTTTGTCAAGTATTTTGTTCAATGTTATTAATGTAAAGAAAAATCAATAGCACTTAACGTAAATGCATATTTATATATGTATATATATAAATATGGGGGGGGGGTCATGGGAATAAGGCAGGGACGAGGGGGTGGGCCACTAAATAAAAACTGTTCTCAAGTGGGGGGGCCATGCAATTTCCCCCGAAAAAAATTCAAAAACCACCAGCCCCCCCCTCCCGACAAAAAATGAACGGTCCCTTATAGACTTGTTATCTCTGCATCTTCCAGTAAGTTCCAGTGTTAGTTTAGTTTTTGTTCTCACTATTTTTTTTCTTTCTTGTGCGGCATAGAGATGCAACTCAATCTATACAGTATATATAGAGAGAGTCAACGAAGTCAATCAGCTATCAAAAGGCAATCAAATGACAATATTAATTGTTTAGGGTTATACATATATATTTATATAGTCAATTTCAAAAGAAGATGCCAGACAATTTGATTCCACCCTCTACGCATTACACACAGATGTTGAACAAACTGAAACAAAAATAAATGAAGCAGTTCATAAATAACTAGATTTAATTATCATATTTGTTCAAGTCGCAAAAATGTCCATTGGTTTGATCCAGTATTTATGTCCTATGAAAGCTTTACTGAATAGCAAAGGTGCACGCAAACAAACTGGTTCATTAGAATCGATGACTATTGAATATACCTGTGGGTGCAGTTTGTCAATTTAAAGCTTAGAATAGATGACGAGTAATAATATTTTATTCATAATGCGCACTAATTTTCTTGCAGTCCTGGCGCGATATACAAATGAATAATTTTAAGACATCCTTTGGTCAACACTAATGAAAAGGTGGCAAGTCAGAATAAAATGTTGACACCTTTTTGCTGAAGACAGTAATTTCTAGATCAACATACGTTTCCTCAATTTGATATATATAACAGTGGAGTCGTTATTGATGTCAGTTCTTACTAGTAAACAAGACGTACGAATGCAGAACAAAGTATGAGGTTTTTGAAATTTAACATGTTGATCATAAGGCTAAAAAATAACTTCCTGTTATTGGATGCCAATGCTGATAAAACTGGGTCCTCTTTCATGACAGAAGCTTGACTTCCTTTCTTTTTACTAATACGAAAAGCACACCAGTCGTATACCTGTACACATGTACTTCCCATGCAGCCAGATACAATTAGAAGTTTATGCAGAAAGACTCGTGTCAGTTTTTGTTTCTTCAGAAAACTCTGTTATTCTTAAAATTAGCGTCTAATATTTTGATGAATTTTTCGAGACGTATTTTTCAATTCGATTCATCAACAGAGCACAATAACGACAAGTAATTTCATTGCATTAGTAAGACCTAATTAGTATGGCTAAGCATTCACGACTCCTATAAGACACTAATGTAATTTCGATTTAGTTGCTCTGTGTAACTTTCACAATAAAATGCCAAATAATGAAGTTTGTCCAGATGTTTTTTATTACAAATGACGTTTTCTATGTTAAAGCGTTCATGCAGTTTTTATTACAATTGACTTAATAAGACACCCCAAAGCATAAAGAGGGCTCGAATGCGCAAGAAGAAGAGTTATAGCATGAGCTATAACGAAAAAAACATCTCAATTAACTTTAGTAAAAAAGGTGTTTTTAAAAGTCTGAGGAGACGAAGGAGAGAGAAAGACAAGAGATTAATAACAAAAAAGAACGTATCGCCATTACAGCTGACAAGACTTCCACTTCGTAAATATGTATAACAACTCAAGTTCATATGCTTTTGCTTCTTTTAATGGTTTTCCCGTTTCTGATAAAATACCAAAAGTCTGTGCCTACGTTGTACTTTTTCTGATCTCAATCTCCAGCAACTCATTCATCGTCTGGACGATCTACAAAGACAATAGACTGAAAACAGCCATTAATTACTTGGTGGCAAACATGGCAGTCAGCGATCTCCTTGTAACATTCGTAGTTATTCCTGGAAGATTTGCTGAAATCATCTACGAATACCGATGGATTATTGATGGCGATATTGGATATGTCTTCTGCAAGTTATTCAGCTGTGCCACTAATGTTCCAATAGCAGTCTCTATATATACTTGTGTTTTTATTGCGTTAGACCGGTATTTTGCTGTCGCCCGGCCGCTAGAGGGAGGATTTACAAAGACTACAGTTCTCCAACGATTGATTCCAGGAGTTTGGTTTTTCTCGTGTGTATTGTCATCATTGATGTTTAAAGATATGATTCTTGTAAACAGAGATCCATATACATACTGCGAATTTGACTATAAAAATGGACTAATAAATCGTTTAGTTAATCTTGGTTTGTTGGTTGGTTTGTCTGTTTCCACAGTAGCTGTTATCTACACTATAATTGTCTGTAAGCTCCGACAGAAAACAATTCCAGGTCATCAAAATAGCGCATATCGAAGAAAAAGACATAAGCAGAACAAGAATGTATTGAAAATGTCCATCGTTATAGTTGCACTCTTGTACGTTCCTTGGTGTTTATATGCCATTTTTGAAGTGTGTTCTATAAAAGGAACCTTCGATGAGATCAGTGGTGAGACAATGGCATCATTACACTTCACAATCTATTATATTTTGCAAATAACATATTCACAAAATTTTTTCATCTATTTGGCATTCAATGAGATTTACAGAAGAAACTTTAAAGCTATAGTTTCTAGATGGTGTGGAGTTTTTGGTAGATCTACAGATGATGAGAATACAATAGAAACAAGTCTAGCAGTTATAGTAACACCTACACTGTGAATAAACAAAGCATTACAAAAGATGGAATATGACAGTTGCAAAACAGTCACAAGCAAAAAATGAAAAATCAACGTTGATTGGGCGAGGAACTTGATGAAAGCCATATTACCATGGTAATGTTTCCAAATTAAGCACACATTATAATTATTCATAACGGGATGTTAATAACTAATATTTATCAAGGAAAGTACATTTTCACGTAAAGAAATTTGTTTCAGTAGAATCTCATTTCTGGCTGTGAAGCTTGTTAGTTAAGACTATATCTAAATGTTAAATTCTTATCCAAATGTTAATTTTAAATTATAAAACTAAAGACGATGAAATTGATAGACAGTTAATGACTATCTTTGGATTGATAACTAAAAAATAATGATGATCATGAATATATCTAGTAATTCAAGCTCTGGGTAATTAAAAAAGAGCGGTCATAGTGTTTAGTGAGCTACGTAGAAACCAGCTTATAAATTTAGTTTTCCGAGGGAAAAGAAGCACAAAATGTGTCAAAACTGTATATCGTTTCATTAGTATTCTCAATGAAATTTAATCCCTGCCCATCGGAGTATATTACAATAGCACCTCGCTCTAGCTACGTTATGCCCACTCTGCAGCAGCAGCAACTCATACATTAACCAAAGCTAAAGGAAGACAAATTATAACCATTTGAATTGACGAATCCACGATATATATTAGAATACTAATACTGAATGTACAAAACAATGGTCGTTTATGATTGGTTGGTTGGCTGTGGGTTTTCTTTTAATTGACGAATCCACGATATATATTAGAATACTAATACCAAATCTACAAAACAATGGTCGTTTATGATTGGTTGGTTGGCTGTGGGTTTTCTTTGAATTGACGAATCCACGATATATATTAGAATACTAATACCAAATCTACAAAACAATGGTCGTTTATGATTGGTTGGTTGGCTGTGGGTTTTCTTTGAATTGACGAATCCACGATACATATTAGAATACTAATACTGAATGTACAAAACAATGGTCGTTTATGATTGGTTGGTTGGCTGTGGGTTTTCTTTTAATTGACGAATCCACGATATATATTAGAATACTAATACCAAATCTACAAAACAATGGTCGTTTATGATTGGTTGGTTGGCTGTGGGTTTTCTTTGAATTGACGAATCCACGATATATATTAGAATACTAATACCAAATCTACAAAACAATGGTCGTTTATGATTGGTTGGTTGGCTGTGGGTTTTCTTTGAATTGACGAATCCACGATATATATTAGAATACTAATACCAAATCTACAAAACAATGGTCGTTTATGATTGGTTGGTTGGCTGTGGGTTTTCTTTGAATTGACGAATCCACGATATATATTAGAATACTAATACCGAATGTACAAAACAATGGTCGTTTATGATTGGTTGGTTGGCTGTGGGTTTTCTTTGAATTGACGAATCCACGATATATATTAGAATACTAATACCAAATCTACAAAACAATGGTCGTTTATGATTGGTTGGTTGGCTGTGGGTTTTCTTTGAATTGACGAATCCACGATATATATTAGAATACTAATACCAAATCTACAAAACAATGGTCGTTTATGATTGGTTGGTTGGCTGTGGGTTTTCTTTGAATTGACGAATCCACGATATATATTAGAATACTAATACCAAATCTACAAAACAATGGTCGTTTATGATTGGTTGGTTGGCTGTGGGTTTTCTTTGAATTGACGAATCCACGTTATATATTAGAATACTAATACCGAATGTACAAAACAATGGTCGTTTATGATTGGTTGGTTGGCTGTGGGTTTTCTTTGAATTGACGAATCCACGATATATATTAGAATACTAATACTGAATGTACAAAACAATGGTCGTTTATGATTGGTTGGTTGGCTGTGGGTTTTCTTTTAATTGACGAATCCACGATATATATTAGAATACTAATACCAAATCTACAAAACAATGGTCGTTTATGATTGGTTGGTTGGCTGTGGGTTTTCTTTTAATTGACGAATCCACGATATATATTAGAATACTAATACCAAATCTACAAAACAATGGTCGTTTATGATTGGTTGGTTGGCTGTGGGTTTTCTTTTAATTGACGAATCCACGATATATATTAGAATACTAATACCAAATCTACAAAACAATGGTCGTTTATGATTGGTTGGTTGGCTGTGGGTTTTCTTTGAATTGACGAACCCACGATATATATTAGAATACTAATACCAAATCTACAAAACAATGGTCGTTTATGATTGGTTGGTTGGCTGTGGGTTTTCTTTTAATTGACGAATCCACGATATATATTAGAATACTAATACCAAATCTACAAAACAATGGTCGTTTATGATTGGTTGGTTGGCTGTGGGTTTTCTTTGAATTGATGAATCCACGATATATATTAGAATACTAATACCGAATGTACAAAACAATGATCGTTTATGATTGGTTGGTTGGCTGTGGGTTTTCTTTTAATTGACGAATCCACGATATATATTAGAATACTAATACCGGATCTACAAAACAATGGTCGTTTATGATTGGTTGGTTGGCTGTGGGTTTTCTTTTAATCCGTGCACTCAACCTTCCCGTCGTGCTGCTGTTTGTTTGTGTGTTTTTATTCAAAGCGAGCGAGTTACCTCATCAGAGACTTTGTAGATGTGGTATTAATAGGAAACTTCACCTATTTAATTTTCGAAGATTTAATAAGAAATACCCTTTTGCATTTGATGAAAGAGGCAGAATACCACTCGTGCTATTCAGCCTGTTTCATCAAATACGCCACGTATTGTTCATTAATTCCTCTTGAACGGTGTAATTTCCTATACTAATATCACCTATAGCTAGTATACAAAATATAGACTTATTTCAAAAATTGTTGTCGAAGAGCAAGCACAAACGACATAGATGTAATCATTCATTTACATTGAGCAATAACACTCAAGTAAATTCTCGCGCGCTGATTGGTCGCGAGCCATGTTCAATAAGAGCACAGTCACATAGATGACGTCAGAACCTCGTTATTGACAAATCGCTCAAACTTTCTTCATGCGAAAAGTCGCTCAGTCAGTAGACAAAGATTTTGCAGTGAAACTCGCTACGCTCGTGGTTCCTCTTGAATGTCAAACAGTTTTGACGTCATCTATGACAATAACAAGACAGACAATGACAATCTAACAATTTGTTAATTAGAGCTTTTGTGGACCGGGAGCATCTTCCTATGAGCCGTTCACTATATAAATATCAAATTATTATTGAATTGCCCACAATTCCTTTCGGTCTTGTTTAGTCTCCTATTTTTCTAAGACTACGTTTTTACAAATAGGCCGGTAATATATTTCACATGATTATGGCGCTATTATCATGATTTCAGCATATGGTCGAAAATCTCTGTTGATGAGTTGCATGTTAATGAAACTTGCAGCATAGTATCTTTGATATTCATACATTCAACCCACAAGGCTTAAGATCGACCATTCGCAGATGATCCAAACACTTCGTTTTTCTCCGTGTATGCGAGAAACAATTGTGAAAAATCTTTCTAAACAAAGCTTTGAAGTTGTTACGGTAAACCCTGTTAAAAACCAAATAAATGAAAAAGTTATACGAAAAAAACAGTTGTATCATGAAATTTGAGACGTAGACCAAATTGGTGGCGATATCCTTTGGTAAGTTATGCAGTTTCTTCTGAACTGCCAGCACCATTACAACTAGGTAGAAAATCCATGAAACATACAATGAAGAAATTATCACAATCGACATCCGTAAAACATTTCGATTTTGCCGGTCCCTTTTCCGTCGTAAAATGTCAGGCTGTTGGCCTGGTAGCTTGTGTTGATGTAGTTTCCACACTATTAGAATATAGATAATAGCCACGATAGTGAACGGTATTCCAATCAATAGCATTAGATTTATATAGCGGCTTTTGTTTGAACTGTGAAATACACAATACGTGCTATCATAGACTCTGTCTAGTTTAATGTCATCTTGGAATGGCAGGATAATAAGTAATGCAATCACCCAAACTCCGAGTAATATGTGTTTAAGTTTTGATCGTCGAAACCCGCTCTGCATTGGGAAGGTGACAGCGAAGTATCTATCCAACGCGATGAAAACAGCAGTATACACAGAGACACCGGCACAGATATTGTATAACACCATCACAAACTTACACAGAAAAAGTCCTATCTCGCCAGGGACAAACCAATGGTAGTTAAAGTTAGTTTCCACGATCTGCACTGGAACTGCTACTACAGTAACGATGAAATCACTTGCCGCCATGTTGGCTACTAAATAGTTGATGGTAGTTTTTAGCCTATTGTCTTTGTATATTGTCCATATTATAAACGAATTTCCAAAAGCTGAGATGAAAAGAAGGAAAGCACATGCTAAAGTCTTGATCAGTTTCCTGTCGACAAAATACCCAAACCGCGTCGCGTTTGATGTGAAATTATAACTTCCATTCATTTTATATTTAGCTTTTGAAAACAGTATTTAGCTTTTCTTTTTCCTTGATCTTTTTCTTTTTTGTGTTCTTTAAATTATCTCAGTAGACTGTCTGACGGAGATTGGTGAAAACCTCACAGATCTCGTCTTTGTCTACGTGGAGTTGACATCGATAGATCGGCAATTCTAGAAAAGCGCAACCAAGGATCCAATCAATTTCTCGGCGGATACAGGAAGGATCTTTATCAACTACACACACACTGAACAGGGAACTCCAGCTGTATATTATCTGTAAAATACCAGATACTATGATTACAAAAAACATCCACGAGTTGAAACCATGTAAAAAATGTAACTGTAGATTATATTATTGACTTTGATATTTTTTTAACATGCGATTGTCATAAAAAGTCCGTTTCGATGTCCCGACAAATTATGCCACTATATGTTAAAACATATTCTTGTGGGATAGCAAAGGATTGTACAACAAGCTGTTGTGTTTAGTTCAAATACATGGAAAGTGAGTTTTTGTGGTTTTACAAAACCATCATTGCCAGTAAGTCTAATATTGTAGAAGTGACGATCCAAACCATCAGAACATATTTTCTAGGATTACAATGTTTCTCTGTACTTTTAAATGATTCATTAATTGTTTTCTTTTTCGCATATACTTGATATCGAGGTCCGGTTCAGCTATTAACACCAGAACGTGTTGGTCAATTTTTGTTGTTGCGATATTAAATTTTTTTAATTAAACTTCAAATACCCAACTGCTTGAAGAGTGTTTATTAGACGAAATAAAATCGACGTAACTTAAACAACATTGTAACATATTAAATTCAGAAAAGAAAACCCGACATGCTACTGAGAATCGTTCAAATGAAATCTTCGATATCGATTACAAAGCTATATATTCAACTCGAAAGGAGCTTTAGGGTTACCCACAACGTTCAATTCTTGTTCATCGATATATGTCACCGACAATCACACAGATATAGCTAGACTACAGCTCAGAAATAACATGAATCCAAATGCAATTTGGAAAGGTTCTTCAAGAAAGTTCCAGCAAAGCTTTTCTGATTTGAAGAATTTTCTATGTCAAAACAGAATTCAAAGTTATAGCCATTCAAAGGATGACCAGTTGTTTTGTTTTTGTTTTTGCGCAATCTTTCATCATTTCAACAATTGTCATGTTGAACAAATCAGATAAAATCTTCAGAACCCAAGAAAAGCTATATGTCGGAACAGAACATTGTCTTCTTTGTCTTTTAATACCTTTCAATCTTCTACTTTCGGCAATAGTTTTGATTGCGGTAATTAACACAGAATTCTACAATTCACAAAATTTCACATCTAATAGCAATAAATGGTTCCAACTTTGAAGATTATGAATAATGTGTTGATATGTTCGTATTCTACTGCAGGTCTTAGACAACCTTTACAACAGACGCTGCTGCATAAATTACATTCCAGTTAAAGTCATCTATGAAATAAAGTCATGAATGCAACAACATAATTAGTGTTAAAATTTTCCAGAAGAAAGTTATGGTGTTTTTTCTCTCGCGTTGTGCTATGTATAGCAAATCACAGCCTCAGTACGGCGAATGAATTCCAAGAATGTTAGCTTCCCTTGTTTCTTGAACCACAGATTTATAAAATCAAATCCTTATCTTGAACTATAGATTGCGTTAATGTCTACAAATGTTAAGCACTAAGGTGTTTGCCAAGAAAATGAACAAATTTCCGTAGTTTTTTCGCTTCAGAAGAGAATCATGCAAGTTAACATATATTCAAACACCAGGCCATCGATTGTCGTGAGTTCTTTCTTGAAGTGATTTACCGCTTTTGCGTCATAGGTAAGATATGGTGCAAAAACTTCATATAGTGAAAACACTGATCGTAGCTCGAAATAGACCATAGAATTCCCCTAACTCCTTCAAAGATAAGAAACGCAGCTATTTTCGAAAGCGTTAACAATTGCGACCTGATCGCTTTATCTTGCTTAAGGTGCAAAGACCTGTCTATGCGATTAATTTGCGTGTGACTAAAGGCTGCCGGCACTGTAAGTCAACTCTATTCATTAAAATGGAATTATTAACAGCTAGATTGTAAATAGATTGTGGTTCAAAATCCGAACTAGTTGGCATGAGCAGCTATTCAAAAACAATTATATTTCTAGGGCAGGGAACTGGTTTAAAATGAACAAATCAAACAAACAATTAAGATATAATGAAAAAAGTTGTTTTTACATAATTTTTTTATTCATTTAATTGAAAAATAAACGAATTATAAACTTTCTACAATCTATTTTTGAAGTTCTCTATCTTGCGAAATGACAACATTCTTACTTTGTTTAAACTAAAAATGAAAAATGTTGAGTGATATGACAGAATATTGTGAAAAACAAACTTAAGACTGTAATAACTGATTTATCACATGCAAAGTGCACGTTTGGTTTTCTACGACATTATCAACATTATTTTGAATTCATTTTCAGATAAAATAAAATATCTTAACAACAAGACAAGTCTTCGGTGGACATGGCTATTATTCAACGCGGTTAAACTTGCAGTCAGGCCTCGATGAGAAACAAATCAAACAATTACTTGGATCATATATTTGACTGACTGACTTGGGGTGAATGAATGAATGAATGAATGAATGAATGAATGAATGAATGAATGAATGAATGAATGAATGAATGAATGAATGAATGAATGAATGAATGAGTAAATGAATGAGTATCATCAGTAAAATCAATGTAGATTACATCTTCCAAACAGACCGCTAATCATGCTATTTTGACGACATATCTGTCCAGGGGACTGGGTTTTTAGGAAATGTTGAAAATAAATAAGCAATAATTCATAAATAAGAAAATAAATCCCTGCGTGGTTTTCACTTCCATGTTTAATATGCGCTTACACAATCAACTTGATCTAGCTACGGCGTGTTGTTCCTCTCTTCGTATGTTCTTCCGGATTACGCAGCTAAGAAACCTTTTTTTTTCATTTTCATTAGCATTTGTTCAGTGCAACATCGTTTTACCAGCGAACGAGCGACCAACAAACAGTAATACGATTATTTTCCACTCATTTTCGCAAATAAAGTGCTTTTGTTTTTTGAATAGGCTAGGTGTATGAATACCCGACATGAGTTTGAATATGTTTTTTTGAATATCAAAGCATCTGTTCACAACCCCTAGGGGCCTACCCTTCTTGGCAGAGATTTCTCAAAAGAAATGCAAGGACGCAAGACGTGTTTATCTTTCTGTTCAGCATGCGCGAACTGACGCTATGGAGCAACACATTACGTCACTTCCGAAATGGCTTTGGCACAAAAAAACGTTTTGAGTATGCGCCCGTTGTTGCTAAATTAACTCACATACCGGTTTGAAACCGGTTGATAACCGGTATGCGAGTTAATTTATTTGTTCAAATATTTCACGGCGCGAAACACGTCCATGCAGTGGTTTGTTTGAGAAATCTCTGCCAAGCAGGTTAGTGCTACTAACGACCAGTCGTTTGATTAGAGTCCCAAGAAACTCATTATAGCAGCTAGCTCTGTAAAATATATTGATGACAAATTCCTTTATTTAAAGTAGCTGCAAAAATTCTGTCGTTTTGAACATATAAATATTTTGGGGTATCTTTATATTTTTTCTACTTGCCTAGTATTAGTACATTCTGAAGAAATATATCCAATAATTATCTGTGGAAAAACGATAGAATTTTTGTCTGTGAATAAAACACGGTTCTATATTTGATATTCAGACGTCGAAATCGGTAAAAAAGTTGTGCTTTAACCGTCAGCTGTTTTTGGGAGGAGAGATGTTATCTATGCAATCTTTTTGTTAATATGCACAGGTTATTTTGCATTTTGTGACTGATGCGCTTTATTTACTGCTCTACAAACTATTCCATAGATTTCCCTCAATCAATTGGCGTTTTGATTATTTATAGATTTGTTTGCTTTACAATATTACTTTTGATAACATATTAATACACTTCAATCAAAGCATTTTATTACATGATTTGATACACTCTATCAGATGTTATATACATTTACAATGTTCAACAGGCGAACAAAACTACTCTAAGATAATTATATACTTAGATCAAAGACAAACAGTCTGATTTGTTTTTCAATGCTTTATTTTTTTACTATCACTACAACCACTCTGGTATTACTACATATGAATTAGTCATTAACACAAACAGCTGTTTACAAGAACTATTTAAATTTTAAAATGTTTTTATCGTAAGAGTGATTTTTAGGGGGCTCATCTGTCCATTTCCTTTTCCTGTTGGGTTGATTTCATCAAAACATTTTCTTACTAGAGACCTTCAGATTTGAAAAGAGAACAAAGTTGCACGAAAAAAGGGTTTTATAAAAAAAAATCGAATGTCCTTTTTTACTGGAATCAGTTTATGGGATTTTTTTCTCGTTTTACTGAAAAATCGATCAAAGGTTATTGGAAAAGGTGTCTCATTGTCAAACTAAAGCGTCACTAAATGTTGGAGGTCTGTTATTAATAGTACCAGCCACACTTATATTTGCAAGATCGTCGTCTGCTGCCACATACATATACTCTTCTCCTGTACGATCTGCATCGCCTTCTGGAACACCTGCGTACATATCTCCATTTATAGCTACAGTGACGCCTTTTGCACACTTTATGGCAGCGCCATTGTTTACAAAAGCGATGACGAATGATCCTGCAGCATCTTGTGCCTCTTATCTCACGGCATCCTCTATAGCTTTTTATAATCTTGCATGTACGACGGGCGGGATCTGGTGATGAAAGTGATCAGTTCTTGTACCTCAAGTAATAGACAACATAATAGACTTACTGCTATAATAGACCGACTGCTATAAAACAATTTCCAAAAGCTAGTTTATTATATGACATTGAACGACGAGATCACACTACACGATACTAAGACTTTTAAATGTACAGATTAAGAGGTTTAAGTAAGAGGTTTAAATTGCATCATGCACGGCTTAAATGCTAACCCACTTAACTTGTGAGGGAGGGGATGAGTCTTTGTTGGCTATATAAATCTTTTGTCAAACATTTCGTGCACATGTACGAGAACTCATAAAGAGATTGAGACGTCTAGCGATGGCACATTTTTGTTTCGGTTCCATGCTCCGTTTACAGAAATAAATAATTTCGCAAATGTTTGATTAACAGCATCAATAGGCCATTTTGAATTCCGACCTGATTATCATCTTTTATAATTGACTAAATCATGGTGTCTCAATATTTCTTAGCATGGAACCGTGATACTCTTTTCAATAGACCTATGAATTTCTGAAGTGGGCTCACATTTGGGCAGCAAATATGGCGATAACATATACCTTCATCGTTCTCAGTCTCGTCACTATAAGTCGTCAATGTGTCATCATTCTTATCTACACAAACAAACAAAGTTATGTTACTAAAAGCACTAAAAATACAAACAAACAATGCTATGTTACTAAAAACACAAACCAACAATGTTATGTTACTAAAAACACAAACAAACAATGTTATGTTACTAAAAACACAAACCAACAATGTTATGTTTACTAAAAACACAAACAAACAATGCTATGTTACTAAAAACACAAACCAACAATGTTATGTTACTAAAAACACAAACAAACAATGTTATGTTACTAAAAACACAAACAAACAATGTTATGTTACTAAAAACACAAACAAACAATGTTATGTTACTAAAAACACAAACAAACAATGTTATGTTACTAAAAACACAAACAAACAATGTTATGTTACTAAAAACACAAACAAACAATGTTATGTTACTAAAAACACAAACAAACAATGTTATGTTACTAAAAACACAAACCAACAATGTTATGTTACTAAAAACACAAACAAACAATGTTATGTTACTAAAATCACAAACAAACAATGTTATGTTACTAAAAACACAAACAAACAATGTTGTTACTAAAACACAAGTAAAAATGTACGATAATAAAACGCACAGATTGTCATTCGCATGCTCTCTTCGTTAAAAGAACAATAACTTGCGCGTTGTAAACAATCATATATTAGTTTGTCCATAACTGAGGTACTACGTTGGTTCTCATTAGTTGATAAGAGTGTTCTATTGGTGAACAACGGACGTTAGTGACGTCATCATTTATGACGCTCACACTAATTGGCTAACTGACAAAAACGTGTACCATCGAGTAAAATTTGGTTGAAGTTCTCAAGGAGTAAGTTTTTAACGCCTAAAATGAAAGGAAATATTGCCTTTGAGCAAAGATTGGATGTGAATAACTTTTCTGTATGCAGCCAAATATATGTTTTAAGGCATGTTTTAAGACAACTGAGGCCGAATGACAATTTTTAGCTCTCTTTAAAAAAATGTTGCGGTAAATGTTATACTTTTATTTAAGTTATTAAATTATTTAGATGGCTTTGTTTCCAGTTCTTAGATCTTCAGACTTTGAGTTAGTTTTCTCTTTGCCATTTTGCTAGTTTATTTTAGCAATTTGCCGGTAAATTATTAAAGTACGTATATAACAAAACAAATCGAAAAGGCTTTGTTGTGCTTTGCTCAGTAATAGAACACGCAGGAAAATGAAAAGAGCACGAAATAAGGTGTTTTCTAATTAAAGCTGAATAACTGAGGAATATTAGTGTAGTATTTTTATTCCTATAGCAAACTGCAGTCATCAACATTCTCAACGCGACTTTAATTTTAAATTTAATTACCTTCCTGGTTTTCCTGTGTATCTTGCTCATTTGCTTGCTTTTCGGGATTCTCTTCTAAGTCTTCTGGAAGGGTATCAGCTTTCAATCACAAAAAAAAAAAAATAATAAACAAGAGCAAGAGAAAGATTGGAGGCACAAGCATTGGCTTTACTGCAGAAACAAATTAATTAGCAGGTGCACTGATATAGATAAATGCAAGAGAAGCTTGGCACAACAACACTAAGAGAAGCAGTTGGGGTTGTTAAGAATATGCATGCGCAAGCAAGATAAACTGATAGAGTTAAAGGAGGCATTCAGTTATAGTAACTAAGATACCTTCATCATTTTCTTCTTTGGTTTCAGCAGGATCCTCTGAGAGGTCCTCTGTCGGGGCAGCAAAGGTGAATGCCACAAGGCCAAAGATGAACATCAAAGCAAGAGCCAGCTTCATGGTGATGCTTGTAGTAACTACAAGAGGACTGATTCACCGAGTAAAGATACCTCTATTTATACCGGCTCCATTCGTGGGAAAATTATTCAGCAATGTAAGGATTTAAAGTTACAGGAAAGCTTCACGGTGATTCTTGTCTCGCCAGTGCGTCGGATCTTTCGCTATTTGAATAAATTATATATCATTTTAAAGCTAAATTACTAACAAATTTGACTGTGTTGTTTTTATCTCGATGGAAAGCAAAAAAGCATCGCGAGTTTTAGCGCTCCGAATGAAATGTGATAGCTTGTGTTTCAATAGGTAACGAAAGAGTACGCTCGGTCGGATTGCTTAAATTCTTGTACAATGACAAACATCACCAACGTGGATAAATAATCGTGTGAGTGATTTTAATGTTTTTCTATTTTTTTGTTTAATTTATGGTGGCTAATTTTGTTAAAAAATTGATTGCAATATTCGGCTTTTGTTTCAACCAAGTAGAGTGTTACATGTTATACTGAATATTATAATATGTGTCACGTTAACTTTTCAAACAAAAGGTTTCAGTTTTCATTCAGAGCGCTAAAATTCGCTATCCTTTTTTGTTTTCTAGATAAAAACAGCATAGTCATTTCTCATTTCTAGTCTTTACCTTGTAGCTTTAAAATGATTTAGAATGTACTGTATTTAAATAATGGTCAAAAAGATCCAAAAGATCACAAGATCCGACGCTCTGGCGATTTTGGGGGAACAGACTCCGTGAACATTTCCTGTAACCTTCAACTTGGGACTTCACAGCTCGTAATCAAACAGCCATAGACGGTAATTTCATAAAAAAAAGTTCGATTGTTAGAAAATCTCTGAATGATTAAAAAAAAATCCAACACCATTTCTTATTTTTTGCTTAATGAGTTTTGTGATAGCGATATATATTTTTTGAAAATATCGATAGAATTATTAAAACAAATATTGTTTAAACTAGAAAATGATGGGTAATATGCAAATATACAAACAGGAAAAAAGATTACTATTCGAATGAAGTGAATAAAGTTTCAAAACATCCAAATATAGTCGTGAGAACAACTTGTTTAAAAAAAAAAAAAAAAAAAAAAAAAATTGGAAGTACTTTCATGAAATTGGCGATAATCTTTTAAAGAGTTTCAAGCAGTATCTAATTTGACGTGAATAAAGTCGGCAACCTAATGCTAAACATCTCAATCGAAATAGGATAACAAGTGAGTTACGAGTTGAGTTGAGTTAGAGTTAAGATTGAGTTACAGTTGAGTTATCCCAAATCCCTTTCTAAATCCATAAATTGCTTTTCCATCACGAAAACATTGAAATGACGGCAAAAATTCAAAAATTAAGTTTTATAATAGAGTGCAGACACAAAAGATGTGTAATATACACAGCGGTATTTATTTCTTTTTTATGCTAATTCCAATGTTTTCTTTTGTTTGGCTAGTGTTGTTTAGCGCTAAATATTGCACACTTTTTGTGTGTTAAATAATGTTCACTATTGCACAATTAGTATCTGCACTCTAGAAAAAAACCTACAAATCTACGACGTATAAATTACATGGTCTGACTAATAAAAGTACAATAACAGGGAGAAAAAATGGGACACAATAATTATCGGGCGGGGGTTCTAAAATCCATAGGGGTGGGGGGTCAGAAGTTAAATGCTTGTAGTAGATATTCTGATTGTAAAATATTTAATAAAATTTTAGTAAAATTGCTTTTGAAATTAGCTAGTGGGCTAGTTTTCAAGACAAAAGGATCTTAATGATCACATTTTCCCAAACTAAATACCGCTGTGTATATTGCACATCTTTTGTGTCTACACTCTATTATAAAACTGAATTTTTCAATTTTTGCCGTATTTCAATGTTTTCGTGATAGCAAAGCAATTTATGGATTTAGAAAGGGATTTGGGATAGCTCAACCGTAACTCAATCTTAACTCTAACTCAACTCTAACTCAACTCAACTCGTAACTCGCAAAATAGCCAATCCCTACTCAATTAGACAATTGGACAAGTCGATGACTGAAGCAAACTACCTTCGCACCACGGAAGCCAAATAAATAAACTTCATACATCAGTTATCACTTTTTATTGTCAAAGAAATTATGAGTAATTACTTTTTGAATATTATTGTTAGAACAATTTCAACTTCGCAGCTGGTGCGTAATTTTTTTTATTTATGTATTTTTTTTTGAATCGTGAAGCTATAATTCATGGCTGAGTAAAAAAGTTATATTAATTAAAGTATATCTTACCATTCAATTAACTATTTCTTATTAGAAACTAAACCCTGACAGCAGGCTAAGGTTAGACTTTTGATGGAATATATTCTGGGAAGCTAACTGTTTGTCATTCTTTCAAAAGAGAGAAATATCGCGTTTTCTCGCTTGAAAATGTCTGAATTGTCCGATTTAATGAAATGAACTATTTATTCAATCATTCATTCATTCACTACCAATTATCAAAATTGTTGATCAAAAATGACTTTAGATAAAAAGCAAACACAAAAATGAATTAATGAATGAGTAAATCCATTTAAATAATCACTAAAAAAAATAACAAAGCAAACAAAAAGGGAATTTTATGTTGTTATGCATGGTAAAAATCGCACTTGTCAATTAAAATTGATTGCCCAATGAAGAGTTAGAAAAGCACTAACATGGCTTCCTTTAGTTGTAAACAAATTCCCGCGCGCTTCTCGCTTTACGCTCTTTCACGTTTGGAAAAAAATGTTATTAAAATCGACAAAAACTTGTAATCTAGCTTGTAACTTGTAATCTAGCTATCTAATACGGCTGTGTATTTTTAATCATCCAATTTGAATACTGCGTAATTCGTTTTAAAATTAAATGTATGAACTTTTATTTCATTATGAACTTTTGAAATATCAACTTGCAGATGAGTACATTGACGAATCCAAGTTTTTTTTGAAAAATTCGATATCAAATTAAATAATTAATTTACAATAATCAAATACAACAACAACAACAACAAAAAACACACATGAAGATCTCAGCGATGTAGAAATATCTTACAAACAAGAACTAAATAGCTAGTAGGAATTATTGCAAACTGCTTTCATTTGGATGGTAAAAAAAAGATTGAAATTAGCAAAAGAAGATCGGCCAAAAATGTAAAACATACCGGTGCCACGTTTAATTTCTTGTCCTGTACTGTCACTTTTGCACAGAAATTTTCGTACTCAGTTCTGATTACAATAAGCTTGTTCATATTTACTCGGGCTTCCTTCGTTCGTGTTATTATTATTATTATTATTATTTTTCTTTCATCTACAAAAAGCAAGTCAGGAACGTCTGGGACATCACAGTCAATGTTCACTTAATCTATTCATTACAGTATTCTGAAGTTTTTTTCGTTGTTCCTTTGCTATATTGCTGTGACATTTTTGGCTAATGCACAAATTATAATGTGTTGTCAATGGATTCGACAAGGTTT
Source organism: Diadumene lineata (assembly GCA_918843875.1). NCBI lineage: Eukaryota > Metazoa > Cnidaria > Anthozoa > Actiniaria > Diadumenidae > Diadumene > Diadumene lineata. The sequence continues at coordinate 161,116 of OU974083.1, forward strand.
TTGTAATGCGTTTTATTGCAAGCGAACTTTCCGAGTGGACAACAGAGCGAGTCTTTCACAAGTCAGTTCGATCGAATTGAGCTTCGTTGCAAGTCTTGTAAGTTAAACTACAAAAGAAGGCTACTCAGTCTTTAGATTCGTTGAATTTACGATAGCTCCATGGAATGTGCTGTTTTTAAGCTGGAATCATTTAAAGGATCATTGAAAGTGAAACATCTATTATTTTAAATACCAAGAAATATAAGCCGTCTCTGACAAGATATTGCAATTGCTTTGTATTACGGAACAAGCACATGACTGTGAAAAGTTTACATTAAACGCCCTTATTGATACTCAAGTGTTCACAACAACAACTTACGAAGACAGTGAGACAAAACAGAAGAAAATCTTTAACAGTTGTGATTTGTTACGAACGCGAAACAGCCATAAACTACTTTGTTGTCGATCGAAGTGAACACTATATATCAAGTACTCTGCGTGCAGAGCCACTTTTCTCCCCCGCCGAAAAAGCGAATTTCGGCGGGGGAGAAAAGTGGCTCCGCACGCCGAGTATATATATAGTGATTGAACGACCCAATTATGGCATTAAAAAACAGATATAATATAGATCGCTTTGTTATTTGTCAAAACAATTGCTGCAATAAAATCTAATACTGAGCTAAGACGAGTAATATTGTGTAACAATACTTCACGAATCATTACGTGGTCCACTACAGCCCTGCACTACGATTATTATCTTAAGCAGATTTCTTGATATCCAGTGTGTACAGAATTGTTTTTAGAGTGTATATATTTCAGTTTTTAGTGTTTAAATTGAGAATTTAGCAATTTCGAAGTAATTCACAAGTTATGGCGAAAGATTTTGTAAACTTCAGATATCTGTGTCTCTTATAAAAACATTATAATCATTGTTCTCGTCACAACCCATTGTTTTTACTCAGTATTATCCCAACGAATGCATATAGGTCACACTTCTAGCTAAAAGCATTATTTTTAATAATGCAGCGAGTTCCGCCTAGCAGCCAATATAACGAAAATGAATAAGACAACGATAAGAACAATAATTATACTAGATAATCACTTCGGCATACAGCATTCGTGGGTATAATGCAGGCAGCTTCGGGCTGCGCCCTCAGCTGCCTGCATTATACCCACGAATGCTGTGTGCCGAAGTGATTATCTATTAAAGAATGCCTGATAAGTTTTGTTTTGGCCGAATAGATCAATGGTTATGCTCCAGTGATTATTCTCCAGTGCTAATGATCAGGCGATAATGGTTCGATTCCGGCTCATTCTAGATTATTTTTTTCTTCTTCTTCTTCTTTTTTTTAATCTATATGTTTATTTTTTCTTCTTGACAAGATGTTTTCAAAAATACCAAGAAACCAATCAATATTTATCGCTGTTATCTTGTGCTATTTATCTGTTGACAACAACTTTGTTTTTCTTCACAAATGAAATGCTTGCTGATTGCATTTGACAATCTCAACGTTTTTGAAGAGATGTCTTATAATGATAGTGTTTTAATTTTTTGCGTATAAAAATAGAAGAGAAGCCCGAGTTCACGCAGCTATGCGTCTAGTTTTAGAATTTTAAAAGTGGCAAAAAAAAAACATTTTTTACCGCCTCTAAAAAGTTCACTTAGTTCAACAGAACGGCGATGGCTAGCTTGTGTTGCTCGATCACACATTGTGTTAAATTTGCATTTCATACACTCCCTGAACTGCTAGTCCTACTTTCTTGACAAACATCTTGTATGAAAAGTTTTTTGTTGTAAATAGTAGATAAATCTGCATTGATCCTAAATCTCTCTGCGCTATGAATTGCCAATAAAACTTGATGAATAAACAGCGTGAAATTATCTTCGTGAATATTGTTCGTCTTGCTTGGCACCTCTTTTGAATTGCTGCAAATGCAGCGCATTTTGTTTTTGTTTTTATGCACTTTTTGTCGCCGTGGATTTTACTTTTAAAAGTAGATTAGACGATAAATAATGATTGAAAAACACCACGAAGAATTCACGAAAAATACGGCCTGTTTTACATCTGACAAAGTGAAAACGTTTTGGAGCTTTTCATCGTTAATTGAATCGTAGTTAATTCAAACCTCTTCAAGCCGTCAGCTCAGCTTTACCATTTTCATGCTCTTTGTCCAGTGTAGAAATGCATTTTGTACAAAAATTTTTAAAACGTAAAAACAAAATTGATTATTTAATTTGGCGCTCACTAAAACCGGTCAGCGTTTTTGCGCGGCAGTGGTACACGGACGTTGTATGTATTTTCGAATTCCGGGCTTCCTGTGGTCGATTTCAAATGAGCTCGATGGTTTACCATATTTTCTTGATTATGGTGCTCCGCGCGGAGCTCCGCTAAAATCCACAATAAAATTCACAATAGCAAAAACGTGCGCAGAACTGTGCGCAGTCCAAAACTACGGAATTGCCTTAAATCCCTTTCAATCATGCTTGGAGCATTCTTATTTGTTTTATTTTCTTTCCATTCTTGCCAATTATATGGCACATGACATCATCAGTCATGTTTCCTTGTTTATTAAAAGCCCACGAGTCCATTGGCTACTTGATTTTTAATACCACGTGTACGGCAATGTAAGTTTTGCATGACCGCACCAACCAATCGCAGCACTCCACTTTTGATAAAAACCGTTAGTTAACCAAGCCGTCTATCCTTTTCACATTTGTCGTATACACATGAATAAACTTTTAATCATAAATCAATACATTTAAAAATGTTGAAGTTGCAGTCAGGATTCATATTAATCAAAATATGTAAAAAAAATATTATCTAGCGCTTTACAATTTTCAACTGTAACAACTAATTTGCGATTATTCTCAAGGAGGTGTTAAATTACCTGATTTTGAGACCATTATTAAAGCTAACCGTGTGGGCTGGGCAATTCGGATGATTAATAGTCAGGTTAATGAATATTGGGAAAAAATTACAATTTTGTATTTTGGACAAACCGGAGATATTTCACTTTGGGGAGAAAATTTTGACTTTGCATTGTGGAAAACATTAACAAAACCGCCAATATTCTATGAAGAAGTTGCTAAAGCGTGGAGTGTGGTTAGTACAACGAGACAGACGTTTTGGTTAAATAAGTACATCAAATTAAATACAGAAGTAGTAAGTATAGGCAGTTTGGTTAATAAAGGTATTACACTTATCGATCAGCTACGGTATGGGATAAAACCAGATTGGAATGAAATGAGGAAAAAAGGGTGGAGTGATGAAGATTACTTTACATGGAGGAGTATTTTGGATGCAATCCCAAAGGAATGGAAACAGGAATTAAGGAAGCCTTATCAAATAGAAAATCAAATAGATAGTAAAGATAAAAAGATAGAAATATCTGGAAAAATGTTGTGGATTAATAAAATTAAGACACAAACGGTATATTGGAAATAAATAAAACGCTAAACCAACAGCCCAACGGTATTTACAAAGAACATTAGGAAAAACGGACATTGACTGGCCTTTGGTTTATTCAAAGATTTACCAGTGCACTATTGATACAAAACTGCGAGCATTTCAATACAAAATTGTAAATAATATTCCTTTTTTAAACCAAAAGTTACATCTATTCAAAATCGTGGAAACACCACTGTGCAGCCTCTGTTCAGAACAGAATGAAACAATGGAGCATTTCTTTGTAGAGTGTAAAGTGACAAAAACATTTTACACTGAGGTTCGAAATTGGTTGAAAAGTGCACAGATTAAATTTCCAAGATGTAATCTGGAAAACATTCTAATCGGTATTAATGTTGATATTCCTCAATATCTTTAATTTGTTCTATGGAAATTTGCATTATATAAAGCAAGAAAAAATAAAAAATTACCAACATTAATCGATTTTCAATTAATCATCAGTATTTACAAATATTCTGTGGCCAAAAAGAAATCCAAGTTGGTGTCACATCTTAAAAAGTATGAAAAAATAATACAAATTTTGGACAATTGAGTGTATAATGAAATTTCTATAATATGAAGCAGAATGTTATATTCATATAATTACATAGTAGAGTATAAAAAAGTTAAATTTTGAAAAATGTAAATACCAGTATGCATGTATTTTGAGAACTAAATAATGAGCATAGAAAATTTGTAATTAAGTTTAACAAATGAGAAAGCAATAAAAAAAACTAAAAAAAAAAACAAAAAAAAACTGATGAAAATCATAGTATGGTCGAAACGTCGAAATCTTTACATATTGTGATTATATGTATATCAGCTCATTTGATCAAATTTATCACGTTTTAACACATATAAAATTTACTTTGCTTTACTTACTAACGAAGACCACTTCAATGCAATTCTGAATTCACCACAAATAACAGGATTTTTTCAATGCTTTATTCATTGTTAACACTACAGTCATATCTTGTAATTACAGATAGGGTCATCATTATAGAGTTAGGCCTGCACTATTGACAGGAGTACTTTTACATAAAGAGTTATCAAATTTCTAGCATATATTTCCTTGTCCGTTGGATTGGTGTCGTCAGAATGGATTTCCTATGGAAGACTTTTTGGTTTGAAAAAGAGAAGGACGCTTAAATTGAACTTTCGTGTTACTTAAAGTCAAATTTGAATGCTATAACAAATTGGGAATCGAAGTAGAATGAAATATGTAACTTCTTCGGTTTCTTACAAAAGAATCACGTCTGTTTAATGCTCTAGATTTTGATAATGGCCATAGCAATTTATAAACTATGTTCATTTCATTAAAGTATCGAAAATAAAAATTACATGAGCTATTGGTTGACCAGGTATTAGCGGTACTAATATTATATAGAGGTGAACTTTTTCTTCTCTTTTTCAGATCACAAAGTCTCTAATTTAGGATAACATTCATCCCTTGTAAGGAAAACAACGAATTCTGCACTTTCCTCTTATGATTCTACACCTGCGGACGTTTATGTAACTATAGCGACACACCCGTCGATTGTAATGTTTATAACGGCATACACGGACAAGTTTTCGAGCATTCCAGCATTTACGATAGCGTCTGCAATATTTTCTGCATCTTTTGCAAAATCTTTTACGTTTGTAAACAGTTTTGCAGCAAGTTACCTTACGATGTCTACGGCATTTCCTACCGGGTACCATTCTGTACCTACAGTAGTACCTATAATGATAGCGACCTGGATCTGAAATTGTATAAAAGAATTGATGAGTACGTCAAAAATCGACACGCTTATGAATTTTGTGAAGTAGAATAACTTCTCAGATCATGTTTTTTCGTTTATATTGAACATTATTGATATAGTAAGCCTTCAACAGAATGATATGTACAATTTATCTTTATTTATTTTTATTAAAACTGAACGCAAAATACTTTTAATAAAGTTTTGTTCGGGACAAAAAACAAACAGCAAATTAAACTAATAATTGGCGAAAGTTTACCTTGGACGTCCTCAGTCTCGTCATTATCGGTAGACAGGTCTTGGTCGTCCTCAGTTTCGTCATTATCGGTAGACAGTCCTTGGTCCTCCTCAGTCTCGTCTAAAAAAATAAAAATGCAGGATTAGAAAACACACAAATAAACAATGTAGGATTAGAAAACACACAAATAAACAATGCAGGATTAGAAAACACACAAATAAACAATACAGGATTAGAAAACACACAAATAAACAATGCAGGATTAGAAAACACACAAATAAACAATGTAGGATTAGAAAACACACAAATAAACAATGCAGGATTAGAAAACACACAAATAAACAATGCAGGATTAGAAAACACACAAATAAACAATGCAGGATTAGAAAACACACAAATAAACAATGCAGGCTTAGAAAACACACAAATAAACAATGTAGAATCGACACAAACCAACGGAAAAAAATTAAAGTGCAGGCAAGCTATAAACGATGTAAAAAGGTCGATTACCCATTGAAAAGAATACTAAATGTAGGCCCGTTAAGAGCACGGCAAGGAACTACTTTTTTGATGTCAAATTTCTCATGCAGGTTTATCTAGTGAACAGCTTAAATTGCTTATTTTTGATGTTTAGTAATCAATTTGGGATACCTTGATCTTCCTGTGCATCCTGCTCGTATTCATTCGTCTCAGGATTCGCCTCTACGTCATCTGCAGGAGCATCAGCTACTGATAAAGAACGAAAAAAAAAAATCAACAAAAAAAAGAAAAAGATGAGAAGGAGCTGCACGAGAACCATAGAACGATAGAGCAAGAGAGCAAGAGAGCAAGAGAGCAAGAGAGCAAGAGAGCAAGAGAGCAAGAGAGCAAGAGAGCAAGAGAGCAAGAGAGCAAGAGAGCAAGAGAGCAAGAGAGCAAGAGAGCAAGAGAGCAAGAGAGCAAGAGAGCAAGAGAGCAAGAGAGCAAGAGAGCAAGAGAGCAAGAGAGCAAGAGAGCAAGAGAACGATAGAGCAAGAGAGCAAGAGAGCAAGAGAGCAAGAGAGCAAGAGAGCAAGAGAGCAAGAGAGCAAGAGAGCAAGAGAGCAAGAGAGCAAGAGAGCAGGAGAGCAGGAGAGCAAGCAAAGAGAGCAAGAGAGCAAGAGAGCAAGAGAGCAAGAGAGCAAGAGAGCAAGAGAGCAAGAGAGCAAGAGAGCAAGAGAGCAAGAGAGCAAGAGAGCAAGACAGCAAGAGAGCAAGACAGCAAGAGAGCAAGAGAGCAAGAGAGCAAGAGAGCAAGAGAGCAAGAGAGCAAGAGAGCAAGAGAGCAAGAGAGCAAGAGAGCAAGAGAGCAAGAGAGCAAGAGAGCAAGAGAGCAAGAGAGCAAGAGAGCAAGAGAGCAAGAGAGCAAGAGAGCAAGAGAGCAAGAGAGCAAGAGAGCAAGAGAGCAAGAAGAGAACCATTAATGTTACCCGATAATAAATCAAGGTACCTTGTTCGCCATTTTCTTTTTGACCTTGTTCTTGTTCAAGCTCAGCTTCACGCTCTGTCGGGGCAGCAAAGGTGAATGCAACAAGGCCAAAGATGAACATCAACGCAAGAGTCAGCTTCATGGTAATGCTTGTAGTACCAACAAGTGGACTGATTGACCGAGCAATGAACACATCTATTTATGCCGGCTCAACTCATGGGAAAATTATTCAACAATGTTGAACTGGGGAGTTGTTCATAAACCGTATCAAAAAACATCCATAGGCGGCAGTTTCTGAAATAATGTTTGATTGTTAAAAGATATTTAAAATATTTCCGAGCTTTGTGATTGGGATATATTTTTGATATGTAATATTGATAGAATTATTGCTAAAAACATTACTAACTATTTAACCTTGAAAATGATGGCTAGTTAGCTGTTTTTTTTAAACATATAACTAGAAAAAATATCAATTAAAATCATTTTAAGTGATTTAAAAAAAATTCAATTTAATAGTTCAGTGAAGTGAATAATAAAGTTTCAAAACATCCAAATATAGTCATGAAAACAATTTGTTTAAATAAAAAAAAGAGCAGTGTGAGGCCAATCAAGCTTCGTGCACGCAAAATATTTACTGGAAGTATCTTCATTAAATTAGCGATAATCTATAAAAAGTTTCAAGCAGTATCCAATTTAACTTGAATAAAGCTTTCAGGCTAATTCTAATCATTGATCAATTAGACAATTGGACAAGTTGATACTTGAAACAAACTACCTTTCACACCAGGGAAGCCAAATAAATGAACTTCATACATCACTTATCACATTTAATTGTTATAGAAGGGTATTTTTGAATCATGTTTATAACTTTAACTATCAATTGTCCATTATCTAGCATAAGTAGATAAGTAGATAAGGTTTGATTCTATCAATCATGTCAACAATGATTTAAAAGAATCACTGAAAATTATCTTATTAAATGTTGAAATATACGTTGCTACAAATGTTTAGATTTATGATCTCGGTTGAGATTAGTCATTTGATTAATAATATAAAGGGATTTAATGTAATATATGTAATAATGAAATTGATTGAAAATGCAATTGTTATTCCAAAGAATAAAGGCTTATTGGCTATTTAATTTTTCTTCTTGATATTTAAAGCACTTAAAAATAAATTTAGAGATATATTGAATGGTCGTTTCGTCAGTTGAATGGAATAAATCAAATGTAAGTTTTGAATAATCTATTTGATCATGATCATCGATACTGATTCCAATTTTGTTAAGTAATTCTTTTCGTAAATCACCAAAGTATGCGCAATAATATAACATATGGATCTCTGATTCAATGATCATTGCACAACGTATAAAGGCGATCTTCAATACTGATCTTATATGAAATCGGCTGGATTCAATCGCAAGTTTGTGATTGCTAATTCTCAGTTTTGTGTATTGTCTTCTTTGATCAAAATTGCCAATTGTGTTTAAATAAGGTTCGACTTCATAATTGTCCTTGATAATGGAGAAAAATTTTATTTTATTTTTTTATTTTATTTTGATATATAGATAGATAGATAGATAGATAGATAGATAGATAGATAGATAGATAGATAGATAGATAGATAGATAGATAGATAGATAGATAGATAGATAGATAGATAGATAGATAGATAGATAGATAGATAGATAGATAGTGTACAATTTACCTTTATATTTTACAATTGTGTTCAGATTTAATTTCAGTGGTTTACGTTATATTTGGTAAGTGAAGTTACCAATCATGGCTGAAGTTCGCAAAAGTTATATTGATTGAAGTATACCTTGCAATTCAATGAACTACCTGTTATTAAATAATTTGAGTAGTTGATAATGTGTTTTTCAAATAGTAATAATAATATGGTTATCCCACCTTACACAAAGAAACTTTTTCGGTAAGTAAACTTCTCTCTTATATGTGGGTTGCATTGACGTCATCCAAAAAAAAGAACCCTATATAAGAACTTAGTTAGAATTTGAGTAGCTTTAATAATAAGATATAACTTTCATTTGTGCAAAAGTTGAAAATAAAAATTGTTTTTGTTGCAAAGATATTAATTATTAATAATATATAAATATGAATAATTAAGAGTATTGATAAAAAACTATGTAAAAAGCAAATATTCAGCATCCGATTTCTCTACAACCAAAAAGCGAAAGCAGCTCAAAATCTCATGAACAATGTCACCTAAGGTCCCAACAAACACGTTAAAATACAAGCTCTCTGCATTTCACATTTTAGTAATTTTGAAGACGTCACATGGAACCCAAGAATAACTGAATTATTAATGTTGTCACTAGTTAATTGTTATCGCTGTGAAGACAAAAATCGACATCAAAGATTTGTTATCCTTTCTAGTCGAATTAAAGATTTGTCAAGACAAATTGGTTGAGAATATAACGACATTTTTGTGTATTTTTTAGGTGATTGATTGTCATCACAGCACTATTTTTCGTCAATGCGAATGCGCATCTAGCTGGAGTGATGTGTTTTTTGTTTCTTTTGTATTGCTCTGATGTGTAATTGTTTGGTAATCGCTGACTTTTCAATACATTTTAATTACATTTCACACTTTTTGAATCGTGTGACTGCATGCGATTTGGTCATTCTAGAAAGTTTAATATATTAAATTTTATCTAATTAATCGATGCATGAACTTCATTTAATTCTAGCCGTATGAACTATTCAATAAGAATATAATGATTGATCAGCTAACAGAAAAAGACATGCTGGGCCTTTTGTAAGCTACTCAACTGCACTATTTTTTGTTATGAGAAGACAAATAATATATACTTTGAGTAAAGCATATTTTTCTCTATGTTATTTTTAAGTTTTGCTTTAGTTTCGTTGCAAAATCGAATATTTGAAGCGTTTCCACTCACCTTGTCTGCCTTGAAACACATACAGAAAAGAAGTTTAATTAATAGAAATGCCGAATAATTGCTGTGTTCAAGAATGATTTGAAAGTATATTAAATTGAACTTAGTCGAGATACGGATATTTAGTGTTCTACTTTGTTGACGTGGCTAGTACAAGAAAGGGGGTCCAACTACTCAATCCAACAAACATAGCATACAAATTACATCAGTTTAATTATTTAAAATATATTTTAGAGTATTTACTGAACGCATACTGTCACAGAATCGACTCTTGTAACGTTAAATTGAAATGCAAGCTATTTGAACTGCTTTGTTCTAAAGGAGAGACGACAATGGAGAATGACTTACTTTTCAATTAAATATTCAAAAAGCCGTGTACTATATCATCCAAACTCGACAGCCAGCAAAAATCTTCTACTTCTATCTGGAGATATTGAACAAAACCCAGGCTGGTCTCAAAACACGACCAATAAAACATCAATAAAACAGAACATCCCGACAATCATATCAAATCGCAGTTCCAGTCGCTCTAATAATACTAAGTCAAATGTAGTAAGTTCAAACTTAAACAAACAACAATGGCTTCAAAACACTAATAATCTTATTCCTTTACGAAAACAACAACCTACATCGGACTTAAAAATCCCTCGCCTTCGACTTGCAGTATGGAATGCTCGTTCGTTAGTGAAAAAGGCTGCTTCTATATGCGAACTAGTAATATCACAGCGAATCGACATTTTAACCTTCACTGAAACATGGTTGCCTTCAAATGGTACTACGAACAACATCGCAATCTCCGAAATAATAAACACTTTACGTGATTATGATTTCATACACAAACCTAGACCCACAGGGAAAGGTGGTGGGGTTGGTATACTATTCAGAAAATCATTAAATGTTACAAAACAACAAATGTTCGAATTCAAAACGATGGAGTACATTGATTTTTCTGTTAAATCCAATAACACATCTATAAGATTGGTAACAATATATCGACCTCCTCCATCCAAGAAAAATAAAACAACGACTTCTGCATTTTTAGAAGAGTTCTCCACACTACTTGAAGATCTAGCATTAGCTCCCAACTTGGTCATCAACGGAGATTTCAATTTTCATTTGGAACTCAATAACGACAGCGAAACACTCAAATTCATTGATCTTCTCGACTCCGCTGGTCTGAAACAACACATAAAAGAGCCTACTCACAACAAAGGACATACTCTAGACCTTGTCATTAGCAGAGATAGTGAACATATCTTACAGAGTAAAATGGAAATAATAGACGATCTTCCTTCTGATCACTACGCTGTTGTTTGCACACTAAACCTACCAAAACCTGTACCATCAAAAATGTCAATTAACAGTCGAAGTTTACATCAGCTAGATATTCAGTCCTGGAAAAATGCCATCTTGAACTCAGAACTACACAAAACTAATTTCGAGGGAAAAGATGTTCAAGTCACCATGGATCAATATAACAACTGCCTCAACTATTTACTAAATGAACATGCCCCCGAAAAATCGAAAGAAGTTACACTACGGCCCTATACACCATGGTTTTCTCACGAACTTAGGCTAATGAAAAGAGACAAACGTAGAGCAGAGAGGAAATATCTGAAAACACGCCTCGAAATTCACCGACAGATCTACAAAGAAAAATGCTACTCCTACACCAAAGCCTTGAATGAAGCCAAAGCCAATTACTACAAGATTAAGATTGCATCGTCTGACCAAAGTCAACTATTTAAAATGATTGATGGACTTTTTAGAGTGAGAAAAGTCCCTTTGTTGCCACCCCATGACTGTCCAACAACTCTAGCAGATACTTTCAATGACTATTTCTCTGCGAAGATAGAAAAGCTAAGAGAATCAATATCTGAAAACAGTCACACAAGTCCTAATAACAATGAGATGACGGTGAAAACAGCAACAACTAAAATACCATGTGATCCTATCACGCCATTTATGGAGTTTGACAGGGTTAATGAATCCTCTGTTCAAAAACTAATTACACAATCAAAACCAAAGACATGTAGCCTCGACCCTATCCCTACAAGCCTTTTAAAACAATCAATAGATGCTATTACAAAACCTTTGTGTGCTATCATAAATACATCATTGTCTACTGGAGTTTTCCCAGCAGTTTTAAAGAAAGCCATAGTTCGACCGACATTCAAGAAAAAATCACCAGACCATGAAAATGTATCAAACTTATCAAACTACAGACCTTTATCAAACATTCCTTTCACATCTAAAATAATAGAAACAGTAGTGGCAGACCAACTAACCCAGCATTTACAAACACATAATTTATACACCAAGTTTCAGTCTGCTTACAGAAAATATCATAGCACAAACGATATTCTTCGTGCAATTGACTCAAACAAAGAAACTGTTTTAGTATTACTGGACTTATCATCAGCATTTGACACTATAGATCATACAATGCTATTAAATAGATTACACCATCGCTATGGCATTACTGGTGCTGCATTACAGTGGTTCAAGTCATACATCACAAATCGTACACAACAAGTAGCGATAGGAAACTTTCTATCATTGGAAAAAGAAGTAAAATATGGTTGTCAACAAGGTTCAGTACTTGGACCGATCCTTTTTTCATTGTTTTACGCACCTGTTGAAGATGTAATTAGTTATCATGGACTTAACCAAATGATATACGCTGACGATACTCAACTATATGTAACGTTTGATGCCAAAGAACGAAACAGTAAACTAAATAGTCTCGAATCATGTATAAATGACATTATGACATGGTACAAACGTAATGGTCTAATCTGCAATGCAGAAAAAACAGAAATTGTGCACTTATCATCCTGCTTCACAAAAAACATCAATACAATACGTGGTATCAATATTATGGACAAAATGATTCCATCGACCAAATATGTTAAAGATCTTGGAGCAACTATTGACAATCATTTAAAACTCAACGATCATGTCAACAACACTTGCAAAAATGCGTCTCTAGCAATAAAAAACATTGGCAAGATAAGAAAATACATATCAAATGAAGACTGCGAAAGACTAGTACATGCCTTCATAACAAGTAAACTTGACTATTGCAATGCAATTTTATATGGACTGCCAGATACATTGATCAACAAACTTCAAAGATTACAGAACACAGCAGCACGCCTGGTAACAAGAACCAAACGATCTGAACACATTAAACCTGTATTACGAAGACTTCACTGGCTCCCTGTGAGAGAAAGGATCAACTTTAAAATTTTACTACTGGTCTACAAATCTTTAAAAGGACAAGCACCCAGCTACATTACAGAATTAGTTAAACAATACAACCCTGCACGTACACTAAGATCTACAAATGCAAATTTACTGACTGTCCCTCATACAAAAATGAAATCATACGGTGACCACGCATTTTCAGTGAGTGCCCCTAAATTATGGAACTCACTGCCAGAAGACATTAGAAAAGTTATAATGACAGTCTCGACGTTTCGACGCATCTTGCGTCATTCTCAAGAGTAAATGAAGTAGAAAATGTAAATGTATAAAGTTCGTAAATCTCATGGGACAGTCCTATAGCGTTCACTAATTGAATAACTTAGCTCTGATTGAGTCTGATTGGATGTTTAGTGTTGGTGAGATGTCTTGTATGAACAACATTTCGTTGACAAGACAATCTAGTTTTGATGTACAGCGCTTAAGGACAGTAAAGTTATCGTGGAAACCTTCGATGGTGTTATGACATTTTCTGTAGTGAATTCCTACGCTGGAGTTTTTGTGTTCTTCTATTCGCTGGTAAAGATGTCTGCACGTATAACCCACATAACCTGCCTCGCACAGGTCACATTTAAAAGAATTTCTTTTAAATGTGACCTGTGCGAGGCAGGTTATGTGGGTTATACGTGCAGACATCTTTACCAGCGAATAGAAGAACACAAAAACTCCAGCGTAGGAATTCACTACAGAAAATGTCATAACACCATCGAAGGTTTCCACGATAACTTTACTGTCCTTAAGCGCTGTACATCAAAACTAGATTGTCTTGTCAACGAAATGTTGTTCATACAAGACATCTCACCAACACTAAACATCCAATCAGACTCAATCAGAGCTAAGTTATTCAATTAGTGAACGCTATAGGACTGTCCCATGAGATTTACGAACTTTATACATTTACATTTTCTACTTCATTTACTCTTGAGAATGACGCAAGATGCGTCGAAACGTCGAGACTGTCATTATAACTTTTATTACCAAAATCTTTACAAACAAACAACTTATTAGGACATTAGAAAAGCTAATTCTATTGAACAATTTAAATCTAAACTAAAAACATTTTTATTTAAGAACGCTTTTTAAGAAGTTATTTATTTATTTACTATGCCAATATAATATCCTAGCTAGTACCGTTTTATTAACATTTTTATAGTATTATTCTTTTTATAGTTTTTATTATATTATTCATTTAATGTAGTTATATTTAAATCTCTATTATAACATAAATATCACTGTTTGTATACATTGTAAATAACACATAACACTATTTATTTTTCATATATTTGTAAGAGTTTCGAGACTTAGTATGAAACTCTAAATTTTATTATTATTATTAATTTTTGAGAAAACCGAGTGCATACTTAAATCGAGGTAATTCCAATGTTTTGATTAGGTAGGTTTCAAACGGACGAAAACATAAATTTTGTAAACTATGCATTTTTGCAAAGACCAAGGATTCATGTATGGTAAATGCGCATCAATGCATGCGGTGCCTCGTTTTCGTGCAAAAACATGGACATTTCTTTGTAAAACTTAACAAGATTTGTCGACTTTAAAAATGTATATCTTCATTAGGTTACAAGGTATCTAGGTAATCCTTTAAAACGTAGCTAACGTATATGTGACCAATCCAGTAAATAAGCTTTTTTCCCTAAATCAAGTGTTTATTGACGTGATTCCAAAGCGTGATAAGAGCCTGTTGCGCTCATAAGAGCTACAACGAAGAATGCAACATTAAGGCCAAATATGAATATCAAAGCAATAGTCAGCTTCATGGTGATGCTTGTAGTACCAATAAGTGTACTGATTCACCGATTAGATAAAAAGTTATGAAGACACTAGTGTGGGTTGGGTCGGTGTTACCATGGAAACAGTTGTAAAAGATATGTAAATTGTACAGCGTAAAGGGTTGATGGCGAAAATGTCGTCAGCTCACCTTCATTCCTTTACAGTGTACAATTTACTTGTATATATATTTTACAATTGTGTTAATACAGATATAATTTCAGTGGTTTACGTTATTATTGGTAGCTGTTACCAATCATGGCTGAAAATTGCAAAAGTAATATTGATTGAAGTATACCTTGCAATTCAGTAAACTATTTGTTATTAAACATTTTGATTAGTTAATAATATGTTTTTCAAATAGTAATAATAATCATTATCCCACCTTTTACAAAAAAACCTTTTTTGGTAGGTAAACTTTTCTCTTATAGGTGGGTTGCATCGACGTCATCGAAAAAAAATCAACCCTATAAAACAACTTGGTTAGAATTTGAGTTGTTTCATATTAAGATATAAATAATAATTCTGCAAAATTTGAAATCAACAATTTTTGGTGGGAAGATATTAATTATAAATACATTGTATTTATTAATTGATAAATACAATGTCTAATAATTTAGGGTATTGATAAAAAAACTATGTAACTAGCAAATATTTAGCATCCGATCTCTCTATACCCCGAAAAGCAGCTCAAAATATTAATTAAATTAAGAATTAAAGATTTGTCAAGACAAATTGGTTGAGAATATAATGACATTTTTGTGTATTTTTTGGTGATTGATTGTAAGCACAGCAACTATTTTTCGTCAATGCGAATGCGCATCTAGCTGGAGTGATGTGTTTTTTTGTTTCTTTTGTTTTACTCTGATGTGTACTTGTTTCGTAATCGCTGACTTTTCAATACATTTTAATTACATTTCACACTTTTTGAATCGTTTGACTGCATGCGATTTGGTCATTCTAGAAAGTTTAATATATTAAATCAGTTTTATCTAATTAATCGATGCATGAACTTCATTTAATTCTAGTGTATGAACTATTCAATAAGAATATAATGGTTGATCAGCTAACAGAAAAAGACATGCTGGGCCTTTTGTTAGTTACTCAACAGCACTATTTTTTGTTATGAGAAGACAAATAATATACTTAGAATAAATCATATTTTTCTCTATGTTATTTTTAAGTATTGCTTTAGTTTCGTTGCAAAATCAAATATTTGGAGCGTCTCACCTCACCTAGTCTACCTTGAAACACATACAGGATATAAGTTTAATCAATAGAAAAGCCTTATAATTGCTGTGTTCAAGAATGATTTGATAGTTTATTAAGATGTACTTAGTCGAGATACGGATATTTAGTGTTCTACTTTGTTGACGTGGCTAGTACAAGAAAGGGGGTCCAACTACTCAATCCAACAAACATAGCATACAAATTACATCAGTTTAATTATTTAAAATATATTTGAGAGTATTTACTGTCACAGAATCGACTCTTGTAACGTTAGATTAAAATAGAAGCTATTTAGGTTTTGAGAAAAACGAATTCATACTTAAATTGCTGTAATTCCAATGTTTTGATTAGGTAGGTTTCAAACTGACGAAGATGTAAATTTTATAAACTATATATTTTTGCAAAGAAAAAGGACTGATGTATGGTAATAAACCCGCATCATTACACGCGGAGCCTCGTTTTCTTGAAAAATATGTACGTTTCTTTGTAAAAACTCAACAAGATTTGTCGATTTTAAAAATTTATATCTTCATCAGTTTACAAGCTATTTAGATAAACCTTCGACACCTTTGTAACTTATATGTGAGCAATCCAGTAAGTAAAGTTTCAGTCCCATAAATAAAGTATTTCATGATGTGATTCCATGGCGTGATAAGAGCCTATTAAAAGAGCTACAATGATGTGATGAAATCACTACAAACAGCATTCCATTTTATCGCAAACTTCCGCTCTTCATCAACCTCGGTTTGATTACAAATTTGTCTGAACCGGGGTTAGGGTTTATTCAAATCAAAGTTCAGTTTTTTTTTTCAAATTTAACCATGGGCCGGCGGGCAAGACTTGCTTTAGCTATACAGAGCATTGCCCTATCACGCACCAGTAAAAAAAGGTTTTATTCATATACAAATTAACCATCTGAACCGTTCAGTGTAATGATTTCAGATTCCGACAAGAGCATATGATAGTTCTTCTTATTCCCTTTCATGATAACTGAATTTATATTCTCAACCTGGCCCGAATATAAATTGGCATCTCTTTATTGGTACAGCCGTGGATGTTACAAGTAATAGTTATTAATAAAGGGCTGAATGTACATTTTACTACAGATGGTAAATTATACGTTGAGTGTAGTAGAGATACATTCGATGGCTTACAATAGCTGAACACTACTGCTTAATATACAAACTTGATATTCCAGTGCTATACTACCCACAATCTTGCACTCTTGTATGCATTCTATACCGTTAGAAATAACATTTGTCGAATTATGTGTAAAGCATATTCAATTTGCTTCCCTGATGTGCGGCTAGCTCGTGTTTAACGTCACGAATGTTAAGAATGAGTAAACCTCATTTACGTCTCAATACTGAAATTCATTCGAGAAACTATTCAGAATACACTTATTCATTCATTCGTTCATTCGTTCATTCGTTCATTCGTTCATTCGTTCATTCGCTCATTCGCTCATTCGCTCATTCGTTCATTCGTTCATTCGTTCATTCGTTCATTCGTTCATTCGTTCATTCGTTCATTCGTTCATTCGTTCATTCGTTCATTCGTTCATTCGTTCATTCGTTCATTCGTTCATTCGTTCATTCGTTCATTCGTTCATTCGTTCATTCGTTCATTCGTTCATTCGTTCATTCGTTCATTCGTTCATTCGTTCATTCGTTCATTCGTTCATTCGTTCATTCGTTCATTCGTTCATTCGTTCATTCGTTCATTCGTTCATTCGTTCATTCGTTCATTCGTTCATTCGTTCATTCGTTCATTCGTTCATTCGTTCATTCGTTCATTCGTTCATTCGTTCATTCGTTCATTCGTTCATTCGTTCATTCGTTCATTCGTTCATTCGTTCATTCGTTCATTCGTTCATTCGTTCATTCGTTCATTCGTTCATTCGTTCATTCGTTCATTCGTTCATTCGTTCATTCGTTCATTCGTTCATTCGTTCATTCGTTCATTCGTTCATTCGTTCATTCGTTCATTCGTTCATTCGTTCATTCGTTCATTCGTTCATTCGTTCATTCGTTCATTCGTTCATTCGTTCATTCGTTCATTCGTTCATTCGTTCATTCGTTCATTCGTTCATTCGTTCATTCGTTCATTCGTTCATTCGTTCATTCGTTCATTCGTTCATTCGTTCATTCGTTCATTCGTTCATTCGTTCATTCGTTCATTCGTTCATTCGTTCATTCGTTCATTCGTTCATTCGTTCATTCGTTCATTCGTTCATTCGTTCATTCGTTCATTCGTTC
Source organism: Diadumene lineata (assembly GCA_918843875.1). Classification (NCBI taxonomy): domain Eukaryota; kingdom Metazoa; phylum Cnidaria; class Anthozoa; order Actiniaria; family Diadumenidae; genus Diadumene; species Diadumene lineata. The sequence goes on from OU974083.1 coordinate 179,422, forward strand.
ATTCGTTCATTTTCTATATGTTACCGATTATTTAGCCCTAATCCAAGGACACATAAAAATAACTCATAACTCAATGAGATGAGAACAACTAAAGTAATTTAGTTTAGCGCTAACCCGCGATAAACTAAATTACACAAAAAATAACGCATTATATATCACGATTTGGCCCAGCTTTTAAAAAATAACAATGTTGCGATGTAAAATGTGGTTTGACGACACACATTTATATTTAGCTTTGGAGCAGCCCCTCAAACATACCACTTATCAAGAAGGAAAGTTGACCAAATCTTGCAAAATGTGCAAATAATCTCCTCATCATACCACAAAATCGATCCTGAATAAGAAATGATTGTTCCGCACAATTCCCATGAACTTTGAATTTTACAGACAAATTCATTGTATCGCGACCCGCCGTTTCAAAACTTTGTTTTCATTTTGGTCTTTTCTGAGCCGTCAATCAATTTCATAGGGTGGAGCTTGCCCTAACATGTTTTGTCATTGGTTAATCTAAAATAAACTCCACCCTTGTAATTGATTGACGGCCCAGAAACGACCAAATCAAAACAAAGTTTTGTTTTAATCTGTGAAAAAAAAAAAAGGTTTCTGTTATTTCTTTTGTTATGACAGCTGTCCACCTACGAATGCAAGAGGTTTGTGTTTACTTCTTCGTTTTACGGACTTTTGCTCGAAAATTCTCCACATTTACTTGACTTAGTCACAGCACCTTACACAGTGATAGACTCTAAGTATCCACTTACATTTTCCTAATTTGAAGATCATCAAAATTGCGATTGGAGCTCAAAAGATTCCCGGTCGTAAAAAGAAATTCTGACATGCGCAGACAAGTTCTCTATGTTTTACTTTGATTTCGTCGTTTTTAGAGAATCATTTAATTTCAGGCTGAACAACAACAACAGCAACAAAAAGTAACCAATCACTATAGATAAGGTCCGCCCTATGACATTTTTGAATTAAAGGCCCAATGTAGACCGGGATGCTTTGCGGCCGTTTGTTTATGTTATGAAAAAAATATATTGTCAAAGTCGCTTTCTGATTGGTTTTAAATATACGGGAGCCACGTGTTGAAACATGTTGGAAGGCTGTCAAATTGCTGCTGGTTAGTGTTTTCATCGATGTTTTCAAAATATATCAGCTTTCTTGTGGACTAAAAAACTAATTCTGAAATTAAAAATATTCAGTCATTGATGTGAGATGTTAATTATCACGCCGTGAATGCTTGTAGCTTATAGCTTATGGAGGATGACAATGAGAATTCCCGTGACTCTTTCGTCTAACAGTAGCGACAGTGATCGAATAACTATTCTGCAAACTCACTATTTGTCTAGTTACCGAAACCCAAAGAGCCCTTTCGACTCCTTCACAACACGAAAACTCGATATAAGTCGAGTCTGACTAATTTTTCCACGGCAAATGTAGTCTTCGTTTCTTCGGTCTACGAGCCATTTAGTTCATTTTGAGTTTGGCATTTACTATAGACTGACCAAAGATATCTCAAAATAATATTTCCGACGAACTCAGTTGATAAAATTTGACTATCTATGATATGATAATAATCAACTGATAATCGTTCTATAAAATGAGAGTCTGAATTAATATAACATTCATGGAGATGAACGATGAAAATGAATTATAATCAAACATTCCAATCAATTTAATTTCCTTCATCACGACAATGACTGCGAAGCAGTCGAGGCGCGCAGAGCTTCACGTTCTACTCTGGGCCTTTAGCCAATTACTAAGGGCAAGCTCCACACTGTGAAATTAACCCGATGACTATGTGTAAGCTACGCCCTATGAAATTAGTTCATGGTCAAGCAAAACAAAACTTGAAACAGCGGCGTCTTGCACGACGATCATTCACTCGATTTATAATTCTATTGCATTTTACATTGCAACCCGTCTATTGATTTTATATTTGACTAACTTGTACACTTGATATACCTTTATCAATCAGCTCATTTGATCACATATATATATTGCGCTCTAACACATTTAAACTTTACTTTGCTTTACTTACTAATGACGACCACTCCAATGCAATTCTGAATTCAACACAAAAAACAGTTTTTTTTCAATGCTTTATTCATTGTTAACACTACAGCCATATCTTGTAATTACAGATAGGGTCATCATTATAGAGTTAGGCCTGCACTATTGACAGGATTACTTTTACATCAAGAGTAATTACATTTCTAGCATATATTTCCTTATCCGTTGGGTCGAATTTCCTATGAGAGACTTTTAGGTTTGAAAAAGAGAAGGAGGTTTAAAATGAACTTTCTTGTTGGTTAATTATAAAGTCAAATTCGAATGCTACATCGAACCGAGGTAATCAAAGTAGCATGAAATATACAACTACTTCAAGTTATCACAAAAGAATCACGTTTGTTTAATGCTCTTGATTTTGATAACGCCCAGAGCAATTTATATACTACTTTGTTAATTTCAGTCGATAGAATGAACTATTGGTTGACCAGCTATTGTCGGTACTGAAATCAAAAGGTAAGGTTAAATAGTTTTGATCTCATTTTCAAACCAGAAAGTCTCTAAATTATAGGATGGCTTTTATCCCTTGTAATGATGACAACGCTTATGGCAACGTTTATAGTATTTACATTTGCGGACCTTCTTGTAAACAGTGTAACAATGACGTCTTCGATAGCAACGGCGATGATAGCCATGCCCACTGCAGATCCGCTTGTAGCTGCATTTGCGGACAGGTTTTCGAACATACCAGCACTTACGATGGCGTTTGCAATACTTTCGGCATCTTTTGCAAACCTTTTTACGTCTGTAGACAGGTCCGCAGCAAGTTACCTTACCACGTCTAGTGCATTTTCTACCCCCGTACACTTTTATGTACTTACAGGAGTAATGATAGCGACCTGGATCTGAAATTGTATAAAAGAATTAATGAGTACGTCAAAAGTCGACACACTCAGGATTTTTTTGAAGTAGAATAACTTCTCAGATTATGCTTTTTCGTTTATATTGAACATTATTAATATAACAAGCCTTCAACAGAATGATATGTACAATTTCTCATTATTTATTTGTAACATATTCTTAATGAAGTTTGTTCCGGACAAAAAGGCAATCAGCAAATTAAACTAACAATTGGTGAAAATTTACCTTGGTCGTCTTCAGTCTCGTCATTATCGGTAGACAGCCCTTGGTCGTCCTCAGTCTCGTCATTATCGGTAGACAGCCCTTGGTCGTCCTCAGTCTCGTCATTATCGGTAGACAGCCCTTGGTCGTCCTCAGTCTCGTCTAAGAAAATGAACAATGCAGGATTTGAATACACATAAATAAACAGTGTAGAATCGAAACATGCCAACAGCTATCGCAGGATTGCTGATAAAAAAATTAAAGCGTAGACAAGCTATAAAAGATGTAACAAAGTCGATCACCCATTGAAGAGAATGCTAAACGTAGACCCGGTAAGAGCACGGCAAGGAAGTATTTCTTTGTCAAAATTCTCATGCAGGTTTATCTAGTGTACAGCTTTTGCTTATATTTGATGTTTACTAATAGTTTGGGATACCTTGATCTTCCTCTGGCGTCTGCTCGTCTTCATTCGTCTCAGGATTCTCCTCTTTGTCATCTGCAGGAGCAGCAACTATTGAAAGTCAACGAAAACAAGTAAAAAGAGATGGGAACAATAGAACCATAGAATTATAGAACCATAGAACCATAGAACCATAGAACCATAGAACCATAGAACCATAGAACCATAGAACCATAGAACCATAGAACCATAGAACCATAGAACCATAGAACCATAGAACCATAGAACCATAGAACCATAGAACCATAGAACCATAGAACCATAGAACCATAGAACCATAGAACCATAGAACCATAGAACCATAGAACCATAGAACCATAGAACCATAGAACCATAGAACCATAGAACCATAGAACCATAGAACCATAGAACCATAGAACCATAGAACCATAGAACCATAGAACCATAAAACAAGAGAACCATAGAACAAGAGAGCAAGAGAGCAAGAGAACAAGAGAGCAAGAGAGCAAGAGAGCAAGAGAGCAAGAGAGCAAGAGAGCAAGAGAGCAAGAGAGCAAGAGAGCAAGAGAACAAGAGAGCAAGAGAGCAAGAGAGCAAGAGAGCAAGAGAGCAAGAGAGCAAGAGAGCAAGAGAGCAAGAGAGCAAGAGAGCAAGAGAGCAAGAGAGCAAGAGAGCAAGAGAGCAAGAGAGCAAGAGAGCAAGAGAGCAAGAGAGCAAGAGAGCAAGAAAGCAAGAAAGCAAGAGAGCAAGAGAGCAAGAGAGCAAGAGAGCAAGAGAGCAAGAGAGCAAGAGAGCAACAGAACAAGAGAGCAAAAGAGCAAGAGAGCAAGAGAGCAAGAGATCAAGAGAGCAAGAGAACAAGAGAACAAGAGAACAAGAGAACAAGAGAACAAGAGAACAAGAGAACAAGAGAACAAGAGAACAAGAGAACAAGAGAACAAGAGAACAAGAGAACAAGAGAACAAGAGAACAAGAGAACAAGAGAACAAGAGAGCAAGAGAGCAAGAGAACAAGAGAACAAGAGAACAAGAGAACAAGAGAACAAGAGAACAAGAGAACAAGAGAACAAGAGAACAAGAGAACAAGAGAACAAGAGAACAAGAGAACAAGAGAACAAGAGAACAAGAGAACAAGAGAACAAGAGAACAAGAGAACAAGAGAACAAGAGAACAAGAGAACAAGAGAACAAGAGAACAAGAGAACAAGAGAACAAGAGAACAAGAGAACAAGAGAACAAGAAGTATTAATGTTACCCGATAATAAATTAAGTTACCTTGTTCGTCATTTTCTTTTTGATCTTGTTCTTGTTCAAGCTCAGCTTTGTGCTCTGTGGGAGCAGCAAAGGTGAATGCAACAAGGCCAAAGATGAACAACAAAGCAAGAGTCAGCTTCATGGTGATACTTGTAGTACGAACAAGTGGACTGATTCATCCTGTAAAGACCACCTCTATTTATATATAATATGTGTGGGAAAAATGTAAAAAAGCGTAGAAGCTTGACGACTAATATTAGTGATTCAGCAAGTAGCAGTTCATACTAAGCACCGTTAATTAGTAAGGGACTATTTTTGAAACTCAAAAACTATAAATAAAAAAGAATATTTCCGGTTGTTTGTGAAAACGATAGTAATTTTATTAAACAAAGAATAATCACTTTTCAAATACTTTTAATACGTGGACGTAGCTGAATATTATAATCTACAGCTTCTTTAAATAAAATGAAATTATTCCGTATAATGCTAATGGGTATAAGGTTTGGATGCTGCAGGAAATGGATCAGTGATCCGAAAAGTTTGAAAATACCCAAATACGGTTATTCAAAAACATGCAAAAAATATAAATGACCAAGAGTATATAATTTTCACAGATCATTAGCAAAACAATAAATCAAGATATTGCTACATTTTATTTCTTGAAATAAATATTTCTTTAGTGTTTTCAGACACGAGACTTTTGTGTGATTTTAGAATCAAGCAGAAACGAAGGTTTCAGCTCTTAATTTAGCATAATATTGAATAAGCAAAATGTTGGCTAAATTTGTTTAAAAAAAAAAAAAAAAAAAAAATGGTTCAGGATAAATTAATGGAAGAAAATGTCATACATTCAGTGTAAAGCCTGGTTTATATATCGACCAGAATGATCCATATATGATTGCAATCTGGATCGTTCAAAAAAAAAAAAAAAAAAAAAAAAAAAGCTCTTACGATCGAAAAGCTTTGGTTTTGTCCAAAATCACATATTTTTTCTTCGATCGTTTGCGACTGTTCTCGAACGTTTGCGATTATATGGAAACGAAGCTTAAATGTATGGGCTTGTGTTCCTGTCGAGGGCCGGTAGAAACATAAAGAAGAAAACACCAACGTAAGAAATACTGTATAGGATTGACCATGAATCCAAAAACTTTTAGGAAAAACATTCTAACAATTTCAAAGTTCAAAATTGCTTAAAAATTTGAACAATAGTGGCCTATTTGAGACTTATTTTACACAGCGTGACAGCTGGCGTGACACAATCTCTTACTCTGATATTGAGCTCAAACATACTTATCACACATATTCTTCGTTTTCATGTGACGTCATCAAAAGTATAACAAATTCATTTTTAATCAAATTGAAACATACCCACTATATTAAAGCACTTGGTAGAAATATGGGTCCAAAAATGCTCACTTCCGAGATATTTAGGTCTAAATTGTGTCACGCAACGCTATCGCATAATTCGAATCGAAGGATAAATATCGCGATAAATTCATCTCTGTTTTAAGACTTTGTCTCAAATAGACTCCTGGTGATTCCATTTAAGTACAAAGTCCAAAAACCTGATCTAAAATACTGAATTTGCCTTAATTTAAAGTTCGATCCGCCATTTTGGATGGTAGAAGTCATCATCCAACATGGCGACACCACATTTTTAATTTACCAAAAAGTTAGTTTAGTAGTTGATAAAGCTGCATTGATTCTAAAGCTCTTCGTATTCTGAATTGCCCGTAAAAATTGATGAATGAACACAGCACTTGAAATCATTTTCGTGAGTCGTGTTCGTCTTGCTTTTCACCTCTTTTGAATTTCTGCGGAGCTCCGCACGGGACCAAGGCCCGCGCAAGCGGAGCACCACAATTAAGAAAACATGGTAAACCATCGAGCTCATTTGAAATCGACCACAGGAAGCCCAGAAATTCGTACAACGTACGGACGTACATACATACATACGTCATGTACATGTACACTTAGGCGCAAATTTTTTGACCAGTTTTAGTGGGCACCAAAACAATCAGTTATTTTTTTGCAGTTCATTGAATTTTTTCCACAAAATGTATTTCTACACCGGACAAAGAGCATGAAAATGGTAAAGCTGAGCCGACGGTTTTAAGAGATTTGACTGAGAGAAGAAACAAAGACCGCGGCGCGAAAAAGAAAAAATAACTACGTTTCAACGATGAAAAGCTTCACTGAAATATTTTCACTGACACAAAGAGTAAAAGTCGCTCGTAGCGCTGTATTTAACTATACAAATGAGCAGCCATGCAGAGCTGTTAAAATTTTATTTTATATTTCATTCAATAGTCATTCAAAGTTGGAGATTTAACGGAGATTTCTAAGTTTTTTTTTTTCTGGAAGAGTTTATTTGATAAGTTTGTCAATATGGTAAAAAAGGTCGTCAGTTCTTCTTGTGTTCTTCGTGGCCTTTTTCATTCTTTACATATCGACGAATCTACTTTTAAAAGTAAAATCCACGCCGACAAAAAGTTCATAACAACAAAAACAAAACAAATATGCGTTGCATTTGCAGCAATTCAAAGGAGATGAAAGGCAAGACGAACGCAACTCACGAAGATAATTTCACTTTGTTCATTCATCATTTTTTAGGAGCAATTCAGAACACGGGCAGCTTTAGGATCAATTCAGATTTATCAATTATTTTCCCCACTTTTACATTTCTAAAAACATGAACAAACGTATTCTAATCAGAACTGAGGCCGACAAATTCGGTGACAACTTGACACCCGCAGTATGGACGGTAAGCGGTATTACCATGAATGGAATACAAAGAAGACATATAAACCATGTAGGAAGATCATATTTTTTAATTTACAAAAGATATAACAACTACCGTCTTTGTAGAGATAGAAACCATAATATATATTGAATATATAAAAATTAAAAAGAAACTTGTGACTGAATAAAGGTCATGTTTTCGTGTGGTTTTGTGGCGATAACACATCGGACTAGAATACCTAACACGTGGGTTCGAATTACCCTAGGATCATATGATGTATAGGAATGTATATATATATATATATAGGAATAAATTTGTGTTTTTAATTTATCAATCAATTATAACCTTTTTTTAAAGAAATGTGTTTATAAATGTCTCTTGAACTCTAATATAGTTGTAGCTTTACGTATAAAGAGAGGCAAAGCGTTCCATAATGTAGAGACTTTAATGGCTTATACTTAAAAAATATTCTGATGTTACGAAATAGAGTTATATATACATTATTTGGCATTATGAATTAAATCAATCAATCAAGTTTTGATGACGATTTACAGACGGTTTAGCACAAATACAGATCAAGGAAAGCCAATATGTCGTAAAAAAAAACATAAGAAATCATATTGGTTTACATATTAAAAACAATCACTGTTTTTCACTGACTGAAAAATATAAATGATATACTGATCATAATAAAAAACGATAGTTTGTTACTCATACATTCAAATAAAATTTGAATTTTCAAAGTTCCGGATTGGATATAAATAAAAATATTTTTTGTCATCCATCCATTATAAAACTGCAAAGCGTAAAGTTCTGAAAGACGATAGTACACGTGCTGGTATGTGCACATCAAAAACCTTGTCTACTTATTAAGAGCTCGCTTTAATATTCAGTAAGTTTACAATAAATAGCTACAATTTTGTATCTTTTCATAACTTTGATACTTGTTTTTTTATCCGTAGCGTTATCTCAATGACTATAAGTGGTCTTTGTGTAAATCAAAAACACGTCAAAGTGTACTACCTTAAAACTGCGCTTTTTATAGCTGTCTAATATTAAAAGATATAATGTAAGACGTCTATGCTGAAATAAGTAAAGTGCACATATCATATATTTCAGAAGGGAGTGCAAACAAATTCATAGAGTTCCAAATGAACATATTTTAATTAATATTTCCAGATATTATAAAATATATGAATGTATATCAAGTACTTGCATTTTTTCAAAATTTGAGGCTTCTTTCAATTGTACATTTAACCTTTATTGTTAAAAGCAAGGTCATTTAATAATAACCTTGAGCACTTTTCGAAGTAAATAAAATGCTTGGTTGACTTATTGAGTAATTGAGGTTCCTTTTGCTATGTAATGACTGTTATTTACTGCCTGGAGCAAGGTATAGTTGACAGCAGACATTTTTTTAATACATTTTTCACGCTTCAGTTTCTAGACTAATGGTACTTGTTAAATTGTAGGTATTTTTGTATTTTATTTATTCCACTCAAATTTACTATGCCAAACCACCAGAAAAGTATACAAAAGATGATAAGAAATAATAATGATAAGAAATAATAATAATAATAATATTAATAATAATAATAATAATAATAATAATAATAATAATAATAATAATAATAATAATAATAATAATAATAATAATATTAATAATAATAATAATAATAATAATAATAATAATAATAATAAATAAATAAAAATTGCAAATCTTTGTCAGTGGGTGAACACAGCACACTTTGAGCGATATCACATCCCGTACAATTGTAAACACTTCATATTGGTTGGACCTTCCCATTCGTTTGCATAATCACAGCTGTTTTTGTAAAAATTAGTTCCACAAGAGTGATCTACTAATGAAGAAATCAAAAGTTCCACTTTAAAGCAAATTTATGCAATTTTTTTGCGTTTTGTTTTGCTACTTTTTTCGCGCGTTTGCATATTGAAAATAACTGGACTCAATTCTCCAACGATTCGGAACGTCGCGAAAACCTATGAAATGGATTGAAACATGTTAAAAGTCTGGTTTTATATTTAAAGTGGAAAGAAAATAATTCAACATAGCAGGTTACAGTGGTGTTTGCACAATTGAGCTCCAGGGCAGTTAATTAATATACTGTGCAAAGCATTAGAATACAGTTGAATATAGGTTGACAAAGTAAATAAATATCAACTGCTTTGCATTGACAGAAAAACATGCTGATTATAATGTTATTATGTTATATTGTCATTCTTACCTAAAACTAATTTCAAATTTCAAACTGTTCCTTCCATTATGAAACTCATACAAAGGGAAAAGTTGTGAAAGACTTAACGATAGCACATGTGCTGGTAAGCGCAGAGCAAAAAAAAACATATATACTTATTAAGAGCTCGTTTTAATAATAATATTCAGTAAGTTTACAATTAATAGCTACAATTTTGTTTCTTTTCATAACTTTGATACTTTGTTAACCTTGTTGTTTTTTATCCGTAGCGTTATTTCAATGTCTAATGACTATAAGTGGTCTTCGTGGAAGTCATATGGCCCATCAAAAAACACGTCACGTACTTCCTTAAAACTGTGCTATTTATAAATGGTTAATATTAAAACATATAGTGTTGACTGACTTCTATGCTGAAATATGTAAAGTGGACATTCTACGTCCTTTTGGATTATGATTTCGATTGTCATTAATCAACTTGAACACTATGTTGTGAGTAGATTTCTCTTGGAAACAATGACAAAACCTGCCATGTATGAATCACATGCTTTGTAATTCCGTCATCTGGGTCTATCTGTCAAGGGACCTAATTGGATAGGAAGGGCATCAAAAGGGGTGAAAATGGAACAGTTGTCCATTAGTCTTAAATTTAATAAGTTGCTTTATTTTTGGAAATTTGAAATCCTACGCATAATTTGATCAATTCTGCGATCTTCAGCGATTATATGGAAACTAGTCTTTAAAATATCGGTATCCTTCATCATTACGATTATATTTTACCCGAAAAATTACATCCTCACTAGAGACGTTCTCATGAACCCGTGAAAGAATTACAAATAAAATCAATACATAGTAAAAAGTTCTGATGGTTCTTGAGCTCACCACATAATATTTTGATAGTTTCTTTGCCATATTTGGTGCAAGCACAAGTATTTCGTATAGCAAATATGACGCGTGGAGTCAGCGGCCGAACTAAACAGATTAAAATCAAACTTTTCAAACATTGTCAAAACCTTTGAATATTTGTGTGTATATCAAGTGCTCGTACTTCTTATTCAATTTGATGATTCACTTACTTTGAATTATTAATTAATATATCTGGAAATCGCAAATATCTCCCAGAACGTTTATTAAATATCACTAAATAAACTTTAATTCCATTCATTCATTTATATTTCTAACTCCAAGGTCATTTAATTACAACCTCAGTAACTTTTAATTTCGATGTAAATAAAATGCTTGGTTGATTTAATTGAGTAATTGAGGTGCCTTTTGCAATGTAAGGACTGTTATTTACTGCCTGGAGCAAGGTATAGTTGTACACTGGTACACTTGATAAAACCTTTATCAATCAGCTCATTTGATCACATCAATTTACTTTGATTTACTTACTAATTAAAGCCACTCCAACGCAATTCTGAATTCAACACAAAAAACAGGATTTTTCAATGCTTTATTCATTGTTAACACTACAGTCATACCTTGTAATTACAGATAGGGTCATCATTATAGAGTTAGGCCTGCACTATTGACAGGAGTACTTTTACATAAAGACTAATTACATTTCTAGCATATATTTCCTTATCCGTTGGGTGGGTGTTGTCAGAAGGGATTTCGTATGCGAGACCCGTCTTGGTTTGAAAAAAGAGAACGGCATTTAAAATGAACTTTCTTGTTATTTCAAAGTCAAATTAGTTTATATTCAAATTTTTAAAAGTCAACGACTTCCTTAATTTCATTTTGTCTTTAAAAAAATACTTGAACGATAGGTAAAAATTTTGTTCTCTTTTTCAGATCAGGATGTCTCTAATTTACGATGACATTTATCCTTTATAAGGACCACAACGAGTTTTGCAAAGTTTATGGTAACTACATTTTTTGACCTTCTTGTAAACATTGCAACAATAACTTCTGCGATAGCAACGACGAAGAGAGCCATACCCATAGCAGAATTTCTTGTTGTGGCATTTGCGGACAGGTTTTGGAACATACCAGCACTTACTATGGCGTTTGCAATACTTTCCGCATTTTTTGCAAACCTTTTTACGTTTGTAGACAGGTCCGCAGCAAGTTATCTTACCACGTTTAGTGCATTTTTTACCACCGTACACTTTTATGTACTTGCAGGAGTAATGATAGCGACGACCTGGATCTGAAAGTGTTTGAAAGAATCAATGAGTACTTCAAAAAACGACATATAAGCCTGAAGCGTGATGACGTTTTACACGTGTCTCCAGACCAGAATCCTTTTCAAATTACTTTTGTTCACTAATTATGACTATTTGTTTATTAATTAGGACTGGATTATAATTATGGAATGCAAAATTTGAATATGCAAGTATTTTAAAAACTATTATGGTGTAGAGACGGAAGAAAAACGTCACCACGCTTCAGTGCTATTCTAAATAAAGTTTTATTTCTGGACAAAAAGGCAATAATCAAACATAGCAAAGGTGATGGTTTACCTTGGTCGTTCTCAGTCTCGTCATTATCGGTGGACAGGCTTTGATCGTCCTCAGTTTCGTCATTATCGGTAGACAGCTGGCTTTGGTCATCATCTGTCTCTTCTACGAGAATGAACAATGCAGAATTAGAAAAGACATCCACAAATAAATGATAGAGGATTAGGAAAAGACTACGAAATAGATACCATTTTCCCGTCGGCACTTAGGCACAGATGAAACCCCGGGGAGAGGAGGGGGGACGATGGTAAACGTCGGGGATGTTCGTCGTATCTTTTAGGTGTAAGAATCAACGATTTGGTATTATTTGAGGTTTAAAATACAAAAATTTGGCAAATTCTCAGTTTTTGGTATTTTTTAGGGGTTGAATAAATAAAAGTCAGGTATCTTTTAGTTTTTTTTTTGTTTTTTTTTTGAAAAATTGCGACGAGCATCCCCGATTGTTTATCCCAGGAGTATAAAGCAAAGTGAGTCGTGAAAAAAGCAAATAAATTGAATAAACAATGCGGAATTAGAATAGACACAAATAAGCACTGTATGATTAGAAATCCCACAAATAAACACTGGAGAATGAGAATACACATAAATAAACTATGTGAAATCGAAACACATCAACAAAAACATTATTGCAGGATTAGAAAAAATATTGAAGTGCAGATAGGCAATAAAAGATATGAAAATGTCGATTGCAAACAGCAATTAATTGCATTCAAAAGCAGTTCGAAAGAGCACTAAGTATAGGATCGTTAACAGCCCGTGAAGGAACTTCATCTTTGATGTCAAAATTCGCATGGAGGTTTTACAGATTTTGCTTATTTTGATATTCCCTAATATATTTGGGATACCTTGATCTTCCTGTGGATCCTGCTCGTCTTCATTCGTCTCAGGATTCTCCTCTACGTCATCTGCAGGAGCATCAACTATTGATAAAGAACAAACAAAATCAACAAAAACAGCAAGAAAAATGAAATGAGAGGAACTGCAAGAAAACCATAGAACTACAGAATCATCTAACCATAGAACAAGAGAACAAGAGAACAAGAGAACAAGAGAACAAGAGAACAAGAGAACAAGAGAACAAGAGAACAAGAGAACAAGAGAACAAGAGAACAAGAGAACAAGAGAACAAGAGAACAAGAGAACAAGAGAACAAGAGAACAAGAGAACAAGAGAACAAGAGAACAAGAGAACAAGAGAACAAGAGAACAAGAGAACAAGAGAACAAGAGAACAAGAGAACAAGAGAACAAGAGAACAAGAGAACAAGAGAACAAGAGAACAAGAGAACAAGAGAACAAGAGAACAAGAGAACAAGAGAACAAGAGAACAAGAGAACAAGAGAACAAGAGAACAAGAGAACAAGAGAACAAGAGAACAAGAGAACAAGAGAACAAGAGAACAAGAGAACAAGAGAACAAGAGAACAAGAGAACAAGAGAACAAGAGAACAAGAGAACAAGAGAACAAGAGAACAAGAGAACAAGAGAACAAGAGAACAAGAGAACAAGAGAACAAGAGAACAAGAGAACAAGAGAACAAGAGAACAAGAGAACAAGAGAACAATAGAACAAGAGAACAAGAGAACAAGAGAACAAGAGAACAAGAGAACAAGAGAACAAGAGAACAAGAAGCATTAATGTTACCCGATAATAAATTAAGTTACCTTGTTCATCATTTTCTTTTTGATCTTCTTCTTGTTCAAGCTCAGCTTTGTGCTCTGTTGGAGCAGCAAAGGTGAATGCAACAAGGCCAAAGATGAATATCAAAGTAAGAGTCAGCTTCATGGTGATACTTGTAGTACGAACAAGTGGACTGTTTGACCTAGTAAAGACCACCTCTATTTATATGCAATATATGTGGGAAAAATGTAAAAAAGCATAGAAGCTTGACGACTAATATTAGTGATTCAGCAAGTAGCAGTTCATACTAAGCACCGTTAATTAGTAAGGGACTATTTTTGAAACTCAAAAACTATAAATAAAAAAGACTATTTCCGATTGTTTGTGAAAACGTTTTTCCGGCCGGACAACATATTTTCATAACGATAGTAATTTTGATCTTGATCTTATGCCGCGTGAACGTAAACCTACAATTATCAGCCAATACAATGTTGTTTATGAGTTTAAATGTGGCTTGTGTTCTTCAAGCTATATTGGCTACACATGTAGGCACCTTCACCAACGTATCGATGAACATAAACTTCCATCTAGCTCAATTTATAAACATATCAGAGACGACCACGGAATTACTTCAACAACTTACATTAATCAAGATCGATTCAACATCTTTAAACATTGTAATAATAAGTTTGATTGCCTTATTTACGAGATGTTATTTATATCACAATACAAACCATCTATTAACATTCAAAGTGACTCACTAAAAGCCAAACTCTTTGTTTAGAACAATACCTTTTGTTATCAGACCGATATTATAACTTTGACATTTACATATATTTATTCATTCGTACCTGATGATGATGCTCGATGCATCGAAACGTTGTATAATTAGTCTCTTGGTTTTAAATTTTGCCATTAAATTGACATCAAAATCGCTTCTGATAGTAATTTTACTAATAAAAAAGACCCACTTCTTCATAAAACACTTTTAATACGTGGACGTAACTGAATATTATTATGATCCACAACTTTTCTAAATAAAATGAAACTATTTTGTCTTGGTATAAGGTTGGGATGGTGCAGTAAACGGATCACTGAACCGAAAAGTTCGAAAATACCCTAGTAAAAACACTTATTATATGAACGTGAATCTTGGAGTCTCCACACTAGTAAATGGAATTAAACAATCTGATTGGTTATACGCTCTTTCCGACCGGTTGATATTCCCCTGTATTAAGACCGTGGACCGATCGAGTGAGTAGCTGGGTTTTCAGGATTGAACAGCTGTTTATTTTTCATATTTTCAAGACATTTTCATGGGAGAAGAGGTAGTTGATGAGAATAAAGACCACAGAAAATCCAATCCCTTTATTTATATATTTTTTTACCACAATTTTGTAGTTTTTCTCCACTTGTTTTTTGTTTACTGTCAAAAAAGTTAACCTGTTCAATACAATCGCTCGTCCAAATTTCACGGCACCAGAAATATCCAGCTTTGGTCTAGAATGCTTCTAACAAGAAATTCTTCGTTCTATAAGCTTTCTTTCTTTCATTCACAAAACGACTGGTTGTGTTCCTGTCGAGGGCAGGCAGAAACATTGCGAAAAAAACACCAACGTACGAAATACTGCATAAAATTGGCCATTAAAGATCCAAAAACTACTAAGTTATTTAGGAAAAACCTTCTAACTATTTCAAAGTTGAAAATTGTTTAAACAATTTGAACAATAGTGTATTCGAGACTTATTTCGCACAGCTGACAGCTGGCGTGACACAATTTCTTGCTCTGATGTTGATCTCAAATCATACTTATCACATAAAAACTGCAGAAAGGCATTTCAGCCAGGTGAAGCTCCTCATTATAGTGACTGAATGCCTATTAAACTGCTATTTCGGAAACTAAACAACTCGTGCAACCAACTTTTATAGGGATTAATTACGTTACCGATAGTAAAGCTGTATATGAAGAAACTGATCTGAATGTGTGACAAAGAAAAACTAAGGTGCTTTTCAGTTGTTGATAGCTGACTCAACTTCGGTACATGACCACGAAAAATGTTTCCGTTTATAGTGTAAAATCTTGGATAAATCGTACAAACATAAAAAACATTACACACTATTATACTACATTTACGTTTGCTATAATTCAAAATATACGTCTACTTTAAACTATTTAAAATATCGATTGTAATTGTTTGAGGCTTGTGATAAGGGCGTATATAGTTTGTGTCTTTTTAAACTAATTCTGCTCTTAACCATAATCCTAAGCGATTACTTCAAACATTCCCTTGTGCTATTTTTATGTTATTTTCGTTGTTTTTAGAGATTTACATTTTTTTTTTTGTAATTTAAAACACGAGTTGCACGAGTCATATGTACCTTTTAGGTATTTCTTTATTGTTTAAAAAAACTAAATCTAACCACGGATTCTACTTTGCTAACTTTACTCAGTGAAAGATATGAAATGATGTGTAAAGTTCATCCAATATTCCAAAAATGACTTTTTGGAGTGGAAACGTCATTTAGGGCGATATTGTTTCCGCTCTTATTTGGTACTATCATATGTGTATGGGGTTAGATTGATATGCAAAATATGGCTGAAATCAGTCATTTAGCTTACATTAAATCATTTAACAATCAACTTAACAGTCAAACTACATTACAGTGAGGGCACTTGAACCGTGAACACTTGTCTTTATTTAGCTTTTTATTTTCTGAGCTTTCTACTGCTTCAAATTCTCTGAAAAAGTAGGACTGAACTCAAATGCACTGAGTTATCAAAATTCAAATGTTTTCAAATAGATTCACTCGAAGGATGCATGTTAAAAAAAGTGTCAAAAAAGCACAAAGTGTTCACGGTTCGAGTGTCCTCACTGTAATCGAGAATACAATAGGATCATTAATGATTCCATTGATCGAAAATTGATTTCAGTTTTTTTATCCATTATTTAATTAATTTGAAAAAAATGTGTCCGAATTTAAAAATAACATATTAAAAAAAACTGAATAAATAATAAATACTTCAGTAAAAGTTTACTTGACAGTTTGAGCTTTTTATTAAGGATCAAACAGTAGATTCATTTTTCCAACAATAAAATCATTAATCATCTCTACGTGTTCACAATTCAAGTAGTTTGACTGTAATTAGAGACCAGCGGAAGTGATTAACGTTTATTAACGTTTATTGTACGTTTTTTGTTTGACTGATATAAATCAAATGTGTTTAAGTATGACAGGTTATTACGGATGCTTGAGCCTGAAGCAGTCCCAGACAACCTGGTAGTAGTTATCAGTTGCAAATTTGTTTTTGTTTTCCCTCATCTTTATTTAAGCAAAAGATCTAATGTAGCATGTATAAGAGCCGGTTAGGCAGCGGTTGGAATGTCTGGTGATATCACCATGGAATAAGATATTTAAGCATGTAGAAAAGTTATACGGTAAAGATCATACTTTACTCTACAAGAGATATTATTAAAGAAGTTGCACTCCAAATGTTTTGGGCCCCATAGATTTATCACTATTATATTAATATTATCATTAGTTGACTACATTAAAAGAAACTACGTAAAATCATAAGACAACTTGGCACCTTCTCAGTTACAAAACACATTTTTTTAGCAAAACATCTCATACCTTGCAATTACTTCAAATAAGCCGCAGTATGTATGGTAAGCGGTATTACCATGAATGCAATACAAAGAAGACAGATAAGCCCTGTAGGAAGGTCATTGTTTTTAATTTACAAAAGATATAACAACTACCGTCTTTGTAGGGATAGAAACCATAATATATACTGAATATATAAAAATTTAAAAGAAACTTGTGACTGAATAAAGGTCATGTTTTTTTGTGGTCTTGTGGCGTTAACACTACCCTGGGTACCAGAGGCCGCGAGGGGCTGAGAAAGAGACGAAGAAGAGAGGCAGCCTCTGGTCTAACGAGTAACGAATCTGGTCCATGTCTGGTCGATGTTACCTGAGATACCACTTTCCGGTTAAACTGGTTTTATTTGTTTTCACTGCTGAAACTGTCTCATGTATTGCAAAATCTATACAGAAAAACGTCCTAAATGTTTCTTCGTGAATCTCAATATGCACATATAGTATTTAGAATGGCAAATTGCTATTTTATTAGCAATTAGAAATCTACCTACGGTCAGCAATGAATTATTGTTTACATTCGTGTTGATCAGTTGTGTCATGTTCATGTCCTGAAACGTTCTACTCTGCGTGCAGAGTCACTTTTCTCCCCCGCCGAAAAATTTTTCTCTTCGCTTTTTCGGCGGGGGAGAAAAGTGGCTCTGCACGCAGAGTAGAAACGTTCGCACTTCAAGTCGAGTATTTGGAAGATATATTAAGCTTTAAAGAGTGGGGAAAAAGTCTAAAATAAAAGAAAGTGCTGTAACGTTTGACACATAAAATATTTCACGATACGGCTTGAATTTCTCTGATCAAAATAAAGGTACGATATTGTAAGTAATTCGAGACCATTGTTGATGGTAAACATGAATACGTTGATGCCCTCGGAGGTCAAAACCAGTTAGTGTAAGGAACCAATGAAAACACATTTTGACTGAGATTATTACAAGAGCCAATCACAATCCGAGTTCAATATCTGAACTCATGGAAGTGAGATTCGTTACTCGTTAGACCAGAGGTTGCCTCTCTTCTTCGTCTCCTTCTCAGCCCCTCGCGGCCTCTGGTACCCAGGGTACGTTAACACTTATCGGACTAAATTACCGAACACGTGGGTTCGAATTACCCCAAGAGCATATGATGTTTTTATTCCTTTGGTTGTCCAGTAAAACATTCAAGAAAGATGATTAGAATGATAATTGTGTTTTCTATAAAGTGGTATTGATAAGCAATCATTGCTTTCTAATCATCAATATGACTTATCTCAAATTAGTGCAATATTAACAAAACTTAATCACCCAGTGAAAAAAAGGAAAAAAAAAAAAAAAGAGAGAGAATGCTCTATATCAAAAAATAAAAATAGAGACTTTAAAGGTTGATCTGATACTTCACAAATATTCTGATGTTACGAAATAGAGTTATATCATATGCATTATTTTTTCATCATGAATTAAATCAATCAATCACGTTTTTTGATGACGGTTTACAGATGGGTTTACGTTAGCACAAATACAGCTCCAGGGCAGTCAATATGTATGACTGCCCTGGATATACTGACCATAATAAAACGATGGATTGTTACTCATACCTTCAATCAAAATTTAAATTTTCCAAGTTTGTCATCCATTAGATGATAAATGATTATATTCGGTTGAGCGGGTGAGCGAATAGGAATATAAAATTACAAAGGGTAAAATTGTGAAAGACTTTTCAATTAGTACACGTGCTGGTATGTGCACATCAAAAACCTTATCTACTTAGTAAGAGATCGCTTTAATATTTAAGTTTACAATAAATAGCTACAGTTTTGTTTCTTTTCATAACTTTGATACTTTATTATCATTGTTGTTTTTGTTTGTCCGTAGCGTTATTTCAATGTCTAATGACTATATGGTCTTTGTGCAAGTCAAAAAACACGTCAAAAAGGACTACCTTGTTAAGCAACTTGACCATATTTTTGAGAAGGGAGGGCAACATAGAGTTCCGAATGAGCAGATGTGAATTAACGTTTTCAGATATTATAAAACATATGAATATTTGTGTGTATATCAAGTACTTGTCTTTTTTATATAATTTGAGACTGCATTTACATTGGCTTTTTTTCAATTGTTATATCTGAAAATCGTTAATAACAAACAACTCTCCACTTACTAACATTCGTAATTGTTAAATGCAAGGTCATTTAAGTAACGTTCCGAGTAAGAACTAGTGTAGCAAACGGCAATGGAATGCATAAAGGTGTTAATTGTGTATTGTTTAAATGCTTGATCTGATTGGCTAAAACAAGAAAATTGGCCTTTTTTCACACTTTTGGGATATTTTTTCTATATTTTATTCAAAATCACATTTCAGTTTTATTAAAGCGATCTTATTTTTTTCTATGAGAAAATTTTACCGTGGGACTCACTATGAAAAGCAAGCGTCTCCTAGCCATTGTTTTGAGCAATTCTGATTGGACAAAACCAAAACACAAAAGAAACACTGTCTTGTAAACAGCATTTTGTAGATTTTACTTAAGAAATGTGTAACCTTATTGTTACTTAATAATAACCTTGAGCACTTTTCGAAGTTAATAAAATGCTTGGTTGACTTATTGAGTAATTGAGTTTTCTTTTACTATGTAATGACTGTTATTTACTGCCTGGAGCAAGGTATAGTTGACAGCAGACATTTTTTTGAATACATTTTTCACGCTTCAGTTTCTAGACTAATGGTACTTTTTAAATTGTAGGTATTCTTTTATTGTATATATTCCACTCAAATTTACTATGCCAAGCCACCAGAAAAGTATACAATAGATGATAAGAAAAAAATGATAATAACAATAGATAAAAATTGTAAATCTTTGTGAGCGGTAACACAGCACACTTTGAGCAATATCACATCGATTCCTGTACAAATTTCTGAACACTTGATATTGGTTAAAACTTTCCATTAATTTGTTTTAACATATTCAAAATATCTGGACTCAATTCTCGGACGATTCTGGACTTCTGAGTGGACATCTGCACGCACAAAAACTTATGAAATGGATTAAAAGTCTGATTTTATATTTAAAGTCTAAAAAAGGAATTCAACATAGACGGTTACAGTCGGGTTAACACAATAGAGCTCCAGGGCAGCTAATATATTGTACAAAGCATAAGAATATATATAGGTTCACATATTGAATAAATATCGACTGCTTTGCATTGACTGAAGAATAAAAACAATATGCTGATTATAATATTATTATATTATATTGTCATTCTTTCCTAAAATTAATTTCAAATTTCAAAAAGACTTAACGATAGCACACGTACTGGTATGTGCACAGCAAAAACCTTATCTACTGTAAGAGCTCGCTTTAACATTCAGTAAGTTTACAATAAATAGCTACAGTTTTGCCTGTTTCTTTTCATAACTTTGATACTTTGTTATCCTTGATGATGTTTTTTATCCATAGCGTGATTTCAATGTCTAATGACTATAACTGGTCTTCGTGGAGGTCATAAGGCACATAATAAAAGACGTCACGTACCTCCTTAAAACTGTGTTATTTATAAACTGGCTAATATTAAACTATGTAATTTGAACTGACTTCTATGCTGAAATATGTAAAGTGGACATTCTGCGTCATTTTGGTTTTTGATTTTGATTGTCGTTAATCAACTTGAACACTTTGTTGTGAGCAGATTTCTCTTGAAAACCTGCCATGTATCAGATGTAAGTACATTGTATTCCGTCATCTGAGCCTCTCCGTCAAGGTTAATTGGCTAGTAAGGTCATCGAAAGGAGTGGAAAAAGAACAGTTGATTAGATTATTTAATGTTCATGGAATCGATCACCTGTACTTGTGAACTAAAGAATAGAAAATTGCACTTGCCATCGTTTGCATTACCGCGCGGCCACTATAGACAAAAATCATAAAAAATAGAGTTCCATAGCGTTCCAAATTAATGAACAGATTTTAATTAATGTTTTCAGATATTATAAAACATATGAATGTATATCAAGTACTTGCATTTTTTTAATTCAATAAGGCTTCTTTCAATTGTATATCTGAAAATCGCAAATAACTCACAGAAACTTTAACAAACAACTCTCCACTTAACAACATTCGTTATTGTTAAAAGCAAGGTCATAATAACCTTGAGCACTTTTCGAAGTAAATAAAATGCTTGGTTGACTTCTTGAGTAATTGAGGTTTCTTTTGCTATGTAATGACTGTTATTTACTGCCTGGAGCAAGGTATAGTTGACAGCAGACATTTTTTTGAATACATTTTCACGCTTCAGTTTCTAGACTAATGGTACCTTTTAAATTGTAGGTATTCTTGTATTTTGTTTATTCCACTCAAATTTACTATGCCAAGCCACCAGAAAAGTGTACAAAAGATGATAAGAAATAATAATAATAGTAATAATAATAATAACAATAAATAAAAATTGCAAATCTTTGTCAGTGGGTGAACACAGCACACTTTGAGCAATATCACATCCCGTACAATTGTAAACACTTCATATTGGTTCAACCTTCCCATTCGATTCGTTTGCATAATCACAGCTGTTTTTGTAAAACTTAGTTCCACAAGAGTGATCTACTAATGAAGAAATCAAAAGTTCCAAATTTTTTTTTTCAAAAAATACATAATTTTGCGGGGTTTTTTTGCTACTTTTTTCACGCGTTTGCATATTCAAAATAACTGGACTCAATTCTCGAACGATTGTGAACTTCTCAGTGCACATCTGCATGGACGAAAACCTATGAAATGGATTGAAACATGTTAAAAGTCTGATTTTATATTTAAAGTGGAAAGAAAATAATTCAACATAGCAGGTTACAGTGGTGTTTGCACAATTGAGCTCCAGGGCAGCTAATTAAGGTAGTTCGGGACCCTTGCTACTGCGCATCCTGCTCGCGCATGTGAAATCAAATAAAATTTCTCGTGCGATTAAAAAGAAATTTTGCGTTAGAGCCAAAATATGGTCATTCTTGAACATTTTGTTAAAAAATAACATCATAGCATTACATACGGGCCTCAAAAGCAACTAGTGCCCATTCCCGCGCGTCCAAAACATTGAAATCATCTTATTTTCCGCGCGTTTTTTGCTTATAGCTCTAAAATTAGCACGGTGACACCCAATTATTTTTCCATTTTTATATTTGACATAAACCCAGCTGTAAAATTTTGAAATAAGAAATACATGGTCTTCGACGCCAAAACATTGTAATTTTGACTTTTTTGTTGTAAAGTGTGCAAAAAATTAGTGAAGCTCTTCATTTAAATCTCCGTAAAATGTCTCAGTCGATGTCTTTTCCAAGGAATAAATTCATGAGAACTATGGCGAAGGGAGCATTTTGTCAGACTCTTATAGCAGATTTGTGAAAAACTTTCAAATTCGTTCGCAAGAATATTACTTTCAACAAATTTGATGTTACTGCTTTTAGTTGAAATGGGGCAAAAATGGGCCTTTTACCACCCCCCACAGTTCCAAAACAAGCGCGGTGACCCCTATTTTTTATTTCATTTTTGTTTTTCATATGTGTCAGTCCTTATGTAGAAAAAGTTTAAAAAAATTCTATCGGCGGGAAGTGTGGATCCCGAACTACCTTAATATACTGTACAAAGCATAAGAATACAGTTGAATATAGGTTGACAAAGTAAATAAATATCAACTGCTTTGCATTGACTGAAAAACATGCTGATTATAATGTTATTATGTTATATTGTCATTCTTACCTAAAAACTAATTTCAAATTTCAAACTGCTCCTTCCATTATGAAACTCATACAAAGGGAAAAGTTGTGAAAGACTTAACGATAGCACATGGGCTGGTAAGCGCAGAGCAAAAAAAAAACCATATATACTTATTAAGAGCTCCTTTTAATAATAATATTCAGTAAGTTTACAATTAATAGCTACAATTTTGTTTCTTTTCATAACTTTGATACTTTGTTAACCTTGTTGTTTTTTTATCCGTAGCGTTATGTCAATGTTTAATGAGTATTTAAGTGGTCTTCGTGGAAGTCATATGGCCCATCAAAAAACACGTCACGCACTTCCTTAAAACTATTTATAAATGGCTAATATTAAAACATATAATGTTAACTGACTTCTATGCTGAAATATGTAAAGTGGACATTCTACGTCCTTTTGGATTTTGATTTCGATTGTCATTAATCAACTTGAACACTATGTTGTGAGTAGATTTCTCTTGGAAACAATGACAAAACCTGCCATGTATGAATCACATGCTTTGTAATTCCGTCATCTGGGTCTCTCTGTCAAGGGACCTAATTGGATAGGAAGGGCATCAAAAGGGGTGAAAATGGAACAGTTGTCCATTAGTCTTAAATTTAATAAGTTACTTTATTTTTGGAAATTTGAAATCCTACGCATAATTAGATCAATTCTGTGATCTTCAGCGATTATATGGAAACTAGTCTTTAAAATATCGGTATCCTTCATCATTACGATTATATTTTTCCCCGAAAAATTACATCCTCACTAGAGACGTTAACATGAACCCGTGAGAGAATTACAAATAAAATCAATACATAGTAAAAAGTTCTGATGGTTCTTGAGCTCACCACATAATATTTTGATAGTTTCTTTGCCATATTTGGTGCAAGCACAAGTATTTCGTATAGCAAATATGACGCGTGGAGTCAGCGGCCGAACTAAACAGATTAAAATCAAACTTTTCAAACATTGTCAAAACCTTTGAATATTTGTGTGTATATCAAGTGCTCGTACTTCTTATTCAATTTGATGATTCACTTACTTTGAATTATTAATTAATATATCTGGAAATCGCAAATATCTCCCAGAACGTTTATTAAATA
This sequence comes from Diadumene lineata, assembly GCA_918843875.1. Classification (NCBI taxonomy): domain Eukaryota; kingdom Metazoa; phylum Cnidaria; class Anthozoa; order Actiniaria; family Diadumenidae; genus Diadumene; species Diadumene lineata. Next base: position 203,722 of record OU974083.1, read on the forward strand.
TCACTAAATAAACTTTAATTCCATTCATTCATTTATATTTCTAACTCCAAGGTCATTTAATTACAACCTCAGTAACTTTTAATTTCGATGTAAATAAAATGCTTGGTTGATTTAATTGAGTAATTGAGGTGCCTTTTGCAATGTAGGGACTGTTATTTACTGCCTGGAGCAAGGTATAGTTGTACACTGGTACACTTGATAAAACCTTTATCAATCAGCTCATTTGATCACATCAATTTACTTTGATTTACTTACTAATTAAAGCCACTCCAACGCAATTCTGAATTCAACACAAAAAACAGGATTTTTCAATGCTTTATTCATTGTTAACACTACAGTCATACCTTGTAATTACAGATAGGGTCATCATTATAGAGTTAGGCCTGCACTACTGACAGGAGTACTTTTACATAAAGAGTAATTACATTTCTAGCATATATTTCCTTATCCGTTGGGTGGGTGTTGTCAGAAGGGATTTCGTATGCGAGACCCGTCTTGGTTTGAAAAAAGAGAACGGCATTTAAAATGAACTTTCTTGTTATTTCAAAGTCAAATTAGTTTATATTCAAATTTTTAAAAGTCAACGACTTCCTTAATTTCATTTTGTCTTTAAAAAAATACTTGAACGATAGGTAAAAATTTTGTTCTCTTTTTCAGATCAGGATGTCTCTAATTTACGATGACATTTATCCTTTATAAGGACCACAACGAGTTTTGCAAAGTTTATGGTAACTACATTTTTTGACCTTCTTGTAAACATTGCAACAATAACTTCTGCGATAGCAACGACGAAGAGAGCCATACCCATAGCAGAATTTCTTGTTGTGGCATTTGCGGACAGGTTTTGGAACATACCAGCACTTACTATGGCGTTTGCAATACTTTCCGCATTTTTTGCAAACCTTTTTACGTTTGTAGACAGGTCCGCAGCAAGTTATCTTACCACGTTTAGTGCATTTTTTACCACCGTACACTTTTATGTACTTGCAGGAGTAATGATAGCGACGACCTGGATCTGAAAGTGTTTGAAAGAATCAATGAGTACTTCAAAAAACGACATATAAGCCTGAAGCGTGATGACGTTTTACACGTGTCTCCAGACCAGAATCCTTTTCAAATTACTTTTGTTCACTAATTATGACTATTTGTTTATTAATTAGGACTGGATTATAATTATGGAATGCAAAATTTGAATATGCAAGTATTTTAAAAACTATTATGGTGTAGAGACGGAAGAAAAACGTCACCACGCTTCAGTGCTATTCTAAATAAAGTTTTATTTCTGGACAAAAAGGCAATAATCAAACATAGCAAAGGTGATGGTTTACCTTGGTCGTTCTCAGTCTCGTCATTATCGGTGGACAGGCTTTGATCGTCCTCAGTTTCGTCATTATCGGTAGACAGCTGGCTTTGGTCATCATCTGTCTCTTCTACGAGAATGAACAATGCAGAATTAGAAAAGACATCCACAAATAAATGATAGAGGATTAGGAAAAGACTACGAAATAGATACCATTTTCCCGTCGGCACTTAGGCACAGATGAAACCCCGTGGAGGGGAGGGGGGGGGGGGGGGGGGGGGGGGGGAACGATGGTAAACGTCCGAGATGTTCGTCGTATCTTTTAGGGGTAAGAATCAACGATTTGGTATCTTTTGAGGTTTAAAATACAAAAATTTGGCAAATTCTCAGTTTTTGGTATCTTTTAGGGGTTGAATAAAAAAAAGTCAGGTATCTTTTAGGTTGTTTTGCTTTTGAAAAATTCCGACGAGCATCCCCGATTGTTTATCCCCGGAGTATAAAGCAAAGTGTGTCGTGAAAAAAGCAAATAAATTAAATAAACAATGCGGAATTAGAATAGACACAAATAAGCACTGTATGATTAGAAATCCCACAAATAAACACTGGAGAATTAGAATACACATAAATAAACTATGTGAAATCGAAACACATCAGCAAAAACATTATTGCATGATTAGAAAAAATATTGAAGTGTAGATATGCAATAAAAGATATAAAAATGTTGATTACAAACGGCAATTAATTGCTTTCAAAACCATTTCGAAAGAACACTAAGTACAGGGTCGTTAACAGCCCGTGAAGGAAATTCATCTTTGATGTCAAAATTCGCATGGACGTTTTACAGATTTTGCTTGTGATTTTGATATTCCCTAATAAATTAGTGATACCTTGATCTTCCTGTGGATCCTGCTCGTCTTCATTCGTCTCAGGATTCTCCTCTACGTCATCTGCAGGAGCATCAACTACTGATAAAGAACAAACAAAATCAACAAAAACTGCAAGAAAAATGAGATGAGAGGAACTTCAAGAAAACCATAGAACTACAGAACCATCTAACCATAGTACAAGAGAACAAGAGAACAAGAGAACAAGAGAACAAGAGAACAAGAGAACAAGAGAACAAGAGAACAAGAGAACAAGAGAACAAGAGAACAAGAGAACAAGAGAACAAGAGAACAAGAGAACAAGAGAACAAGAGAACAAGAGAACAAGAGAACAAGAGAACAAGAGAACAAGAGAACAAGAGAACAAGAGAACAAGAGAACAAGAGAACAAGAGAACAAGAGAACAAGAGAACAAGAGAACAAGAGAACAAGAGAACAAGAGAACAAGAGAACAAGAGAACAAGAGAACAAGAAGCATTAATGTTACCCGATAATAAATTAAGTTACCTTGTTCGTCATTTTCTTTTTGATCTTCTTCTTGTTCAAGCTCAGCTTTGTGCTCTGTTGGAGCAGCAAAGGTGAATGCAACAAGGCCAAAGATGAACAACAAAGCAAGAGTCAGCTTCATGGTGATACTTGTAGTACGAACAAGTGGACTGATTCACCTTGTACAGACCACCTCTATTTATATGCAATATATGTGGGAAAAATGTAAAAAAGCATAGAAGCTTGACGACTAATATTAGTGATTCAGCAAGTAGCAGTTCATACTAAGCACCGTTAATTAGTAAGGGACTATTTTTGAAACTCAAAAACTATAAATAAAAAAGACTATTTCCGATTGTTTGTGAAAACGTTTTTCCGGGACGACATATTTTCATAACGATAGTAATTTTATTAAAAAAAAGACTAATCACTTCTTCATAAAACACTTTTAATACGTGGACCTAACTGAATATTATTATGATCTACAACTTTTCTAAATAAAATAAAACTATTTTGTCTTGGTATAAGGTTGGGATGGTGCAGTAAACGGATCACTGAACCGAAAAGTTCGAAAATACCCTAGTAAAAACACTTATTATATGAGCGTGAATCTTGGAGTCTCGACACTAGTAAATGGAGTTAAACAATCTGATTGGTTATACACGCTTTCCGACCGGTTGATATCCCCCCTGTATTAAGACCGTGGACCGATCGAGTGAGTAGCTGGGTTTTCAGGATTGAACAGCTGCTTATTTTTCATATTTTCAAGACATTTTCATGGGAGAAGAGGTCGTTGATGAGAATAAAGAGTACAGAAAATACAATCCCTTTATTAATTATTTTCTTACCACAACTTTGTAGTTTTTCTCCACTTGTTTTTTGTCTACTGTCAAAAAAAGTTAACCTGTTCAATACAATCGCTCGTCCGAACTTCACGGCACCAGAAATATCCGGCTTTGGTCTAGAATGCTTCTAACAAGAAATTCTTCGTTCTATGAGATTTCTTTCTTTCATTCACAAAACGACTGGTTGTGTTCCTGTCGAGGGCAGGCAGAAACATTGCGAAAAAAACGTACGAAATACTGTATAGGATTGACCATGAATCCAAAAACTACTAAGTTATTTAGGAAAAACCTTCTAACTATTTCAAAGTTCAATATTGTTTAAACAATTTGAACAATAGTGTATCCGAGACTTATTTTGCACAGCGTGACAGCTGGCGTGACACAATTTCTTACTCTGATGTTGATCTCAAATCATACTTATCACACAAAAACTGCAGAAAGGCATTTCAGCTAGGTGAAGCTCCACATTAAAGTGACTGAAATGACCATTAAACTGCTATTTCGAAAACGAAACTACTCATGCAACCACCTTCTATAGAGATTAGTTACGTTACCAATGGTAAAGCTATATATGAAGAAACTGATCCGAATGTGTGACAAAGAAAAACTAAGGTGCTTTTCAGTTGTTGATAGCTCACTCAACTTCGGCACATGACCACAAAAAAATGTTTCCGTTTATCGTGTAAAATCTTGGATAAATCGTACAAACATAAAAAAAAACAATACACACCGGCTATTATACTATATTTACGTTTGCTATAAATCAAAATGGACGTCTACTTTAAACTATTTAAAATCCCGATTGTAATTGTTTGAGGCTTCTGAAAAGAGCGTATATAGTTTGTGTCTTTTTAATTTTAATCTTAATTTTAGTTTTAACTCACCTCTTAACCCTATTCCTAGGCGATCACTTCAAACACTCCCATGTGCTATTTTTATGTTATTTTCGTTGTTTTTTTAGAGAATTACAATATTCTTTTGGTAATTTAAAACACGACTATTGATCCATATGTATCTTTTAGGTATATCTTTATTGTTTAAAAAACCTAAATATAACCACGGATTCTACTTTGCTAACTTTACTCAGTGAAAAATTTGAAATGATGTGTAAAGTTCATCCAATATTCCAAAATTGACTATCATCTTGGAGTGTAAACGTCATTTAGGGCGATATTGCTTCCGCTCTTTTTTGGTAATATCATATGTGCATGGGGTTAGAGTTGGTATGCAAAATATGGCTGGAATTAGTCATGTAGCTTACGTTAAATCATTTAATAATCAACTTAACAGTCAAACTACATTAATCGAGAATACAATAGGATCATTAATGATTCAATTGTTCGAAAATTTCATTTTTTTATCCATTATTTAACTAATTTGAGAAAGGTCTCCGAATTTAAACATAACATATTTAAAAAAAAACTGAATAAATAATAAATGCTTCAGTAAACGTTTTCTAGACAGTTTGAGTTTTATATTTAGGATCAAACAGAAGATTGAATTTTCCAACAATAAAATCATTAATCATCTCTGCGTGTTCACAATTCAAGTAGTTTGACTGTAATTATAGACCAGCGGAAGTGATTAACGTTTATTAACGTTTATTGTACGTTTTTTGTATGACTGATATAAATCAAATGTGTTTAAGTGCGACAGGTTATTACGGTTGCTTGAACCTGAAGCAGTACCAGACACCTTGGCAGTAGTTATCAGTTGCAAACTTTTTTTTGTTTTCCCTCATCTTTATTTAAGCAAAAGATATAATATAGCATGTATAAGAGCCGGTTAGGCGGCGGTTGGACTGTGCGGTGATATCACCATGGAACAAGATAATTAAGCATATAGAAATGTTATACGGTAAAGGAAAGATCATACTTTACTCTACAAGAGATATTATTAAAGAAGTTGCACTCCAACTGTTTTGGGCCCCATAGATTTATCACTATTAATATTATCATTAGTTGACTACATTAAAAGAAACTACGTAAAATCATAAGATAACTTGGCACCTTCTCAGTTACAAAACACATTTTTACTCAGCAAAACATCTCATACCCTGTAATTACTTCAAATACGCCGCAGTATGTATGGTATGCGGTATTACCATAAATGCAATACTAAGAATACAGATAAGCCCTGTAGGAAGATCATTTTTTTTTATTTAAAAAAGATACAACAACTACCGTCTTTGTAGAGATAGAAACCATAATTTATACTGAATATATAAAAATTAAAAAGAAACTTGTGACTGAATAAAGGTCATGTTTTCGTGTGGTCTTGTGGCGTTAACACATCGGACTAGAATACCGAACACGTGGGTTCGAATTACCCTAAGATCATATGATGTTTTTATTCCTTTGGTTGTCCAGTTAAACATCCAAGAAAGATGATTAGAATGATTGTTGTGTTTTCTATAAAGTGGTATTGATGAGCAACCATTGCTTTATAATCATCAATATGAATTATCTCAAACTAGACGCATATCTGCGTGAACTCGGCCTTCTCTTTGACATATGTAATGTAGCTGTTTGTTTCGCTGTTTTTAAGCTCTAAAACTAAAAAATGAAACAAAAATGATAAAATAATGCTTGTCAAATGATTAAATCAGATTGCGCTTCTTACAATAAAGGAATTTTCCCTTTTGATGTTTGTTGCTTTTCGAACGTTTTCCGAATATAACATTCTCTATTTCAAGTAGTCAAAAATATTCTTAAAAAAATGTGTTCATATATGAAGTGACTGTAACGAAACTGAGTTTTCAGTAAGCAATACCAGCTTTCGCCCATTATGATTATCATTTAGTTTGTCTTTTCTTTGACGGGCATATCTTTGTCACTGTTACGATCTACCGCTTTTCTGCTCTTGGGATTCCTGTGCAACAACAAAATCTTCACTAAGTTGGAGTGGGACAATTCCAAAAAGAAAACAATCGCTCGTACAAGGCAAAATAGACTGAATTTCATAGAAAAATATGCCAGGCAACCCAATCCAAACATTTTGTTACACAAAAATGGGAAAATAAATTGTATATGTTTTAATATTTTATCAAAGTGTACATTTTGTTTTCGTCTTTGACTTTTAAAAAATCCAGCTTTGACTGGTGAACCTATCAACCACTTACCATCGCGTTTTATGTTGAAAAGTCATCAGGATTTTTTCAAATCTCGCAAAAAAAAAAAGATTTTTACGAAGTCTTTCAGAAAAAAATGAAGAAAAATACGGAGTCCCGCGCAAAAAATGAGGGTTTTGGCGGGATTTGGCGCGCGCTAGTCGCTTTCAGCGTTAAATTACTCGCTGGCACATGTTTTAAGCGTTGTTGTTTTTCTTAAGTAGTCAGGACCCTTAAGGTATCAGAGGAAGTTAAAAACCAATGTCCACAAAATGTGTTATATCACGAGTTACTATTATATAAGTATACATTTTCTAAAAGCCGAATAAATGGAGATTACAATGGTACAAAAATTATTTTGATATAATTGAGCATTTTATGATTTTGACCGCCTCTGTTCGTGGAGTTCCAGGAACACGGGATTACTTTACAGAAACATTACACGATCGTTTAGAGGAAAGTTCGATCTGAAAAAAGTGTCTCATTTTTTTTTGATCAACGCATTCTTTGCAAAATTATCTGTTTTAAATTTGAAAAACGTCATTTTTAGCATTTTTTGGAATAAATCGGTAATAAGTCACAAACGCGGCAAGATATAAAAAAAATTGAGAAACCGTTTTTCTGTTGATATATGAAGCTACATCAATGCAAATTTTCAACTTATTCGGTTGAAATTCCGTGTTGCTGGAACTTCGGGAAAAGAGGCGGACGAAAATCACAAATAACTTATCTAAAAAATAAGAATGAATTTAATCAAATGAATTTTTATACCATTGTAATTTCCATTTATTTAGCTTCAAGAAAATATACTTATATTTATATACTTATATACTTGTACTTATATAGTGGTAACTGTAATAGTTGGCTCGCTATGAGGCTTTTTTTACATCGATTTTTAGGGTCCCCTTGATAATATTCGTAGTGGTTAAAAGCAAGGTCATTTAATAATAATCTTGAGCACTTTTCGAAGGAAATAAAATGCTGGGTTGACTTCTTGAGTAATTGAGGTTCCTCTTGCTATGTAATGACTGTTATTTACTGCCTGGAGCAAGGTGTAGTTGACAGCAGACATTTTTTGAATACATTTTTCACGCTTCAGTTTCTAAACTAATGGTAGTTTTTTTAAATTGTAGGTATTCTTGTATTTTATTTTTTCCACTCAAATTAACTATGCCAAACCACCAGAAAAGTATACAAAGAATCATTAAAAAAAAGGGAAAAAAAAATAAATAAAAATTGCAAATCTTTGTCAGTGGTAACACAGAACACTTTGAGCAATATCCGACATCTCGTATAATTGTTAACATTTCATATTGGTTAAAACTTCCCATTCATTTGTTCGAACATATCCAAAATAACTGGACTCAATTCTCGGTCGTTTCTGGACTTCTTGATCAGTGCACATCTGTACACACGAAGACTTATAAAATGGATAAAAAGTCTGTTTTTATCTCAGGGCAGTAACGGCGCTATCCTAATTATATCAGTTGTCAGTTCGGTTTCGGTTCGTTGTCAGTTGTCAGCTCAAAATTAGACCATTTATCAGTCAAAATGTTTTGGTTTGTTAATGTCAGTTGTCAGTATACAGCATAAAATATCCTTGTTTGTCAGTTGTCAGTGGAATTTTTGGCCATTTATCAGTCAGTTAATCCCCGGGACCCCATTTCTACCCTGTTATATCTAAAGTCGAAAGAAAAGAATTCAACATAGCGATTTACAGTGGGGTTAGCACTATAGAGCTCCAGGGCAGCTTATATACTGTACAGAGCATAAGAATACATGTAGGTTGACATGTTAAATGAATATCAACTGCTTTGCATTGACCGAAGAATATGCTGATTATAATGTTATTATGTTATATTGTCATTTTTACCTAAAACTAATTTCAAATTGTGTTTTGACATAATGGAAAATATTTTTTCGTCATCCTCCATTAGGAAACTACAAAGGGTAAAGAGTATGAAAGACTTTTGGATAGTACACGAACTGGTATGTGAAGTTATCTACTGTAAGAGATCGCTTTAATATTCAGTAAGTTTACAATAAATAGCTACAGTTTTGCCCGTTTCTTTTCATAATTTTGATAATTTGTTATCCTTGATGTTTTTTTATCCATAGAGTGATTTCAATGTCTAATCGGACTATAAGTGGTCTTCGTGGAAGTCATAAGGCCCAGCAAAAAAGACGTCATGTACTTCCTTAAAACTGTGTTATTTATAAATGGCTAATATTAAACTATGTAATGTGAACTGACTTCTATGCTGAAATATGTAAAGTGGACATTCTGCGTCATTTTGGTTTTTGATTTTGATTGTCGTTAATCAACTTGAACACTTTGTTCTGAACAGATTTCTCTTGAAAACCTGCCATGCATCAGATGTAAGTACATTGTATTCCGTCATCTGAGCCTCTCCGTCAAGGTTAATTGGCTAGTAAGGTCATCGAAAGGAGTGGAAAAAGAACAGTTGATTAGATTATTTAATGTTCATGGAATCGATCACCTGTACTTGTGAACTAAAGAATAGAAAATTGCACTTGCCATCGTTTGCATTACAGCGCGGCCACTAGACAAAAATTATGAAAAATAGTATTATGAAGTTGCATAAAACTACCGTTAAACAGCACCTTGACACCATTTATATGCATTTGTATCAGTAAATATAGCATTTCCATTAAACACTCTCAAACATGTACCACGAAGGGAAGTGCTGAAAACCATTTTAATTCACGGTATTTGGTATTTTTAAATCTTGTTTTGGGATAGCCACGTAAGAATGCCAACGGCGGTGAAAGATTAGTATATAACTAAAATAAACCACTAGCTTTAGGTTGGATAAGTTATTTTAGCTTTGGAACTTTGAAATCCTACGCATAATTTGAGAGATTCTGCGATCTTCAGCGATTATATGGATTTTATTTTTCAATTTTAACATTTGAATATCGGTATCCTTCATCATAACGGTTACATCATTTACCAAAAAATTAAAACCTCACTCACATTCTCATGAACACGTGAAATAATTACAAAATAACTCTGATGACTCTTAGGCTCACCACATATTTTTCTCTACATAAATCAGTTTATTAAGTTGAGGTTTTTTTAATGAACATATTTGGTGTGAGCATAATATAAGTATTTCGTAAAGAAGATATGATGCTTGGCATGGATGTCCGAGCGGTTAATTATCACGGTACGAGCCCCAGCTCGGGCGCTTGATTATACGTGAGTAGAGTTATAAATAAACAAAAGAAAATAAAATAAAAATATTTTTATATGTCATCCACATAGTGGTTATTTTTTAGGTGGACGCTCACACGTACTACCCCTACATTAATTATTTTATACAAAAATACACATCAAACAAACTCAGTTGACATATCTTCTCAACCGATCCAGGGATAGAACCGGTGTGACATATAAGAGTTGTTTCTTACTATACCACTAGGTGGTTTCTCCATGTTCTCTGTTTTTACTTGCGGATTGCCAAATTCAACTGATGTTTGCAAAATAGTGAATGTAGGGTTAGTAGTGTGAGAGTAAGTCTCGCTCCCAATTAGCACAAATGCTAAATTAATTAAAGACTTATGATATATTATGATCCGCTGGACTGAGACACCGTATCGTTGTTGGTTTTTCTTTTAACTTTTCAGCTTGCATTTTTTATTTAATTTGTGGACTTTATTTACTTTGAATTTTTACGTCTCGAAATCGGAAATCTGCTCCCAGAAAGTTCAATAAACAACTTTCCATTTGATAACATTCATATTTTTTTTAGCTCCAAGGTTATTTTATTTTAACCTCGAATACTTTTAATTTCGAAGTAAGTAAAATGCTTGGTTGACTTCTTGAGTAATTGAGGTTCCTCTTGCTATGTAATGACTGTTATTTACTGCCTGGAGCAAGGTATAGTTGACAGCAGACATTTTTTTTAATTGTTTTACGCTTCAGTTTCTAGGCTAATGGTAATTTTTAAATTATAAGTATTCTTTTATTTTCTATAATTCACTTAAATTAACTAGCCAATCCACCAGAGAAGCATACAAAAGATGTTGAAAAAGTTACTTTGCAAAATTTATCAGTAGTAGCACAGCACACTTTGAGTTGTATCACATCCCGTACAATTGCAGACACTTTCTAGCTTCAATCTGTTTAAGAATTCATTCATATTTTTTCAAAAGATATTCAAGTCAAAGAACTTCAATTACTCATTATTTACTAAATTAGCTTCACTAAAAACAAATTTTTAGTTTTTTTATTCTGCAATCTTATCTTCTGGACTTCTCAATGCACATCAGCCTACACAATGACTCAAAAATGGCTCAAAAGTATCAGTTATATTTAAAGTAAAGTCGAAAGAAGTGTACATTAAAACAACGATGTTATTGAATAAGATACCCTTTGGTTTTTTTTTATTAATTGTCGCATTTTAAATTTTGAATATATATTAACAAGCTCTGAAGAGTTAAATACGTTGAGACGTCGAGAAAGTGGATTTAATTTTGTAATTTTTAAACCTACTTGAAGAAAACTACTGGAAGTTAGAAATGTTACAGTCGAGCACAGAACTGAGTATTATCTCTATAATTAACTTTTTTCTTTGTAATTCAATGAAATAAAACCAAGTTAAAGTAGTCTGTGCATTCGACACGCTCACATCGAAGCGAAACATTCCATTCACAATAACAAATTTTTTGGAAATTGAAAGAAGATGTAACCTTGTTCGGTATTTGTAGGGTGCGTGGTGTTAGTTTATGTTGCAGGTGCCGGTGGTTGGGGTCTGTGGCAGGTGAGTGGGATTAGGTTCTGTGGCGTGTGCATGTGGTTTATAGGTTCTGTGGCAAGTGCGTGTGGTTTATAGGTTCCTTGGCAGGTGCGTTTGGTTGTGTTCTGTGGCGTGTGCGTGTGGTTTATAGGTTCTGTGGCGTGTGCGTGTGGTTTATAGGCTCTGTGGCGTGTCGTTTATAGGTTCTTTGGCAGGTGCGTTTGGTTGGGTTCTGTGGCGTGTGCGTGTGGTTTATAGGTTCTGTGGCGTGTGCGTGTGGTTTATAGGTTCTGTGGCGTGTGTGTGTGGTTTAGAGGTTCTGTGGCGTGTGTGTGTGGTTTATAGGTTCTGTGGCGTGTGTGTGTGGTTTATAGGTTCTGTGGCGGGTGTGTGTAGTTTAGAGGTTCTGTGGCGTGTGTGTGTGGTTTATAGGTTATGTGGCGGGTGCGTGTGGTTTAGAGGTTCTGTGGCGTGTGAGTGTGGTTTATAGGTTCTGTGGCGTGTGTGTGTGGTTTAGAGGTTCTGTGGCGTGTGCGTGTGGTTTATAGGTTCTGTGGCAGGTGCGTTTGGTTGGGTTCTGTGTCGGGTGCGTGTGGTTTATAGGTTCTGTGGCGTGTGCGTGTGCGTGTGGTTCATAGGTTCTATGCTGTATACGTGTAGTTTATAGGTTCTGTGGCGTGTGTGTGTGGTTTATAGGTTCTGTGGCAAGTGCGTATGGTTTATAGGTTCTGTGGCGGGTGTGTGTGGTTTATAGGTTCTGTGGCAAGTGCGTGTGGTTTATAGGTTCTGTGGCAAGTGCGTGTGGTGTATAGGTTCTGTGATGGGTGCGTGGGATTAGGTTCTGTGGCGTGTGCGTTTGGTTGGGTTCTGTGGCAGGTGCGTTTGGTTGGGTTCTGTGGCAGGTGCGTTTGGTTGGGTTCTGTGGCGTGTGCGTGTGGTTTATAGGTTCTGTGGCGTCTGCGTGTGGTTTATAGGTTTTGTGGCAGTTGCGTGTGGTTAGGTTCTGTGGTGGGTGCTTGTGGTCAGGTTCTGTTCAGTCTTTTTTCAACAACAACAACAACAACACCAACAACAAAATGTTTATTTACTATAATTACGTATTAAAGGAATGTTTCATGTTAGACCCCAACCTTACTTTCAAAAAGGTTATGAGAAATTATTTTGATTGAAATATTTTGAGGAAAATTCCATTGACGCTGTCATTGTACCGTCTTTTAAAAGCTATTTTATTATATATTTTTTTTGCAAAAAATACTTACTTTAGTTATGAAAATATTTATTATTAATGGTTAGTAGTGGTTTTTGAGTAAACATTCATATCAGTTGTAACATATTAGTTGCGATCACTTGGAAAAAAATTAAAAAAATCATGAATAATTAATGAGGGATAGAACAATGCAAAATCATAGCTATAACCGAGTTTTTAAAGAGATTCGTCATGATTTGCATACAGCTTTAACTTGAATTTTCTCCAAAATAATTAATATCTGTTGTTTTTGTTGTTGAATGTTTCAACTAAATATGATTCAGGAAATGATTTTTTAAGCAATGTAAAATATTCGCAACTGATCTTTATGAGGTTTAAATCCTCATAAAGATTAGCTGCTCATATTTTATATGTTACATAAAGTTGCTTTTTTTATTTTTATTGCTTTATTATATTTATGTATAGATAAAGACGTTACGCAAAAATTAGATAGTTATTCATTGCATTATTATACGGTTTGACATTTTGTTTATTTTAGAAATAATGGAATGACCTTTTTTCGTGATTATTTTCTCTGAACATGTAATGAATAACATTTTTATTTGTTTGTTTGTTTAAAGCTGTAATTTTAGTCCATACTGCTTGCAAATGTCTAATCAATTTTACACAGGATAACGATAGCAAATATTATTCCAAACACCTGAAAGAGAGAGAATAACATTACGATATGATTTAAGGAGGTGAAGAAGAACGGTTTTGATAGAGAAAACTGCAGTATCCTGTTGGATGAAGACCTAACCTAGCATGTGCTTTCTGCAAGCTAGATACCGGACATCCAGTCTCTGATGTTAACGAAGGCACACAGTGTGAAGATCGATAATGATGATGATATCAATACTACTGTTTATGACGTTAAACATGATAATGATTATAATGACTGATATAAAATTAGATCGAGGACGATGTTGACTGAGATGGTGATTTTGGTAAGAAACATAGCGATGATGGTTAAATTATAACAACAATGCTTATGACGTCGAATGGATGTAAATAACAACTTTTACGTTAATGACGATCATTCAAGATATTTATTCACACTGACCCGTAAAATAAATGATGATGTTGATTTCCAGCATTGATGTGATTAGAGAGATATGATTAAAATTATTACTAACTTTAAATTAAAAAAAGATTATGTACCTCTATATTAGTGTAGAAATCAGTATGTCCCTAAAGAGATTGGACCGACGCAATTTTGCGTATAAATTCACGCAACCTTTCTGGCGACCGTTATTTTAAAATGATGATTATAATGATATAGTTGTCTTCATAATTGCACTGCCTATGAGATTAAGTATCACCAGAGCTTTATTCAACCCATTTAGAATCCTACCACTAGTGATTTTTATTGTTATTGTTGTTGTTCTTGTAGTTTTGATATGTTCTTACCTGAATAAGAAACATAGTGATAGCAAGGGCAGCAGTCGGTGTAAGGTTACGTTCGACCAAATCCTGAAATTTTTTATAGCATCCCTGCAATAGATTTGGCATGCAATATTATTAGTATTAATAGTTGAAGGAAAAACATGTACACAACTTGCCTTAAAGTTCATTCTACTCTGTCCATTTGCGATTGTAGGGCACGTGACCAATAAAAAAACATATCCTTTACAAATGAAAATGCTAATGTCCCCTTGGCGCTTTCGTGCTGTTTCATTGCAAAACATGCTAAAATGCCAATGATGTCAGCTCTTTAAACAGTTTGAAATATTTTGTATATTTAACAAAAAGTGATGAAGATTTTTTTCGGCCAAAGGAAGGAGTGTGTACATGCAGTACATGTCATCGAAAGGGCTTGTATTGGTGTTGGGCGAGCAGAAAATATCAAAGGGCAAAGCGATGTAGTATAGGAGAATATCATATATAAAGTATTTAATGGGTGATCCCATAGGATTTTAAACGTATTTGTGTTGCATATTGATCATTCCAAGAAAGGCAGTTTACAGTCTGTTCGTCTGGGTTACCTCAGTGTAGATCTTGTCTGTATTTCTACCTTTCCCGCAATCTTGGCCAGCGGTTTTGCAGCACGAGTCAGGCACAGCAGTTGTGTTATAATCTGTGTTAAGCTCCCAGTCTTTATAGGATTGGGCACCACAGCATTCAAGCTGAAAATAACCGAACGACATATTCGCTAGCTAGATAAGATTGGCCGAGACAGTCTGGAAACCAGAGAAGATTTACTTTTGAGTTTTATTTTTATTTTTTACAGTCTCAAACGTATTTGGCGATCGAAACGTATGGAACTCATCGGGGAGAATTTCTCTAACACTCACTACCCCCTTACATTTATTATTTTACACACATCTTTGCTACCAGTGTTAATTTTTAATCGGAGGAAAATCGAAGAACACTTGAAGGATGGACCATTAAATATATATATATAATATTTTTTTGCACGATATTTTTTTCCCCACATATGATGGTTGTGCTGGATATTTTTGTCTCCCTGCACGATTTTTTTGGCACATCTGCCGTGCACGATATTTTTCTCTGTTTAAGGCTTTGTTTGATTTTTTCTTTGTTATTTGCCCCCCCTTACATACTCAGTTCACACACCACCTTGCAATAACTGTAGCCGGTACTGTAGCCACCGCTTGGGAATCATAATGCCAACCTTGGCCATGTGACTAACAAATGATATAAATGATCATGGACTTTTAAAGATGAATATTAACAGATAAACTTGAACATACTTTTTCTTGCATGTCATCCATGGGTTTTTTATTCTTATGCGGGTATTCTTGGATGCTCTTTTTGATATCTTTTTCTATCTGAGTTTTCATCTAGAATTACAATGAGTAAAGATATCAAAAACGATATTTTCACCAAATATTGGTATTTGTATTTTCTTTGCGGGACAATTATAAGTCCGTGTTATACCGGGGTGGGTTGGCAGTAAGAGTAAGTCGCCAGGCCAGGTTCTCAAAAACGTGACAACATCTAATCTACATCTACATCTAAGACAAAAGACTTACCCAGTCCTAACATAGGAATGGTACATACTCAACAAGGGGCCATTTTGTCATGACCATGCGCGAACTGCTGTACTATAAGATTGTGATTCCGGCTCACCAAAGGGTACCCACTCAATTCGTTCGTAACAAAATGTCTCGGAATTCTATTTATTTATTGATATTTCTTATTATCATTTCCATTAGTATTTGCGAGTGTACCAAAAACACGGACAGCAACTAAAAATAAATCACCCAAAGATCGCAAAATTTGTCGACGCACAGAATTATAACCAAAGAACGATCCTGATGTGCATATAGACGCGCGTATTATGGGGCGATTTCAGATGTTCACAATTTCGCTAACGTATCAGCAGATTGTAAGAAGCGCGATCCTCTTGCGTTGCTCGGTGGATATGATATATGTAATATATCATTGCATGCTTGATAAAGCGAGTGAAAATACTTATCTCCAGCACACTAAATATTATAACTTCTTGTTTGACATTTCTACCGCGCTTTCGATAAACAATTCTAGTTGTGCTTTATCGAGAAATAAAGCACTTGGGGATAGGCAGAACACCTGAGAAGTGCGAGAAGCACTCCGCTATGTGTCGTGCTTGTCTAGCACTTCTCTCGTGCTCTGCCTATCCCCGCGTGCTTTATTTCGCGATAAAGCACGCGCGCGCTTCTTTTATTCCTTTAATAAGGAAATATTTAATATTTTATTTTATCGAGAAATAAAGCACGCGGGGATACTCAGAACACGAGAGATGCGTATCGTCCTTTTATAAAATACAAATTGACAAAGTAGAAGCAGGAAGTGAAAGATATCTGACGCGTGCGTGCTTTGCGTTCTCATAAAGCATGCTCGTTGACCAATCAGAGAGCGCGGTATATCACAGTTATTTTATAATTGAAAATGAAAAATGTCCAACTTTATGAAATCCTATTTGTAATATGTATTGACATATACAATATAAGATGCTCTTTATTTTGAATTATCATGCGAAATGGATGAGAATATCATTGTCACTGTTTTACGGAGACGTTTATATCGTTTTTTCTATTTCAGATAAAAAAAATGAAAACATATTATTGTTTTCTTGTATATTTGTGAAAATCAAGACACAATCATATACTACGATGAAACGTCTGTCTTCGTGGTAGTTATTTGTAATGTTCTAGAGTCATACATCATGAACAAATTTTGATAATGATGTTTACAGTCGATGAGTTTCTTTATCCAATGTTGCATCGCACCATCAGACACTGTTTCTTCTAGAGGGTACATGTCACGTAGATGAACAGTTAACCATGTGCATGATCATAGTTGGAGTAATTCTAAGAGCATGGTAGCATCTTATGTACGGATAGTACAGTAATATACTACTGATCACAAACTAAATAAGATGAGCATCCCCTTTTTTGGGGATAAAAAAAACAAACAAACAAACACACCACCAAAAAAAGAACAATTAGAAGTAAGGCTACATACATCGCCTACTATGAATATCGTCGATCCCTCTTTCGTTTCCTTTGAATAAATGTGCTAGCGTTCATTAGAATTGATAGGAATACATCCTTTTAGTTTTAAGAACATACATACCTCGTCACGATTTTGGAATGCAAGAACAGCAGCTGCGACCTCCAAGGCCAGCAGTATTATCAGAAGAGTGAGATACTGTATAACAGAAACATTTTTATAAATCAAAAAAGAAGATCCCAACAAATTTTAGAGGGACTTGTTAATAGGTGAACACACACCTATGGAGATCTTTGATTCCTTGTTTTCCTATGGTATTTTTATATGTGCACTGGAAATCTTTAGAGGAGAAGGTGCGACAACTTAAACTATGGAGGATGAACACGTCAATCAACAAAACCACAGACGTCATTACTAAACAACCTTGTCCCCAGGGCCACTCTGTTCGCTCTTCTTTTCAAAATGGCGGTTGCTCACACATTTACCCTAGCACCGGCTGGTTTGACAAGTGATCAAAATCTGCAAGATGTTTGGAGATTTTGATCACGTTACCAATCAAATCAGTGTGTGAGAGACCACCGTTTTGAGAAAAGAGCGAACAAAGTTGCCCTGGGTACAATCACGTGGTCACACAGTGGAAACTGGAGAAAGAAAGCGATAAGGATTTCCTTTGGTGTACCTAGTCAAATTAGTCTTTAAATCCCAATTTAATAGTTACAAAAGAATCGCGTAGTTCTAAATAAAAGTAGTTTCAGCAGAGGGAGCTAGTCACTGTCGACTAACCAAAAACATTCTTCACAAAGTTAATCATTTACACTTGTAAAAAACCATATACCATATACCATAAACCATATACCGTACACCTTCAATAGCTGTATACACCTATTTCAAAGAATTATGGACTTTTTAACAGCAATAAAAACAAGTCAATGATGCTAACTTCATAGAAGTTCCATTGGAGACACATGGCTATGACTTGTATATGAATAGCAGCAAATATTTACAAAAAAATCAACTAGTATATAACAATAATTCCTTGCGTTCGTTGTCCTATTTTCCCCCGAGAACGTTTTTTAACACAGATGTATATATGCTGATTTAAACACTACACAGATGTATATATGCTGATTTAAGCACTAACAGATGTATATATGTTGATTTAAACGCTAACATAGTGCATAAAAACTAAGAATGTTCAACTCACCAATGACAGCATGCATTTGTTTTCTTTATAAGCCCCACAGCAGCCAAGGAATGATATGATAGCAATCCCAACACCAACAGCGATAATGATGCGAGGTCCGGTAAGGAAATTCACGTCAGTCAAATGTACATAATCATCCAGTGTAACTTCACCCCATACACCAATACCAATCAAAGTGCAGCCTAGAAGCTAGAATGAATTAATAATAATAAATATCAGAGAATGTACTGTAAAAGAGATAACAAAGTAAAGTATATCAGAAACACATAATACCAACACCAATCACAGCGCAGTTTAAGGTAGTTCGGGATCCACACTTCCCGCCGATAGAATTTTTTTAAAACTTTTTCTACATAAGGACTGAAACATATGAAAAACAAAAATGAAATAAAAATAGGGATCACCGCGCTTGTTTTGGAACTGTTGGGGGTGGTAAAAGGCCCATTTTTGCCCCATATCAATTAAAAGAAGTAACATCAAATTTGTTGAAAGTTATATTCTCGCGAGCAAATTTGAAAGTTTTTTACAAATCTGCTATAAGATTCTGACAAAATGCTCCTTTCGCTATAGCTCTCTCTTTATTCCTTGGAGAAGACATCGACTGAGATATTTTACGGAGATTTAAAAGAAAAGCTTCATTAATTTTTTGTACACTTTACCCCCAAAAAGTCAAAATTACAATGTTTTGGTCTCGAAGACCATGTATTTTTTATTTCAAAATTTAAAAGCTGGGTTTATGCCGAATACAAAAATGGAAAAATAATCGGGTGTCACCGTGCTAATTTTAGAGCTATAAGCAAAAAACGCGCGGAAAATAAAATGATTTCAATGTTTTGGACGCGCGGAATGGGCACTAGCTGCTTTTGAGGTCCGTATACAATGATATCATGTTATTTTTTAACAAAATGTTCAAGAATGACCATATTTTGGCTCTACAACAAAATGTCTTTTTAACCGCACGAGAAATTTTATTTGATTTCACATGCGCGAGCAGGATGCGCAGTAGCAAGGGTCCCGAACTACCTTAAAAGCTACAATGAACTAGTGATAATGAATATAAAAAAAATAATTAGTGAACTTTACCATTAGTTTGGTAATCAAAATCATGCTTCAAAACGGTCTGCTTCAAAGCAAACACATATAATTAAAACAGCATAATATATTAGAAGGGACCTCTTGTATTTGCCTTCAGCTTTCCAACATGATTCTTGTCCCAGTTCACTATGACGTCATATCATAAACAGTCTTCAAAAATCTATTGAAAAAACGCAAGGAATCATGGTCGTCGGAGGGGATCGAATAAACGCAAATTCGCCCTGATTATTAATTGGCAAGTATAAACACATATGATATTTCAACAGCAGAATGTTTTAGATTAAACTGTTTGGATGGGGAAATTTTCTCGAATTTTCTATTGAGTTTGGCGATTTTATCCTTAACGTAAACAAGAGGTGCCGTCATAGTGCACTAGGGCAATTATCTATTTTAAGAATACTTTTATAATGTTTTTTTTACGGGCTAATGGTTATGTAAATTCAATGATAATAATCTATACAAATTAAGATGGTCGCTGGTGCACAAAGGGAAGGGGGGTGGTGGTGGTGGGGGGGAGGGGTGTGCTTCTGGACTGCATGAATCTACATGGCCATATGACCAGGTATAATTATAAATTCGTTCGGGAAATTAGAATAAAAATAATGTGGGACCCTAAAACTGTAAATATTAACAGTGTTCGGTGCCGGCTGTCTGAAGCACGTCCAAAACCTGCGAACTAGTTGGTATATGAAATCATTAATAGTTAGTTTACTTACAAAGAAGAACAAGTTGAAGACAAGGAGTAGGTACTTCATACATTTAGCGACACCGTGAACTCCCATGGTTGGTCAATCTAAACGGTACAAACATAGAACTGATGTTTAAAGGTTGAATGACAGGCAAATAGACCGATCGACCGACAGACAGACGGACCGACGGACCGATCGACAGAAAGACGGACCGACCGACCGACTGATAAAAGTAAAGAACGAATGTCATCTCAAACAAAGTTTAGTAAATGTCATTCTCTAAGTAGAGAAGAGTCTGGGGTCGAGAATGTGTAAATAACACTGATATAAACATAGCAATTATGAAGGTTATTTAAATGAAAAATGAATATTTATATTTTGTGAATTTGTGAATCTGATGCCAAAACATTTAAAAAATGACTGTTGTATCCATAAGGTTTCTTGGGAATTCAGTCATGAAATAAACTACAAAGGTGTGAAACAAAGCTGCTCAAAAGTACTCAGTATTCTTAAGCTGTATATAATTGAAAATGTTTTAGTAAAGCTATCATATGTCGATGATATTATAGCATTATGGGAATTCTGTAAACTACATTTTCTGCGGAAAGAAAACTTTGCTCTTCAGTTATAAAACTATCTTATTTTTAAAATCGAGTGATCGTGAGTGCGATTTTCGAGGAAAATGCTGCAACACAGAGACAAAGTACATCCCAAACGTTAGAACGTATCAGGAAATATTGCATATCAAAATAACCCCGAGCAAACATTTGCGATATAGTGTCAACAAATTGTGTTTGTAACGGGGTAATTTTGCTAACTCAAACAAATTGTAGAATATTATTACTTTACCTTGAAATGCTAGCGTTCTCAAATAGTACAGTTTAACTTCTTCTCGTCGTTCTTTGAAGGAATTCACAACAACTAATCATGAGGAATGTGGAGAGTATTCTGGACCATTGAACAGACGAAATGTCTAAATATTCATGAGACAGAGATATTGATAACGCAACTAAAAGTCACGCTGATTGTTATTGCTCACGAATAAAGAAACTCAATAAATGAAGAAAATAAAAAGCATCAGGAAATGAAGAAGATAGGAAAATGGTGAGAGAATCAATAGCTTGATCGACGGTTGTGTTTTTGAGTGATGAATAATTGAATGAATCATGCACGAATATGAAAATAATGAAAGGTATGAAAGGATTTTTTGGGACATATAGGTTCTTTACGTTTTCTCCAAGAGATCACATTCGAGCAGTACATAAAAAAGGATGGATGAAAGGAGGAACGAATGGAATTATAAATAGTTATGTAGTCTGTGTTTTTTTTTAATAGAACAACATTAACAATACTGACACTCACGTCACGTTAGTAGTCACGGTTAACGTCATCGCTAGTTTTCACAGTGACGTTATGCCAGCTCAGTCAATGATATCGTCTCCATGGGTTGACTGATCAGTTACGATTTTGAATCAACAAATACACCAGTCTGAAAGGTTAAATGGTGTACGTTTACAATGTTTACTGACAATTATATATGTCGATGAATAATATAAACATAACAAATACAGCATATTGCGAGTGACAAGAACATACTTTTCATAATATGAATGATATTGTTATTGCTTTGGGGCGGGGTTTATTCAACTATACTACCAATTATATGCGTGGGGAGTAAAATCAATGTAAATGGATTGGTTCGATAAAACAGTTCATCATCTGAGATTTATTGACTGATTTATTCATTCATTCATTCATTCATTCATTCATTTATTCATTCATTCATTAGTTCATTCTTTCATTCAGTCATTCATTCATAAATTCAATCATTCTATTTATTTGTTTATTTGTTTATTTATTTATCTATTTATTTATCTATTTATTTATTTACTTATTTATTTATTTAGTTATTTATTTATTTATTTATTTATTCATTTATTTATTTATTTATTTATTCATTCATCCATTCATTCATTCATTCATTTATTTATTTATTTATTTATTTATTTATTTATTTATTTATTTATTTATTTATTTACAGTAGACCACGCGATGATTTGTAAACGCGGAGGGTTTATAATACAACGCCATAATGAATTAAGAGATTTGGAAGCTGAGTTGCTGGATTTGGTCTGTACAGATGTCCAAATAGAGCCAATTCTACAAGATATAACAGGTGAAGTTCTTCCTGCCGGAACGAACTTAGCTCGTGACGCTCGACTTGATGTACACGCTCGTGGATTGTGGGAAAGACAAAAATCTACCTTTGTTGATGTACGCATTTGCCATCCTAACGCCAAATCATATCGTGAAATGACGCCAGACGAAATCTACAACAAGCACGAGAATGAAAAGAAACGAGCATATGAAAAACGTGTTCTTGAAGTAGAACAAGCCTCTTTTACTCCACTGGTATTTACTACTACCGGAGGCATGTCCAAAGAATGTGAACGTTTTCACTCAAGATTAGCTGAACTGATTTCTATTGAGAAAGGAGAGACTTACTCGAACACAATCTCATGGATAAGAACTAAAATAGCATTTTCAATATTAAGATCTGCTTTATTATGTCTCAGAGGATCTAGGTCTCGAAAACGAGCAAAAAACGATTTAATTACTGACATTGACATTGAGGTTGATTTAAGTACCATGAAATAATTATTTACATATATATATATTTACATATTATTTTATAAATAAGTAAAGACGAGAAACACGTTGTTCTACTGTGACTACGAAACTCGGAGTCACAGTAGAACAACGTGTTTCTCGTCTTTACTTATTTATTTAATTAGCTCTACACCACAAGTGTATCGAGCACTGTCTTAATGGGATTAGCACATTACTGACTACATATTATTTTACATATTATATATATATATATACATATATATATATATATATAGCCAACTGCATAAATTCTGTCGCCAAAAACATATATAAATATATATATTTTTCAAAGAAGAAATTATGGGATATCAACCACTATATTTTTTTCAGATAGTACTCATGCTGGGCAACTCGAAAAAAATATATTGGGAGGTATCACATAATTTCTTCGGTTAGAAATATATATATTTATATATGTTCTTGGCGACAGAATTTATGCAGTTGGCTGTATATATATATATATATATATATATATATATATATATATATATATATATATATATATATATATATATATATATATATATATATATATATATATATATATATATATTTTGTTATCTAGATAAATTTGTTCCATATATATTTTTTGAGGTTCCCTGATATCTTTTTATAACTTTACACTATATATAATAATAGTGTGCATTATTTTTTGTATAATTTATAAAGACAAATGAACATTCTCAGCATTATTGTAATCGCAATTTTTTATATATAGATGTATATGTAGCTCACAACACAGATGTATATATATAATTTTCTTAACTGTAACTAGTCATGTATTTTTTGAATTCTGTAATAAAGATTATATATTTATTTATTTATTTATTTATTTATTTATTTATTTATTTATTTATTTATTTATTTATTTATTTATTTATTTATTTATTTATTTATTTATTTATTTATTTATTTATTTATTTATTTATTTATTTATTTATTTATTTATTTATTTATTTATACAGGAATGTCCCATTTAGAAGAAATAAAATTTAATTTAAGTAAATAAATATGATAAAAAGAAATAAAACCATCGTGCAGTTTTAGTGTGTACTTGTTTATAGTACCTCTTTATCTCATTTACTTTTCACACACCTGCTGTCATTCATCAAAAACGTATTTTTTTATGTACACACTGCTAGCTCTGCGCAATCCCAACATTTGCTCGCTCAGTTTCAGTTCATTGTGATTACATCATTGTGATGTCGGAGCCCTGAATCGAACCAGAGCCCCAGATATCGTTTATGTAGTCAGTCTGAAAGCGAAGGAGACTATCGTCTGGATCGTCTACATTCAGATATTGTGTCTTTTATTTTGAGACCAGTTGTTGTGCTCATCAATTCATTTATTTATTTTTTTTTTTTGCTGTGATAACTGTCGACATGTAAGTAAAATTAATAGCATATCTGTAACTCGTTAGCTCATTCATTAATTCGTTTTACCAGGAAGTGAAACATAAAACGCAATGTCCCAAATTAATATTTAACAACGTATCTGTTCACGTGACTCTTCCCATGTTACAAACAATGGTTTCTATAACAACTGTAGACATATGCAAATTCGATTTCCAGTATCGCCAATTATAATACTAGTACCGGTTGTGTGTTTTTTTAACTGTAAACAACGCTGTTTTTCTCAGTACGAGATATGCAAGCAAGATAGCATTACAGTTTTTAGTTAAGGAGAGAAAAAAATTCAGGTCAAGATGTGCGGAGTTCGATGTGCAAAGTATATGTTATTTGTGTTTAATTTCTTCTTCTGGGTAAGTAGCTTGAATCAACTCATTTCTGTTTACAAACTGTTCGGCTCAATTGACCTGTAATTCTGTTATCTGAATCCTTATAAACTACTTGACAACATTCAATGTTGGTTAGGAACTCGCTCTGCGGAAATAATGTGGTGCATTTTATAATGTATTTGGTATTATATTTATATGGCGATCCTTTCCTGTCATAGTAACTCGCAACTATTCTGTTTATTGTACTTCAAACAATCTAATTATAACGCTTACATTCATATATATGAACTCTTAGATAATTGTTTTGGTCGATGCCTTCATTTTCGAGCAGGAATTATAAATATTACAGCGTATTTTCAGAAACAGAAATGACTATGTAATTCTATATGTCGTATCATTGTGCGTTGCTAAAACACTGTCACATCCCGATGTTTCATGAACTCGATAACTCGAAATATCGTAGATTCCTCCTCTAAATTAGAATTTTTATGCTACTTTTTGATGAACTTGGACTTTTTTCCTGCATAAAATTCAAAATTCTATTAAATATTCTCGAAAAAAGTGTATTAACCAAAGATTATCAAACACATGTTTGTATGTGCTCGTTGAACCATGTAAGTGGCGCCTTTTTGAAAACGTGGTCAAGCTTTCGACCGAAAAATAAACTCAATTTCAATGTTTCCAATCTTGTCATCGTATCATGCTAACAATCTTACGTTAAATTTGCACGAATGTCTTCACAGAAGATTTGTTGTTATCTTGAAAATCAGCTCTCGTTTGAGAGCACATACAACAAACAATGCAGAGCCTCATGGCGGAAACGCTAAACAGTTGTAAACAAACGACAATCGTCTTTCCTTATTGCTTTCTCCTTGCTGCTGTCTGTTTCGACTTGCTTACAGATTTGTGTAGCGTGATGTAGGTATGCTAGAAAGTTGTCTAGTTAGTGGTGTAAATCTGTCATTAGTGGATAATCAATGGGATTTGATGAATTGCTAACTTGATAATTGGATTAGCAAGCCTTTGTTTTCAAACAACAATATGGTGTCCATCATATTACTATTGCTTGTATCTTCGTGTCTGTGATATTCTCTTTTTTCACTTTCTTCTTTCTATTTCTATTTTATCTTTTCTTATTTTATTTTGTTTTATCGTATCCTGCTTTCTTATCTCCTCTTTTTCTTTTTCTTCCATTCCCTTATCTGTCATTTCCTACTTTCTTCTTTCTATTTTACCGCTCGTGGGATGTGTGTATTTATATTAATGTTGTATTATGTATAAATCATAAATTTTATTGGGGTTTTGCAAAATGTTTCAAAACTCTTACAAATAAAATTAAAATAAAGCTATGATACAAAAACCCTAAAAATGAATAGCTACAATCAGGGACAAAAACACTCTCAAAACTATAGTATAGTACATGGATAGAGATATTCATTTATTTTTGTCTAATCTCCACTTCGCCCAAAGTTGCTGTATTTGAGTATTGAAATAACACTTTTGCTCGCTTGATTGTATGTTAGTGAACTATTGAATGGATAAGTGAATTCCTTTATTGATTAATTGAAAGTAGCGCCGTAGTCAATAGTAATGGTTGTATTTTCTATCGTATTTCAGTTATCGGGTCTTGCTGTTCTCGGTATAGGTATTTGGACCAAGATCGATGCTGGACAGTTTGACACGTTCTTAGGATACAGTGGTTATTCAGTATCAGCTAATATCCTAATAGCTGCTGGCTCGTTTGTAACTCTGGTTGGCTTCTTAGGATGTTGTGGTGCTATTAGAGAGAACAGATGCATGCTGGGAACGGTAGGCTACTATAGTGACAAACTTTTTTTTGTGCCCTCATGCGGAGTCTAGTAAGATATTGTTCCATCTCGATAATAGGACGAGTCATGAATAAATGGGTTACAGTTGTAAAATGTGTAGATAAGTTGTACACCGTTTAGTAACGATAGCGACTGACGTTAGTCTTTCGTCGGAGTACTAACGTCCGAAACGTCAGTATCGCTATTGTCACTAATCGGTGTATAACCTATCTGCACATTTTACAACTGTTTCTCTAGAAACACCGACGCAGTCCAATAAAGTATATCTTGCTAGTTTTTTGCTCTTCGATATATCGGTTATATAATGTGACCGTGTATCTCGCGGTGTTATGATTATTCTTCTAATGATAGAACAACGAAATATAATGTTGATTTCAGTCCCACTGGCACACTACCAGGCAGGCTAAAGTCAACTGTTATGTCCAGTCAAAATGTTTCCCTGTTACTATACGATAATGTTATCCCTACGTGGAGAAATCTGATATTGGCATTATTCGTTCGTTCGTGAAAATACTAATTTGCCTGGAATGTTACCGTTTTTTGCCTCGTTGAGCTATAACCCACAATCCGCATCATCCTCTACAATCACACACACAACGCCACCACCACCATCCGTGCGCTGCGTCAAGTGCATGTCATTCGTTCAGATGTAACGAAAGGTCATATAAGTGTTCGTACTATACAATATAAATGTTTTTTTTCTGTATTTGTTTCCAGTTCTTTGCGTTACTTCTGTTGATATTCTGTGCCGAGGCTGTAGCTGGTATTCTAGGATTTATTTACCGTGACAAGGTTAGATTATCTGGCTATATGTTTCCATATACATATATGTATTGTAGTGTAACGTGGTGTCGTGCATTTCATTAGCAAGGACGGACTTAGGTGTGTGTGTGTGTGTGTGTGGGGGTGGGGGGGGGGGGGGGGGGGGGGGGGTACGTTCACCGGTCACTCCCTTTCTTTTATTTTTATGATCTAACGGTGCACCGCACACCCCCTTTATTTTGCTTTATTGTTTATCATAGCAAAATATCTTTAAAATGAAAATAATATAGAATATATCAACGTTGAACCAAATCTTGGGTTTTACTTTGGTAATTCTCCGGTTGACTGTGGCCTATTTCTGCATTTACATTTTTGTAAGGTTTTTTATTTTAATTTTTTTAATTTTATGGACACTCCCTTGAACGATTTCTGAATCCGCCCTGGATAATTTTTTATCTATCCCAACTGTTCTTTTTTCAAGAATAGTATAGCTACGTTATCGGTTGGTCGATTCGTTGCAATCACTTTTCTCTATAAGTAACCGATTAACACTTGGAAAAACGTTATCCAATAAGTTTTAAATAATGATTAACAATTTTAGGTTGAAACTGAGATCAACAAAGAAGTGAAAGACCAGATTATAAATAAGTATGGAGTCACGAACAATATTGACCTTGACAATAACATCAATGTACTGCAGCAAAGAGTAAGTATTAATACTAATCCCTATGATATATATATCTACAACATTAGCTGATGTCTTTGTTAGTTCGTTCGTTGGATTTCATTTATTCTTACCTAATCATCTTAATTCTTATCATTTCCCCCTTCTCTTCCTCTCAGGAGGCAGCATGGCCGATTGGTCAGAGCGTTGGGTTCAATTCACGCTCTTACCACAGAAACTATATTTGTCTCGTTCCCGATTAGGTCAAAATATAATTTTGCGGCCACACTTTGTACATAGCCAGCTGGTTTGTGTCGTAGCCAGTTGGGATTCTTATCAATGTCACGTTTGAATTTATTAAAATTCAGTTTCTGGTTTGTCTTCCCAATTAGCTAAACAGCTAAATACATAGAGACTTAAATAAAAAGGATTAATATTTTTCCTTTTTTATCTCACACTCTTTCATTATTAATAAATAAATAAACAAACAAACAAACAAACAAACAAACAAACAAACAAACAAACAAACAAACAAACAAACAAATAATAATAATAATAATAATAATAATAATAATAATATAGTCAAATAGTTGTTTCTTCCACGTTTTATTTTGAGCCAATCTTTCGCGCTAATCGCGCATCTTCAGGGCAAAAATGGATGTGTTTACAATTTGTTTCATACTACATTGTGTAAGAACGCGTTATTTTACAAACAACCAATAGATTTAAAAGAAGGATGCGAAAGCAATCCAAAGTAAACGGAATTACATGCGCGCACACAGTTATGATCGAAAAATAGAAATAAACAACAATTAAGTTGAATTAATAAATAAGTAAAATAATGAATAAAACTATGAATAATTAAATATTGAAATAACTACATGCACTAAAATATAAATAATTGGAAATATTTAAATAAATAAATAATTGAATTAAGTAATATATATATAATAAATAAATAAATAATTAAATAAATAACTAACTAAACAATTAAACAAAACAAATAAATAATTAAATAGATAAAATAGCTAAAAAATTGAAATATTTCGAAATATTAGCTACTGAACATCGTTGGCACCAACGAAAGTGGACAGAGGCGTGCCTTATTAAGAAGAACAGAAATGCAATATTTAATAGAGACAATGGCATAATTATTTAATTGCATAGTTATTACTATAATTATTATTTATTATTATTTAGTTAATTTTAGTTAATATCCTTTCTAATTGTTTGTTTATTTAATTAATATTATCAATATCATCATTATTTATTTATTTTAATTCATTAATTTTATTTTATATCTTTTTAAATTGTTTATTTATGTATTTATATTTTAATTATTTATTTATTAAATTAATTATTTGTTTATTAATTATTAATTTATTTATTATTATATTATTATTAGTTATTTCATTTTTTTAGCTATTTTATCTATTTAATTATTTATTTGTTTTGTTTAATTGTTTAGTTAGTTATTTATTTAATTATTTATTTATTTATTATATATATATTACTTAATTCAATTATTTATTTATTTAAATATTTCCAATTATTTATATTTTGTTCATGTAGTTATTTCAATATTTAATTATTCATAGTTTTATTCATTATTTTACTTATTTATTAATTCAACTTAATTGTTGTTTATTTCTATTTTTCGATCATAACTGTGTGCGCGCATGTAATTCCGTTTACTTTGGATTGCTTTCGCATCCTCCTTTTAAATCTATTGGTTGTTTGTAAAATAACGCGTTCTTACACAATGTAGTATGAAACAAATTGTAAACACATCCATTTTTGCCCTGAAGATGCGCGATTAGCGCGAAAGCTTGGCTCAAAATAAAACGTGGAAGAAACAACTATTTGACTATATAATGATGCCCACGTAACAACCAATTTTAGACAATAATAATAATAATAATATAAAAACGGGAGAGAGTGCAAATGTATAAACCCAAAAGTCAATGATACATAGTTCTTGTAGTTATTCTTGCGCCTGTTTCTTCCAGTTAAAATGCTGCGGCGCCAAGAACAAATATGATTGGATGGAAAGTAGATGGCACAAAGAACAAAACCCTAATAAACGAGTACCATTGAGCTGTTGTATCGATGGCGCTAACACCACAAGATGTTATAATGATGATTCATATACACAAGTCTATTCTAAGGTCAGTGCCTGTGCAGAGTAGGATCTAGGGGGGGGGGGGGGGGGAGGATTGCAGGGTTGTGCGCACCCCTTCATGAAACGATTTCAATTCCTTGTTTTTTGAAATATTTTTTTCAATATGCCCTCAGTATTTTGTGTTTATTGGGTAGGGCACCACCTTCTGAAGATGGTGCAGCCCCTACTGAAAACAATCCTGGATGCGACCCTAGTTATTAACCTTAACACAAGAAAAACTAAAGTAACGATTGATGAATGCAATATATATTTTCTTTGCTGTTTGAGATCTATCATTACAGGACTTCCATTCGACCTTGAACGAACTGTTTCCTCTGCATGTGCTATCAATGACGATGGATATATTTTTTTGCTGTTGTTTTGTTTGTTGGTGTTTATTGTTATTCAGTGTTTCTAACCGCTAACATGGAATGTGGTTTTACTTATTGTGTTATCACTGGTTCCACTAGGGTTGTATTGAAGAACTGAAAGGTTATGTGGATAAACACATGATACTCATTGGTGCCATCGCTGCTGGGATATCAGTGATTCAGGTATAGTTCACTACTAATCTCAATCGCTCATCATCATTGTAACAACATCATGCTCGTCAACATCGACATCGCTCATCTTTACTGTCAGTACCATTGCCATCATACACTTTATAACCACGAGCATCTTTACTGTCAGTACCATTGCCATCATACACTTTAAAACCACGAGCATCGCTCATCTTTACTGTCAGTACCATTGCCATCATACACTTTATAACCACTAGCATCGCTCATCTTTACTGTCAGTACCATTGCCATCATACACTTTATAACCACGAACATCGCTCATCTTTACTGTCAGTACCATTGCCATCATACACTTTATAACCACGAGCATCGCTCATCTTTACTGTCAGTACCATTGCCATCATACACTTTATAACCACGAACATCGCTCATCTTTACTGTCAGTACCATTGCCATCATACACTTTATAACCACGAGCATCGTGTTTATCATGCCGTCATTGGTAGACGTATTGTCACAATCATTTCCACAAAGCATGATAATACATAACCACAGGTTAACATCGCCATCATCATCACCACCTGTATTATAACCATTGCTACTACTAACTGCCTCCCCCTGTCGCCAATACATCACCTTCATCACTGGTATTATAACCATTGCTACTACTAACTGACTCCCTCTGTCACCAATACATCACCTTCATCACTGGTATTATAACCATTGCTACTATTAACTGACTCCCTCTGTCACCAATATATCACCTTCATCACTGGTATTATAACCATTGCTACTAGTAACTGCCTCCCCCTGTCGCCAATACATCATCTTCATCACTGGTATTATAACCATTGCTACTACTAACTGCCTCCCCCTGTCGCAAATACATCATATTTGGCTTTTATATTTCTTTCAGTTGCTTGGAATGGTGTTCGCTTGCTGCCTGTACTGTTCAGTAGAGGATTGATGCAACTTTCGCATTTTTGCGTTGTAAACATGAAGTGGGTCTTCTCAAAGCAGTTGCCCTAATTCTCTATGACGTCCCTGCTTGTTTATGTTAGGGATTGCAACATCAAATCCAATTGCAAATTCAACAAAATTTGTTATTAGCGAATGGCTTTACCCTAAAATGGCCTTGTTTTCTGATATAATATATGTATATTAATATCTGCAATTCAACAATTTTTGTGGAATTAACGTTGATTGGCCCCCTCCTATGACTATAGTCTTTAGCATTTAAGCACTAGACTGTTGAAGATTATTTTCACGTGACCTCATAGTGAATTGTAGGACAATTATTGGCCTGTGTCAATATTTTTAACTCGATGTTCTTCTGAAAAAAAGTACCTGTCGAGATAGCTGAATTAACTGAGGGATAAAAACTTGTACATCTGAAAACTAGTTGTTGGCTCTCCCTTTTCGAGGTATAACTGGAAGTATTTTCAAGCTGATTATCTGTAGCCAAAAATGCTATTGCATTGAGAGTGCTCTTAAAAATGAAAATGAGTTCTCTTAAAACATCGAAAGATTGAAATAACGATTATTGTAAATGAAAAAAACCTGTTAATATAATAAGTAATAAACCAAATCTTGTAATAAATAATAATGAGAACAAAGACAAAACATTTATTGTCTAAATTGCTTCACAGTCGTGACGATCATATTTATTTGCATACAGTGTAATGCAATGTGCTTCCTACCGCCTGGGTTTCCAAGAATGTGCAATGTGCATCGTACCGCCTAGTAGACCGAAGAAACGAAGACTACATTTGCCGTAAAAAAGTTAGTCAGGATCGACTTATATCGTTCGTTTTCGTGTTGTGAAGGAGTCGAAAGGGCCCTTTGGGTTTCGGTAACTAGACAAATAGTGAGTTTGCAGAATAGTTATTCGATCATTGTCGCTACTGTTAGACGAAAAAGTCACGGAAATTCTCATTGTCATCCTCGATAAGCTATAAGCTACAAGCATTCACGGCGTGATAATTAACATCTCACATCAATGATTAAATGTGTTTAATTCCATAATTAGTTGTTTAGTTCACAAGAAAGCTGGTATATTATAAAAGATCGATGAACACACTCACCATCGGGAATCTGACAGCTTCGCAACATGTTTCAACCCGTGGCTCTCGTATATTTTAAACCAATCAGAAAGCGACTTTGACAATAGATTTTTTTCAAAACATAAACAAACGGCCGCAAAGCATCCCGGTCAACACTGGGCCTTTAAGCTAATGTCGTATTGCAATACCCATTCATTGATGTTAGAGTGCAAACACTAAATGTGTGCAATAATTGACACTATTTAGTAGTAAATACCACTAATAAAACAAAAGAAAACAATAGAATTAGCATAAAATTTAGTATTTTTTGGTATTTATGTTGCACACTTTTAGTGCGTGCACTCTAGTAGAGCAATTTTATCGTTAGCCGTGCCGCAATACATGCGTGCAGCCCTGATGTTAGTAGGACAATTTTGGTAGGTTTTATTGAATTAAAAAATACTTTAGTCATTGGTATATCCAGTGACTAGTGGTCAATAAGTTATGGTCAATGGTTATGGTCGTTGCTGTAGCCTGTCTTTTTACTTGTCTGTTTGTATCTATATTTTTGTTTGTGTATTATGCTGTTGTTTGTTTGTTTGTTTGTTGGGATTGTTCTTTTATTGTTATGTTGTTTATTTGTATATCTGTCTTTTGTTTATTTGTTTCATTGGTTGCTTGTATCCCAACTCGAACTCGAACACTTTTATTTTTCAGCTCGCCTCAGCTTTCACGCGACTTATTGTCACAGCTAACCCGGCACTGGGCACTTACTCCTTTTCTATGCTGGCTAGCAACGTAGCATTTACGCAGGGAAATTGGTCGCAATTTCGCAGTTTTTTTTCGCAAATGTTTGTTTGTTTGAGGATCAGACAATATCTTGCTTTTATAAAAAAGGTGATAACTTTGTGACTGTAAGTTCAATTATGATATATTCTGAAGCCTAAAAATGCATTGATTTTTCCAACCCTTCTGCAGTATTTTTCTGTGTCGTTTATTTGTTTGCTTTCGCTATTGGTTAAGGCTTTTTTTATGTACAGAGATTCAACCTCCACCACATGTAAGAATATATATGGCAATTGTACTGGACAAAAAAAAAAAAAAAGAAAAACAATTTAGTTTTCTTCAATTAAAAAAAAAAAATAGAAAAAACCTGAAATATCAAATAAATTCAAATAAAAAATAAATGGAGTTTTTTTTATCGAGAGTAGACATATTAAAAGAACATCTGATTTGTTCGCGTCTTCAGTAAACAAAAAAGGAC
Source organism: Diadumene lineata (assembly GCA_918843875.1). Taxonomy (NCBI): domain Eukaryota; kingdom Metazoa; phylum Cnidaria; class Anthozoa; order Actiniaria; family Diadumenidae; genus Diadumene; species Diadumene lineata. The sequence goes on from OU974083.1 coordinate 237,452, forward strand.
TATCCTTATAAATAATAAACGCAAACCCTAATATACCTCGTTAACTCTCCGAAAATCATAAAAATTAACAGATCATTTCCCTTGCTTAAAAAAATAAATAAATATAGGGTCGTCATTACAGATATCAATTTGGAATTATTTATACTTGTCCTTTATTGATCGTAAATTCTCATTGGTCAAGTAATGCCTCAAATATGACGGCTGCAAACTCGATGTTTTGTTTCCGGTTGAAATATGCTAATTGATAGTATTTTAAAAGGACCAAGAAAATTTATTCATGTCGTTTGATCTCTTGGCAAACAGAGAAAAAAAATTGTGCTCTAATTTGCATCTCAGATTTTGGGAGTTGGCCGTGTAACTTCTAGTCAAAAAACTATCTTTTTCGCTTACAATTTGAAGGTAGAACTTTCGTTTCTTTTTCTTTCCTCTTGCATTGTAAGATGTTTAGTTTTAGCGATATTCATTGTGTTTTTTTAAAGGAAAGTTAGATCATTTCATCAAGCTATATTCATGTTTGTCTTTCAGAAAAGCGAGTGTCTTTTGCAAGATGGCTTTAAGTTGTGGGATGCAATGTATGAAGTATCTACTTTTCGCATTTAACCTCGTTTTCTGGGTAAGTTCAACCGATTATTTTCACATGTATTATTATTGTTCTGAGTTATAGGACAATAAAATAGGTTTATCATGTAATTTGGTTCGATCGTTGGCTATCTTTGCCGCTTATGAATCTTTAAACTTCGCACACGATATCTTTCAACAATCGCGTTTACTAACCATTTGTAGAACAAAACCACCATGTCGATTCCTCGAAGCTTAAATACTAAACATCAACTCAAAAAGGACTATCGGCAAGTTTTTTTTAATAGAAACCATTCTAGTGAGCTGAGTTAGGGCTATCGATTGTCATTTTTACGAACTAGCTTCGCTGCAAATGCTATGCATTTCAGAATTAATAAAAATATATATATATATATATGTATATATATATATATATATCAAGCAACTTTGCGCTTTCAGATTAAAGAGATTTCCCAGCAACGAAAGTGCAATAAAGTAGAACGAAAATCAAAAAAATACTCCAGCAACAATTGATTGAATGTAAATTCATAGATTCGCCGTGTATGTTTGACTAAATTAAGTAAATAAACGCTAGTCCTAACTCGTGCTAAGCAACAAAAAATTACACGCCAAAAATCCACCTTATTTTCGCTTAAACGATTTTGAAAGGATTAGTAGTTTTCCCTTTTCGCAGTAAAACACGTTCAAGTTTTAAAATAAACAGAAAATCTTTATTCATTACACTTTTTAATTTTCTTTTGGAATAAATTACACACATGTAGAATTTTATTTGCTTTTTAAGTTTTCAGTATTAAAACAATCAAGTTTATGTCACTTCACTTTATACAAGACGAAAAAGATAGATTTAGGTAACTTTTATTCATTAAAATCTTCCGATCAAATGCATAGTTAAAGATTTTGTTTAAATTTTTGTCTTTGAAAACGCTAAACACGGAAATTTAGAGAAAAATTACGAAATTAATGTCCATGAAATAGCATTTTTTGTGCAAAAAAATATGTTTACGATTTTTTTCGATTTTATAATATTCAAGGTTAAAGTATAAATTATGACTTCTTCGACTGAATTTGAATATAAAAGGGTTGAATGTGACACCTTGCAAATGCAACGAAGATTTATATGTTATGACACAATGTATAGATAGTCTACGGTCTTGTGTGATTTCTTTATTTTGCTTCATTTTCGTTTACGTCTTGACAGTTCTATGTGTATTTTTTTTTTCATTCTTGGTTTTCAATTTGTTTTATGTACCGTCGATCTAAAATTCAGTAACATTTCGAATTTGTTATGTTGGAAATCTAAACAAAGCATCATTTATATAAAAAAGGTTCATATAGATTTTATTTTTTAATTAAAACAAACAAACAAAAATAACCAACAAACAAACAAATAAAAGGAATGCATGATGTTTTCAAAATTTTGTAGATAATATGGCTTAAAAATTGTGTCCGATAAGTAAAGCAAAACATACACTTTATATATCGTATTTTTAAAATTTATCATATTATGAAAAGCTTATTTGCACCAACTGGATTCAAAAGTTGTTGATAGATTTTAATCTCCATTATCTGACGAGGAATCAATATTTTTTTTTAAAGTTGCCATTTGCAAGTTTAATCGGTAAAAATTAATTTTTCTCAAAAATTTCATCTTTTCTATTGATAGATACAAGGGATAATGTTAATAAAAAAACATATGACGTGTTTTTAGGTTTCAAAAAGCGACGTCCTACTGATAAATTGAAATCTAAACTGACCATTCTCAAAGAGACTCAATATTCAGACCAAAACTCGCTCAAAATGACAGGAGTATAATTAGACTTACAATTTGACTTTTTCTCCAGTCGTCTGTGGTCAGTAGTCAAATTTGTGTTTCAACCACGTAAATGGAGAAAAATTGCCACAAAATTGTTCAGTGTGGTTTTTAAAATCATGTGTTCTGAGGCAGATTAGTTTTTGGTGAGGGAAAATGTGCTTTGATCAAACAGTACAGCTGTTTTATTAATATAGGAAGCGATTTAGGCATACCGCTGACTAAAAGGATTAAATCATCAGAATACAGGATAAGCTCGTAGTGATTGTTTTCCTTTTATTGCGTCTTTGTCGTTCCATTTCCTTTCATCAGTTCAAAATTAATTTGGTTTGCTATTGTAATGCATTGGAGTTATTGTTTAAGTCTGTTTTGTGATTTTCAGTACGAATACCTTAGGGATGTTTCTCGTGCATCCCGGCTACTTATTATCTTAGTGAATTTTTACAAATGCAGTTAATGATAATGCAAACAATCGTTTTATCGTAATAAACTATCGAAACAGTAGAATATATAGGCAAATCAGACACTGTGACGGGATGATGACGATACTGACGTTTCGGACGTTAGTCCTTCGTCGGATTAATATGTATAGTAATATACAATATTAAGATATTATAATATAGTATACTACTCCGACGAAGGACTAACATCCGAAAAGTCAGTATGGCCATCATCCCTTTACAGTATCTAATTTAACTATATATGCTACAGCTGTATCTATAGCAACACTAGTTTTTATCTCTTCCTTTATCTCATTACACAGTATTTTAACAGTTGTTTTTTTAGATTTGTAATGATGTTTTCGTTTATGGTAAAATCATGATATCGTCAAATCAATTCTAAATTATTTATTAGATAAAAACATAACTGAATGTTGTTTATAGCTATCATTGACTTCTTACACTGCATTTTGTTGTTCAGATTGCCGGTATCACTGTGATGGCCGTTGGGATCTGGACCCGAGTCAGTGCCGGTGAGTACTCGTCACTAATGAGCGAAAGTGGTTTCCAGACCGCCGCGAATATCATGATAGCTGCCGGTGCATTGGTTATGTTTATTGGGTTTGTTGGATGCTGTGGTGCTATCAAAGAAAACAAATGCTTCTTGCTTTTGGTAAGTATTATTTAGCTATGCCATCATAAAAACAAATCTAGAAAACTATTTTTTTTTACAGCATGATATCAACTTGATGATTCTTCGTGTGCAGACACTCATTACATATTCATTTTTTTTTTTCAACTCATACAACGATACTTCCAGGGTTTATTTGTAATGAGGGAGGAAAACCGGACAACCCGATAAAAAACACTTGTGTCATGAGAGAGAAATAACACATTATAAACAAACTTAAGGAATGTATCACCCAGACCGATCCGTAAATCGAACCCGGTTAAAGCGGTGAAAGACCAACGCTCATTTACTTTCTCTGCCATTTTCTGCAATTATATTTTCATTGAAACTTCTCTATTATAGTTGATCGATATCTCTCTCCACTACCAGCCTTCTCCACGTAACACCAATTGACAGGATAGCTCAGTTGAGAGACCGTTGGCTGTTAACAGGGAGGTTGCCGGTTCGAACCCTCAGCCGGACCAGGGTCATAAAAAAACAACGAAAAAAAAAAAAACTGAGCTGAAATGAAATGAAATGAGCACAACACTCTCGTATAAGTCATAATGTGTTATCACACACTGGTATTTATTGAATTGGAATGTTTGCGTTTATTGTGATATTAACATGTCTTATACTTGCATTGCAGTATTTCTTCTTACTGTTGATGATCTTCATTCTGGAAATTGCTGGAGGTATTCTCGCCTACGTTAAACGTGATAAAGTAAGCTAAACGATAATGTTGACGGTCATATTAAGGTCGTGATGGCTAATCAGTGATAATATGATGATTACAATGATGACGCTTATGATGATGGTTGTGATGCTTATGATGATGGTTGTGATGCTTATGATGATGGTTGTGATGCTTATGATGATGGTTGTGATGCTTATGATGATGGTTGTGATGCTTATGATGATGGTTGTGATGCTTATGATGATGGTTGTGATGCTTATGATGATGGTTGTGATGCTTATGATGATGGTTGTGATGCTTATGATGATGGTTGTGATGCTTATGATGATGGTTGTGATGCTTATGATGATGGTTGTGATGCTTATGATGATGATTTTGATGCTTACAATAATGATTTTGGCGCTTGTGGTGATGATATTGATGATGATATTGATGGTAAATACGATAATCAACATGATGCTGGTAATGGTGACCATTCTATAATTCATTCGCTTAGGTAATCAATGCTGTTGAGAAAGGAATGAACCAATCTGTTTCTCAAGACTATGGTAATAAAGAGAAAGTCACCAAGGCTGTAGATCACGCCCAGAAAATGGTAGGTAACCACAAAGTAGTTGAATACTACTAGACTTTATTGTCATGTAAATAAGTGGTACTCTTGTATACATGTACAGATGACGTCAAAAGCTGTTTTAACGCCTAAAAAGAAGACCCAGCTAGGACTACGGGAATATAACGTTACGAATATTTCTTTTTGTTGCTATACATCTTTACCAAAGCCTAAATGTGGGTGGTTATTATTATTTTTGTGCTGCATTATACCTCTCCAACGTAAAGTATAATCATGGCAATTAAGCACAAAATAAAATACCATTGTGACGTCATCTGTGCGTAAATCTGAAAACACATTGCTCTCAATTGCAACCAAATATCTTAACATGATCATATTTTAAATGGTGGATTTATATCCACGCCCTAATATCTGTGCACCCTATAAAATTATGCATTGGTTATTATTTTAACCCATTACAATCAAGTCTAGTCCATTTTCATTGGTTTTCTTTACACAGTCTTAGTCATCTTTCATTTTGATTGATCGTTTTATATATTCTTGAATTGAATTGATATTCTATTTTTATTTAAATTTGTCATGTATAAAAAGATAAGCCTTCGGTCAAGTGTCCACCATATTGCAAATGAAATGACCAAACATTTTTTATGATATCATTTCGACAACATTTGAAACTTTAAAATAACCTTTTATGATATTTGAGGATTATGCCAAGCCTTAAAAAACTTGAATATATAAAAAAATGCTTGAATTAAAAAGATACATTCATTTACCATGTTAAATTCGTTATGGCAGCTATGCAGGAGAGATCTATATGTGATGTTACAGCCGATTTCCTTAAGGCCACGCTGGTGGTCGGGATATGAGTTTGAATTACTGTATAGTGCAGTCTCTAGCTAAGAGTTATTGAAATAACGTACCCTCGTTCATTTCAGTAATTATGAACATTGTCAAATTGTTGGATTTCCCACTCTTGTAATCTGTGAATGCAGCCTTTGAAATCGTTTGAATGCGGATTCCTCTTCCTTGGACCAGGAGATCAAATACTTTAATCCACTATCTAAAACACGTCCTTAAGTTGGGAAAATACAGGATGTTTGCGAAATAAGCATAACATAGCCATTGTAGATGACTTGATTATTTTTTATAGTTGAAATGCTGTGGAGCTAAAGGACCAAATGACTGGAAAACCTCAGACTGGAAGAAAAAGAACAACAATGCAACAGTACCACAATCTTGCTGTAAATCTCCTTCATCTGGTTGTAACAAAGCAGCTCTTGGATCTGGTGCTTATAATACAGAGGTACTGAATGAGATAGGCTTGCGAGTATGTGGGGTGGGGAAGAAGCAAATGTGTGGGTGTGTGTAGAGGGGGGAGGGGATGGTCAATCGTCAAAGAATCAGGAAGCGTTTTCAGCATTATCCATTATTGAATTAAACCACAAAATCATGAATAGAATTGCCTTTGAAAAAAAAAAAAAAAAAAAAGGTCATCGTATCGTATTTCAAGCATAAAAAATTATTATTATTATTTTATAATGAGGATAAGTGACAAGAAATTCCTTTATTCAGCTGCAGTCAAATTTAAAACTGTTTTGGACAACTCTCTCCTTCTCCATACAATGGTTAATGGACTAAGCCCATATCGAAGCCTTTTGTAATTATGACTTTATTCAAAAATATATATTAATGAAACAGAGCTCTATTAATTTATACCAATAGCTTACATGAGAATGTAAATCAGAGTAATTACGCTTCCTTCGCCAACAGTAGAATAAGTGAATCAGTTACATTCTCGTAATTGTTGATAAAAAGAGGAATACTATAACATAGACGGAATTTTCGGATTGAAACCCGAATCGATATGTTGGGAAAAGTTAACGTTTCAGCTACACTGTGACAGTCTTCGTCAAAATAAGGTTCGATAACGTTGTGCGAAGTATTAATAGTTGTTTAAGGTGTATTGTCATGGTAACATGAAGCTATTGTTTAAAGTCCTTGATGAGTCGTTTTCAGGTTGTGCAGAATTTGAGCTACGCTCAGTTGCAAAATAGTTGGGACATTGACACATTTTTCTAATGCTTTTTTAACAAGACCCCCTCCCCCAAAATCAATGTTGCCTGACGTTTCTTTTTATACCATAAACACCACAGTGCTATGCAATATTGATGCGGAGGAGAGGGGGGTTCCTACGAAATATCGCACGAAAAAATGTCAAGTAGTTTAACCTAATATCCCAAGAAATTTGCAAATAAGTGTAATGCTGTCGAGCACTTGCATGTCAATCGATGTGATAGTTAGTATAGTCGAAAGATCGCTCGATGATCGAAGTCGTGTTCATTTATTGTAAAGAGTTCCAATGCATGTTTACGCTATTATTCACAGGGTTGTTCACAGGCCTTGCAGGATTTCATCAAAGGTCACATGAAGACACTAGGTGGTATTGGTGTTGGAATAGCCATTATTCAGGTAGGGATTTATAATTTAGTTATTAACTTTTTATCGAATGCAAAATTGATTTGTTTTTATAAGCTTCTCGTTTGTTTTGTTGTTTTTTTGCTGGTTCCATTCATCTATTTTGGTTTGTTTATTTTATTTCTGTCTGTTTGTTTGTTTAGTTTTGTTTGAAGTTTTTTGGATGTATTTTTTCATGTATTTCTGTTTGTTTATTGTCTGTTTGTTTGATTGTCACTGTGTTTGTTTGTTTCTTTGTCTGGTTTAGATATGGTTGCATAATTTTAATCATTTTTCTCTTTTTTCCAGATCCTTGGGATGATATTTTCGTTATGTTTGTTCAGATCAATTGGCTACGAAAAGATCTAGACACCAAATCATACGTTATATGTTTCGTTTACTAACGGTTTCTTTGGTAACGGCATCAAAGCGAGGCTAAGGGGTCCCACCATTCTTCACATTACCGTTCTATTTTAATAACAGAAAGTCGATAAAGTTATTTTATTACGAGTTCTGCAAGACTGTTATTACGTAGGTCAATATAATATTTGATCATTCCTTTAGCCTCGCTTTCATGATAGTTTGTACAAGGTTAAGGTGTAACGTACGAACGCAAGGGGGAAGGGGTAGGGTTGATTTTTGATCAAGGTGAAGGGATTGATTGCTATATTCAGACGTGAGCAATAAAGCGGATATCATTATTAGCTATTATCAATTATTATCATTATTAATTGTTATTTATCCATTATAGGGAATGTAGTCTTGTTTTAATGCTTTTCCCATTTCGGACCAAGTAATATATTGGGAGAGTTAAATTCGCAGTGCAGCATCTCAATCAAATGTTTCGAGAAATGTAAATCTTCCGAAAGATTGTCATGTGGTCTGTAAATGGGCATCTGGTTTACTATGGCAAATTTTAGGCGAGTATTAACATTATGCACAATAATTAATTTAGACACGTTAAGAAACAATCTTGCTGGTTGGAATTCCAAGCCAGATATACATTTTTGAATCTTGCAATAGGGAAACTTAGCGTCAAATAAGGAAGCTAGAGTAACGATAAATTGAAAAAAAAAACTAGCGTCAATTTAGGGATTGTTCCCCTTTTTGTTATTATAGTCCTAACCCTAAGTAAGTATATAGACTATTATTACATTACACCTCTTTGCGCAAATGTTGTCCTACATTGAACAAAACTTTGTTAATTGTAGCTTCTATAAAGGAATGAGCATTTTTTCTTTCTTTGCAACAATTGTGGAAGTGAGGTGTTTAGGTTAGTTTTCGTATGAGAGGAAGAAAGTACCGTATCGCATCGTAACGTAGTTTTTAACAAAAAACATTCAAAATCTACCGTATCGTAGCAGAAGCGTAACCATACTGTTTTCCCTCCTGCGAAAATGAATGTATAACATATATTTGGCTGAGTAAATATGAACACATACCTCCCCAAAGGAACGACAAAGGAATACTAAAGACAAAATGCAACCGTTCAAGAAATTGTTTTCCTTTGATATAAAACTATTACCAGTCTACTCGCCATTAAATCTAGTAAGGGAGCCCAAACACCTAGGGATGTTAATAGATAGAGCTTATCTTAGTCATAGATGTAAAGATGATTGTTTAATTATAGAGATAACGAAATAAAGTAGTATAAGATAACATGTCTCTTGACTATCTTTTATATTACTTGGTTACATTCTGTAAATTTTTAATTTTCAATTTGCTTTACTCGTCACGTCTACCTCAATCATATCAACAGGATCGAGCTTTCCCCTTAATAATCTTTTTACTCATCCATAACAGTTGGTAAACTTCTCTAATTCAGTGATAGATATTGTATTTAGGTTTTATTATATATCTCTTAGTTTATATTGTAGAAAAAATGATTGAAAGCGTCCATGGACTGTAGCTGGTAGCATTTTGAATTTCGTTGAGCAAAACAGGAAACCCGTAAAAAAGGAATCCCTATAAGCATGAGCACTGAACTGTTTGCTGTGAGTGAGAATACGCGCCACTTTACAACAATTAGAGGGCGCACGTTTTGTAGTAATTAATGGAAGTAATGAAAAACACAACATTTTAATGCTTCAGATCTACTTTATTATTATCTTATGTTAAACCTTTCATACCTTCCTTTTATGGTCCTGTAATGAGCCAAGTGTGAAAACTATAATAATATGTATCATTGACATCATTATTAACACTTGCTATTTAAAGATCACACATTCACCTTAGAAGAACGAAACCTTAAAGAAAGCAGACATATTGCACTCCTTTATAGTTTGATCACTTATTTTAATTCCCAGGGATAGGAAAGGACGGTCGTCGTGTTTCTGAGGGAAGAGTAATTTATTTAGTGATTGAAGATTTACTGCGTGACACATTTGTATGGTTTTAAAAAAGGCTTCCGTAGATGATTAACGATTAGACTTATAGGACTTGTTTTGCAATATATTTCAAAATTTCTTCACGAGGTGATTTCTCTTTTTGTTTATAATGCGGTTTTTGTAATAAATTTTCAGCGTATTACACTTGAGCTAAATTATGGATTATATAGATGCATAGCACATTGTGAATAGCTTGACCTCGAGACCTTGTGATCAATTATTTGCTATAGTCATCTTGGTTTTTGTAGTGTACAATTCTCCAAAAATTCAGACAATACACCCTATCCATCCCTGGAGTATCCTATTCGATTGATTTTAATGTTGTTTACATTTCATTAATAACTTTACAGCTTATTTTGTCTATCTTTACAGCTATGTTTTTACGTATATAGATATAAAATTCTGACAACGTTTTTGCGTGTTTAAGTTACGTCCATTCAGCGTATAATGTTGGTAGTTAGCAATTTTGTTCGATTTCCTCTGAGTCCAAACCTCATTGAGATATGACCATACCATGTTTGTGGATGGATTCTGAGAAATCGAGCTTGTATGGCTGGCCTTAGCTTACGGACAACGATTGTATTTCTGTCAAAGTTACCGGCAAAAATCTGTAATATAGATAGATGCAGATTTATAAAAGAGAACAAATATTAAAATGCTTAAAATAGGCAATTCGCTAAATGAAAAACAATGGCCGACGATCGTTTCTAAAGGTGAGTAGTTCATCTTCGTGTTTTGTTCATGTTTTTTAAAAAAATATAAAAAAAGTCATTTAAACAACTCTACTTGAAGCTAAACTACATTATTAGGATCAAAACAAAAACTGTCGATGTGCAATGGCTGACTAGCCTCGTTTCTGTGATCTTCTCAAGTACATAACCTTGCTATCTGCCATATTTCGATTCGCTATATGGACAATTTGAAACATTTTTTTAAATATGTGAATCAAGACTTTGTTCGATCGAGATTGAAGCAAGATTGCGTATTGGTATTAAAACACCTACTCGCTTATAAAGTCAATTAAAGCAGAAGGCTCAGCCCAAACTTAAATAAGCTCGATCAAATGATGAAAAAAAAAAAAAAAAAATAGAGAAAAGAAAATGAATGTTGAGTCGTTATTCAATTGCGAAAAAAAAAACTTACCCTGACGGAGCCATTAGCCTTGTATGATGCAAATCGTACCCCATCGTTGCTATAGGAAACGGTGTAAGTCTTCACCCATTGATTGTAATCTTGACGACCTTGAGTCAATATCTCGGTAATAACTGTTTGTTTACCAAGATCAACTTGGATCCATTGCCCTCGGACATTGCTCCTAGTTGCCCATGAGCCTCTTGGCGATCCCTGTTGGACAATTATTGAATTACTGATTGGTCGAATCAAGTTATGCGCTTTGCTCGTCTGTTATTATCATTTTTTACCTGTTGTACAGTGTTTAGTCGTGCTCGTGAAGGAGCATAATACTTAGTATGCTGTGAAGAAGCTGTAAATGAACAGTCAGGTATTTCATGGTCTTCGATACCTAACGGAACCATATCGTTGCCTAAAATAGACAATATTTAATACTTAGTCTTATGATTTTTTGTAACTTTAGTAATCTTTGATGTCGTTGATGATTATGTCTAATACGTTGATGTTTAGTATTATTACTATCATTGGGAATTGAAATTGGAAGTATACGCAGTGATAGGCTACTAATCATTTTTATGTAACTTATGTTAGTTATACAAACACAAGAATGTCACATTCCGACACTGACTATTTTCACAGTGGACAATAAATAATCATTGTCACGTTATTACAGTTAAGACTATCATCATATAGTTTTCAATTTTATTTTTTAACATTTTTCTATTTTTCTATTTTTACCAAAAGCACCATAGAAATCACCAGACAATTAATGCTTTTAGCATTTTGATCATTTTTTAGGTTTGATAAATACATAATTACCAACTGGTGCGGCGTACAACTCAGCTCTCATTGAAATATGACTGTGCCACGATGTGGGATAAATGCGAACGAACCGAGCGATTGTTGATGGTCTAATAATGTTTTCTTGGACCGTCTCTTGGTCAATGTTTGCCTGGAATGTTATCGCTTTGCTGTTTCTTTTATAGTACACCCAATGTCTACCGTCTTGACTGATAGCGACTTTAAATGTTTTCACCCACTGCTTTGAATCCTGACGTCCTTGTGTGACAACCTGGAACATTATTTGAACAATATCAAAACTAACTACAATTGCGACCACTATCAACGATAACGACTTCAATTACCTTGTAAATTCTCATAGGGCGTCGCAGGTCAAACTGAATCCATTGGTCTTTGTTATTATAACGCGCAGACCAGCCTCCTTTAAAACTCCCTTTAGCTTTCCTATTAAGACGAGCCAGTCTTGGGGCGTGGTAGGCGCCTTTTTGACTTGAGGCGGTGATGTATTTATCAGCAAGGCGACCGTTTTCTATACCAACTGGAACAGGACTTGGTCTCTGAACTGAAACGTTTTTATTATAATTGTTATTAAAATAAAACAAAAATGTGCCATAGTAGAATGGCGTCGTTCTATTTTAAAATTTATTTATTTTTTATAATTTATTTTTAATTTTTTTTATTTATATTTATTATTATTATTATTATTAAAAAAAACGGTCAAGCCTTATTTGCTTAGTTTAATGACTATATATGTGGCTATTCAAAAATGTATACAGTTCATGTATGTAGGGGTTCGAAGAGTTTAAATCATATTATAATCATTTTATGACGTTCTTGCCTTTCTCATTCTTATTTCACTTCCAGTATATATATATATAATGAACTAAAAAGCTTAAGTAACTAATTATAGTTTTTTGGGAAATAGTCCTACAACTGGAGAGAGAACGTTCCCTGAAGACAACATATATTAGCCATACATACGTTTTCCGTACAATTCCATTCGTAAGGACATGTGCCCGTACCAGGACAGTGGGTAAATTCTGATATACCGAGCTGAGATAACTGATGGTAGTCTTTGGAACGCCACTGTATTGCGATCCCTGCTCCCTTTAAAAATCTAAGAAGTTAAAAATATAATAATGTTTAAAAAAACTATAGTTGTCTAGCCATCTTGTGTTACTCTACACTAAACAATATATTTCGTTTGGTACTCTCAACTACATTGCCCATATTGCTACTAACCCTTGTCAAAAAACTCACTTCTCACAATTTTAATTGCACATATAAATTGCAATTTGTTACTTTACTTAGTCTGTTTATATTCAAAAAATCTTTATTTGGAGAAATTCAAAGCTCTTAAAATCTGATTAAATGTAGTTCCATTTCGGCAGCTAAATGACATTTAGGCTAGTATATACAGTTAATAAAGCTTTTGAATGAGATGTGGTAGAAGGGAAGATTAGCTTTGTTCAATATCACAGGCTTTGATCCATCCGTAAAATACATGCTTTTTTCCCCTCAACAATATAAAGAACTTGTCTAAAGTATCGATAAAGTAGACCAATTTTCTGATTTTAAACATATGCTGCATGCATTCAATCAACTTTGCAAAGTTCCACAGTTGATTACTGACACATTTGGTTTTATTTGGTTTGGTTTTATGGTTTTATCTATAATGAATCTAAATGTTATTGATTTTGAGTGTTTTTACGTCCGTGCATGATAGTTAAGGTTTACCAGAGTTTTTCCTTTAAAATGGTAAGCTTTAGACTGACGACCATCTTCACCGTACTTTATATAATAGCTGGAAACCCATTGGTTGTCTTCTGAAAGACCTTGTATTGCAATCCCAGTCACGCTAGCAAGAGATCCCATATCTATCTGAATCCATTGTCCTCGACTGTTGTACTTTGACAACCATCCACCGCTTCTACCATTATGAGGGACAGCGTTCAGTCTGGCATTAGAGGCTCTGTGGTTGTAGTTATAATCAGAGGAAGATGTTATAGCTCTATCAGGTATGCGACCATCTTCGATACCAAGTGGTAATTGTCTAGGCCCTGTAATTGAATATTTTACATATTTAAACAAGAGACAGAAATAACACTTTAAAAATTCTCAAAACCGAGAAACAATAAAAGAACATAAATTTCGCGGCTCCACTCGCTTCAAGGTAAGGCGATTCAATGACATATCCTGAAAGACAATGCGCATAAAAAATGCATGTCCAACGTAGCGTAACTTTACAAATTATTTTTGTATTTATCCTAGTAAAGACTGGAGTAATTAACAACATTCATCCGATGTTATTTTAGGTATGAAAGCGAACGAAGGGATAAAGTCAAAAATCATCATTTAAAATCAAAGCGTGTTGTAATTTGCAATCAATGGCTTACTAGCATTTCTTCCGTAGAGTTCAAGTCTCATTGAGATATGTCCATACCAACTGACTGGATGTATACGCACGTGTGTTGCTACAATAGCTGGACGGAGTTTGTGATGCACAACCGTGCTGCGATCACGATTTCCGGTAAACACCTATGTAAAGAAACCCAAAGGACACAGTTAAATATACTCCGAGTAGTTAAACGTTTCGGAAAAATATGGATCTAGGGAGATAGAAAGTAACATATATATTCACAATTAATTAGAATACACATATCAAAGAATTGTTGTATATCTTGCGGGAGCCCTGTGTTTTACAGTATCTGGTTCCCATAATGCATTTATACAATGTACAAATGGCAGCCTATTAATTCTTGTAAGCTTTGTATATTTTAAAACTAACAAAATCCAATATTGTTTTTCGGCACAATTATCATAAAATTACTTATGTATGAAGGTGCTTGTAATAAGATTTTATAATAAATAAAATATATATAATTTCCTAATGATTTATAGTTTGTTAATGTTCTAGTGATGATGCTTATCTATTCATCAAATTTACCACAGTTTTTCCCCGCTGTTTGTATGTGGCAAAATTCACGCCATCCAAACTATATGAAACGGTGTATTTGGTAACCCATTGGTTATGATTGGTTCGGCCTTGTGTAGCAACTGCCGTAACTTTCTTAGGATATTTGAACTGAACCTAAAACAAAAACAAAATTAATTGTCATTTGAACATTTACACATTCACATTATGAAACAGGATTCCATTTTCTGGGTATGTATACTAAGTTTCAATCAACTCTTCTAAATATCATATAGTTTTTTATATCTTCATCGCGACATATTTACCTCATTCATGTTTCTCAATACTAGACGCATAGCTGTGTGAACTCGGGCTTCTTTTTATACGCAAAAAATTCAAACACTATTATTATGAGACAGCCCTTCAAAAACGTTGAGATTGTCAAACGCAATCAGCAAATCTTTCATTTGTGAAGAAAAACAAAGTTGTTGTCAACAGATAAATAGCACAAGATAGCAGCGATAAATATTGACAAACTCATTACTCTAACCTTTAAAAACAATAACCATCAAAAAACTTTTCTGTTAGTGCATAAACAGATGTGAAATTTCGTTTGATTTCAATAGTACATGTTAGCCTAAAACAAAATTTGGTTTCTTGGTATTTTTGTCAATAAGAAAAAACAACAGCAACTGCAATATCTTGTCAGAGTCGGCTTATATTTCTTGGTATCTAAAATAATAGATGTTTCACTTACAATGATCCTTTGTATGATTTCAGCCTAAAAACAGCACATTCCATGGAGCTATCGTAAATTCAACGAGTCTGAAGACTGAGTAGCTTTCTTTTGTACTTTAACTTACAAAGACTTGTGAGGTAGCTCAATTCGATCGAACTGACTTGTGACTGAAAGACTCGCTCTGTTGTCCGCTCGGAAAGTTCGCTTGCAATAAAACGCATTACAAAAACCTTGTCGAATCCACTAACAGAAAATTATAATATTAATTTGTGCATTAGCCAAAACTGTCACAGCAATATAGCAAAGGAACAGCGAAAAAAACCTCAGAATACTCTAATGAATAGATCAAGTGAACATTGACTCTGATGTGCCAGGCGTTCCTGACTTGCTTTTTGTAGATGGAAAAAACAAACACGAACGAAGGGCGTTTTATACCTCGTGCCTTCCTACGAAAGCACGAGTAATAATGCCGATGATATCAATTTTCCCTATCAACATCATTACGATCATCATAATTATCCCGTCTTTAACAATAACATCAAATATATTGATCTACTAATACTGATCCTCACCACTGAACCAACGTCCGTTACTTTATACATAAACTATCTCAACAAGAACCAGTCATCGTACCTGTATCCATTGGTATCGATTATTATATCTAGCAGACCATGCGCCTTGGTAACCTCCACCTGCACTGATGTGCAGCCTGGCCCTAGAAGTGGCATGATATTGGTCCCAGCTTGAAGAGGCAGTGATTTGACTGTTCTGAATAAGGCCACTTTGCATTCCCAGCGCATGTGAACGTGCATTCTGATCTATAAGAAAAAAAACCGTGTTTTCTACTTTTAGACAACAAGAAAAACCTAATAAAAAGATTCCAAATACAATGAAACAATAGTTTGAAATTTTGTAGTCAAGCTGTCGGATCGATTCCGTTACAGATTCCTTTTTGAATACCACGCCCTAAAGTTAAAGTATACAAGACTTGCTAGCCTCTTGTGTAAAGTTATATGGTTGGAAAAATATTCAAGCCTACAAAACTAAGAAAAACATCTACTGTCAATGAAACGTAGACATTCGGAAACTCGACTAGGTTTTTGCGAGCTCCATCCCGAAATTCTCAAAACACCATTCCACTCTTAACACTTTTTTCTAAAGCCAAACTTTTTTTTTCCATACCAAATGCGATCAATTCTTTTAACTAGGGCATGCGAATTCTTTCATAAAATTTATTTATATTTCGTTGCACTTCGTTGGGATTCCTGTGTATTTTTCAGGCTTCCTGGTAATACCAGGCTACCAAGCTAAAATCAAAATGGGTGACAGCTGGAAAAGTAACCTAGCTACTATCTCTGGACAAAATAACCCACGATTTACATATGTAAGTAGCAGAAAATCGCAAAAATATAATCTACAACCATATATAAGGTAAGATTGCCAAATATGGTCATAAACGCGAGGGAAAACGAATAGCTACGTTCTTCAGATGAGAGTTTGATTTGATCTGAGTTTTTTCATGCTTCTGTTGTAAAAACAACACTTATCTATTCTTTAATTATAGTATCTTTGTAACTCATATACTCACCATATCTTTCACCGTACAATTCCATTCGTAACGACATATGACCGTACCAGGATTGTGGGTAGATTCTGATATACCGAGCAGCTAAGATAGCTGTTGGTAGTTTCTTGAATACAACTGTGTTACGATCACTGTTTCCCTTAAAGGTCTAAGAAAAGAAAACGTTTACCGATGTATATATATGTTATTGTTGAAATCATGTTCTATTTTTTCGTTAAATATTTTGAACATATTGTAGTTTTAAGTTTCGTTTCATTCATTTATTTATTCATTCATTACCTTCTCCGTGCAAATACAAGTGTACATGTTGCATGTGTAGTGCTTAATATTAACAAGTTCTATTAAAAAAAACATCGATTGATTGTTTTTATAAAATACCAAATAAATAAACTATGACACTGGTAGATTTTTATACACGTTTTGAATGATTATTAATGATTATTAATGATTAGTACATGACTTACCAAAACGTTGCCTCCAGTACCACGATAACGCATATATTGTCGACCATCTTCACTGTACGTCATATAAAAGCTTTTCACCCATTGGTTGGCATCTTGACGACCTTGTATCGCAACCCCTGTTACGCGGGCAAGTGATCCAACATCGAGTTGAATCCATTGTCCTCGTCGGTTGTACTTTGATGACCAGGCACCCCTTCTGTGTCCTCGACGGACGGCGTCGAGTCTGGCGTTAGATGCTCTGTGGTTGTAGTCAGAATAAGATGATGACAAGAAAGAACAATCTGGTATTCGACCATCCTCCAGACCGAACGGTATACTATCGAATCCTAATAAAATCAAAGTATGTGCAAAATATATTAATTAATCCGTGAAACTTTAGTAACACTAACTAGTGCAATTAAATTTCTGCAAATTCTATTGTTTTATTTTGTTGAAATAGCACTGTTTTACAATTTAATATTTAGTATATTTGATTATACCGGGACCACCTCAAAATACTGTTTTTATTTGTAGCCAGTGCACGTCCATAAAATTCCATCATACACAGTGAACACCGCTTTTGTTCGCTTTGCATATATTCTTTATGTTAAATTCAAATCAGAAACGTTTTGGGCTTTGTTGTCTAAAATTCTGAAACGCATGTATGATAGTAGATAAGCGTAACGTATTATCGTAACCTTCAGTATCATACGACGTTTACGTCACTTTACCATATTTTGTCAAATTGGAGTACAAATACATAGCCGTATTACACCTTTTGAAAGTCGTATTACACGGTAGACCTTTGGGACTCGGAAAAATACTCTTGCAACTCCACTCGTATTACACGAAACAACATTTAGTAAGATATATGTAACTTGAGAGCGGTTTGAAATTCAAATCAGACGTATTACTGTTACGCACTCACTGTATTATAGAGAACGAATTAAAAAAACAATTGTTGGCGAACGAGGGCCGGGTTCCATGTGTATTATAAGGCTATAAGGCCAAATAAGCGGTCAAACAGTAGATGTAAAAGTGTCAAGTCTATTTATTCATGGGAATAATTTGTTAAAAAACTTGTGACAAGCTAACACGTGCCAAATGGTTTTTAAAGTAAATATGATCATGACTACTTACTAGCATTTCTTCCGTAGAGTTCAAATCGCATTGAGATATGTCCATACCAACTTACAGGGTGGATTCGTACATGGGTTGCTATGATGATTGGTCGAAAGTTACGACGAACAACAGTATGGCGATCTCGATTACCTGTGAATATCTGGAAAGTAAAAATAAATGTTAAGCGATTTTCTGTTTCAAAAAGAACAAAACGCCTTCCAGTTTGTTAAATGCAAATGTAAAGAATCGTTTTCATTTCTGTAAATCTAAGTTTCAAGAGTACATATTAACTACAAGAAAGTCCTAAATGCAAATTAGACACAAAGCCTGTTCAAAAAAATTAAAAAAATAAAAATAATAATAATAATCAATCAATCAATCAATCAATCAATCAATCAATCAATCAATCAATCAATCCATCCATCCATCAATCAATCAATCAATCAATCAATCCATCGATCAATCAATCAATCCATCAATCCATCAATCAATCCATCAATGAATGAATGAATGAATGAATGAATGAATGAATGAATGAATGAATGAATGAATGAATGGATGAATGAATGAATGAATAAATGAATGAATGAATGAATGAATGAATGAGTGAATGAGTGAATGAGTGAATGAGTGAATGAGTGAATGAGTGAATGAGTGAATGAATGAATGAATAAACGAATAAACAAATAAACAAATAAATAAATAAATAAATAAATAAACAATAATAAAAAAATACAATAAACGCAGTCTAACGCTCTACTTACTAGTGTTTTCCCGTGTTGTTTATATGTGACAAAATGTGCACCATCTAAACTGTACGAGACGGTGTATTTGGTAACCCATTGGTTGTAGTCGTAACGTCCCTGAGTTGCAACTGCAAAAACCTTTTTAGGGCTTTTAAACTTCACCTGTATATACAAATATTTTTTGTTATCATTGTTACTACCATGTCATCTTTATTACAATCATCATTAGCCCACAGTTGTAATTGTCTAATCTATCATCAAACAGCCAATATTATCTTCTCTCATCATCATTTGATTCCCTCATTTGGCTAATTCTCTCCGACAACATTTCATGAAATAGACGTAAGCAAATGCAATATAGCCGAAAGAGTAGTAAAGCGAAAACAAGTGGTATAGGTAGTAGCAAAACAATCATCATATTCACTATCCACACTACCTGTATCCATTCATGTTTATTATTAGATAGGGCAGCCCATGAACCGGCGTAACTACCACGTGATTTGGTGTGTAGTCTAGCCAAACGTGGTAAATAGTATGAGCTATGGCTCGATGAGGCTGTGATCTGGCTGTTGTGAATATAACCACTCTGCATTCCAAGCGCATGAACTTTGTTTGATGATCGTTTGATTGCTGTAAAATCAACGAATAAACAAATAAAAATAATTCTACATCAATAAATTAATCAACAAACATTAAAAATAGACAAGTATAGAAATAAGCAGATAATTAAATAAAATTGTACACTAATAAATTGAGAGACAAATCAAGTTCTTGTGACGTCAAGTCAATTTAAACTCAATTTGATTTGATCATATATCAACGAGCATTGATGAACATAGCAAATCAACCATTAAACAATAATCTCTTTTAAACATATCAAAGGTTTGTAATTTTTCGACATTTGACATTTTTTCGAATTCTTTATTATTTTGTATTTTGTATTTTGTTTACTTTCGGTCTAGTAAACAGTAAATTTCTAAACGCATACTATTTGTTAAGCAACATAATTTGATACATTTGATAAATTGATAAATTTCTCCAGAAACAAAACTAACTTCAAAGGGAAATAATCACTTAGGGATATGCGATCTTCCATTTTTGAAGATGCTTTTTTTGTCCGGCATTTGACATAGATATTTAGTTTGAGTTACTGAGTAGAAATACGGAAAAAATACGCAAAAAATGGAATTTGGGTATGCGCGAATTTAATTCAGATTCTAAATATATTTTCAAAAATATCTCAATTATGAATATTTTGCATTCTAAGAAGCCATTTTATTCCGATCATGACATTGGTGAATAATTTTTGAAATGCTAGTTTCTCTTGTATGGATATTTCGATCACAATTTTGAACATTTTCTCGATTTATTAAAAAAGGAGCTCAAAACTTTTTCCTTTCATTTTTTTATGTTTTGTAGCTTCAGTGAGCATGAATTAACTATAAAAATAGGGTTTCTAAAATTCTATATATTTAGCATTAAGTGTAATATTGCTTTTCGACCGAATGATTCAGCTTCAAAACGGGAAGCCTATGGTCTATATTTGTAAGCATTTGAGTGCACTAACTGAGCACAGTCATCCAACTAAACTGACTCAAAAGTATTGGAAATTAGGAAAATCAAGTAAATTTCATTTAACAGAATTTCGGCATTTTCACCATTCAGACGGTCAGTCACACAAAAATAAAATATCATACCGTTCTTAACCATTATCGAAAGGAAATTATAATGTTGAGTGCTTGTTATATGCACGGAAATTTCTTTGATAACTTAATAATAATAATATTTAATATTTATATAATGGATTTTTGCATTTGTAATATGATCAAATTTGCTACTTGAACAATGAACTTGAATCTTTTTGTATACCAAATTGGTTATCTTCCAAGAAAAAATAGTAACTTCTGATATTTATAGTAAAGATTTTGTGTAGTACACTGACTTTTCCGTCGTTGGTTAATAGTTGGAGTGAATAAACTTTAACTTATGCTCATAAAAAAATAATCACGGTTAATTTCACTTTTTTAAGTTTTATGTTAGACGCTTACCGTTAGAAGATTCACTGCTTATGTTATCAACGACACGCCCATGGTCACTAGCAGACCAAGAGTTTTGAATAAGCACAAGAAATACCAACAAACAGCAAAGAAACTTCCCCAAGTCATTCTTAAAGCGCATTTTTAATCATGTAACAGACTGAACGAAAAGTAGATCTATTCAGTTCAAACGATTCCGTTCAAATCTCAAATGCAGCTATTGCTCAAAGTCTTTTCTAAACGAATTCTAAAAATAGCGGTATAAACTTGGTATTTCTTTATTGGTCGGTTTTAAGGAAGTGAAGTGTGATTGGTGAAATTTATTTGTTAAATAAAACGAGGCTTTTTGCGATTGCTTGAATGTTAACCGCAAGTCAATGAAGGAAAATAGATAAATAAATAAAATTAGACATTTTGACACCAACCATTCACAAGTTTTTTTTATTCTTAAAAAAAGGCAGCGATTTCATAGCTTGTCGGAAATAAAAAATGTTTGCACCATAGTGCTCGCTTGTATCTTTTGGATTGTTTTTCGCAATTATGGATCGATTGACTTAAAATCTGAAACAAGGTCTTGTTTAAGATGTTCCTATATAAAACGACTCATATTATTTAGTATTTTTGAGTTCGTACTTTTTAATGGTACAGATCATGTATTGCCACGCCCCTGGTGAGAACTTTGGTATTTTTTAGATTGTTGTTTTGTGAAATCACTAGTTAGGATGATGCAATCCTTCCTACTTATGAATGCGAGCTTGTCCCTAGAAGGAAGGTCTCCATTTTACTGTAATCTCGAATCTGTCCAAACAAGTGTCTTTCAGTTTTTACTTAAAAAAAGGGTTTGGCTTTGATTTTGCATTACAATTTTCAAACGAATACCCCAAAATGAGGTTTTGATATTTCTTTTTTTTATTTCGAAGGGGTTTCCTTTTGAATACCGTCAGTCCAAGTCTTATCTTCAAAACTGAAGTGAAACTGAAAACTAAATCAAAGACGCTCTGTTTAGAAGACAAGCATATGAGCAACCATATAAGATGTAAAATTAACTGCAAGCAACGTGTTTATAGCCAAACAGGAAAATGTATTTTCTAAAGCCATTAAAGCATCATATTACACCATGTAAACAGTCTTTGTCTATCAATCCTAATATTTTTTAGAAACCATATACGGCTTTCACAGGAAAAAAAATTGTGATTTTCACAATCGGTCTATTTTAGATTATTCTTTGGAAATAGATTAGTCATTGATGCACAATTTTTGGGTTCAAATATACTCATGTCTCCCCCTTAAATGAAAATATTTCCCATGTAATTACCATCTTTGGAAAATTGAGAATTCATTTTTTTAATTTCCTTTGTGAATTTTAATTCAAAGATCAGTTAAGCAGCTATCGACTCTTTCAGCATGGCTCTAAACGATTCACTGCAATTTTTATTAATCACATTTTTTTTATTTAGCTCGAAAGCTGAGTTTTTCTTTACAATTGACAATGAGGAATAAACTAGAAATTAGAAATTTTAAATATTGAACAAACTAAACAACAGGTTCGCAAAAAATGAGGAAAGGCCAAGGATGACGCGCGTCACCGAATAGCCCCAGCGCATACGCTGTTGAAAAAGGTAAATACAATCGGATTGCAAATGATAAAAAATACAATTCTTAACTTGTCTTTATTTGCTTGCTAATTGTACAAATTTTTTTATCCGATCTACAAAGATATCGACCGTTTACTCTTGGTACTTGCAGTGCGACCTATGTCAATGGTTAAGTTTATGCTTCATGTGAACAAGGTTGTCCAATATTCCATCGAAGGTCCTTCGCCGAAGACGAGATTGGCCGTCATGGCAACTTGATGGTAGCTTAAACGCGCTTTCGTCAACATGCAGAACCACATCAGTCATACTAAATGCAGAAAGATAAATAAAAACAAACCAAATCACTTAATTAACATAAAGATGCATGATAATCTATACGACTGCCTGCATGTCTCTCTCATAGAGTAGTACCTGCACAATTTTCCTGTTTTTTGTTTGTTTTGACTTTGACACTAACCGCGTTAGTGAAGATCCATAGCTTAGATGTATTAATTGAGGAGAGAGAGGGGAGGGGGTGAGGGGAGGGGGTAGTTAGAACTCCAAAACAAGCCGGCAAACCCTTGTTATAGATTATAAAGGCGAATATGTGTATAAAGACACCAGTTAATATCTTATACCATAACAGCATCTGAGATCATAAATAAGTATTGAGCAAATAAAAAAAAAATAAAATAAAAAAATGCCAGCCACCTCTAATACACGTCATTACTGTTATGGCTGGTTCTTTAACAGCCTCATAACCTTGCCTTTGAGCTAAATCCATATTAGGTTTAACATATTTAATGCATTAATCAAATGTATTTTAGATCTACAGTATGGGTTTTTAGTAAACTTTTTACACGTATTAAGATCATGAAGCCGATCATGGAGGATGATCGTAATATGCCGTGTGCTCTTATTCGTTATTCAATGTCCCCACCCCTCCCCCTGTTAGAATACGCGAGGTCTAACAATTATAAAGCGTAATGACAACAAAGTTAGTGATTCACGTTGCATCAGATGATTGAAACACCATGAAAATAATAGAACTATTTGTTGCATTAGTTTATCTGTCTTTTCATCCGATCCCTAATAAGAACATTCGCAATCGTTTTTAATATACAATAGTAGTAACAATACAGTTATTCAGTTAAAAAATGATTTTCAAAAACGACCTCACAAATTTTCAATATAGCCGAAAACTAAATGTAACTAAACTAAATAAGTTCATCCAAATATTTTTTTTTTATTTCATGAAACATAATTAATAAATATTTCACTAAATCAGCCTTTATTTAAATGATATATTTATATTTTGTTACCACTGATTTGCGTAGCGTTTTTTTTTTTTTTTTTTTTTTTTTGAAACTGGATAACAATTATGTTTCATTACGTAAATAAATATGTAGAACCTTTTTTTATTTTGTTTTTGCAGAAATATAGAGATTAATTATAAATTTACAGCGACACTAAGCAGAAGTTATATAAGGGACAGCCGTTGCTGTATTAAAACAATAAAAACATCCTCAATATGATACATATATCTTTAAAAGGAGAAAAAATGGAGCAGAAGAAAACTTGACCGACCGTAAAGCACAAAGAAAAGTTTCTTTGACCATACTCAGAAGGGAGGGGGTGACTCTATTTTATGCAAATGAGCCGCTCTCCAGACTCATCGCTACCACCAACAAATCAACGCTACGCTTGACTGGCTTCAAGTAAAGTATCGTGTTGTCGCCATCGTCGCTCAGCTTTACCTTTACAAAAAAGCTCAAAATGAGGTCAAGAAAGCTATTGTGGTTTAATTGTTTGTGATTGTGTCTCTTTTGTATATTCTCGTGTTAGTAGAGTGCAATTATTTTCCGATTCAAACTATTTCTTGTGATTTTTAGTCTGTTTTACTTTCGCGGGACGTTCTCGGGATCAAACGTTTTTGTTCGGGACGCGCAAAATGTCTTCAGAAATACTTTATTTTCTCTAACAAAAACTAAACAGATATACTTCTAAATAAGAGGTTTTATAAAGCATTACCTAAGCTTTCATTTGATGTATATTTTTCCTACTGACATGGTCTCGTACGTCTCATCAATCTTTTTATTTGCGGTTAGTTCATTTTCAGCCCACTTAACATGTTTAGCTCACTCATTTCTTTATCGACATTTCCTCCCCATAGTAATTTTAGATTTATTCTTATTGACGATGTTGTATTATTTGCATTGTATTAATTTTGAGTCAAAGAACTGCAAAAAGTTAACATGCAATATAATGAAAAATTTGAGGGAAAATATTAACGGTATGTTTATGTATATGATTATGGAGGACCTTTGTATATAGTAAAAAAAGTAATGCAAACTGTTAAAACATTCTCCTTTGGATGAGTTTTTAGTATATTTATCATTCTTAATACACTAATACGGAAAGGGTAATAATTATGCATGTATGTGATGAAATATGTCAGTTATTGGTCATGATTTACATTTGTAAGCTTCTATGATGTAGTTTGTCCCACTTGTGTTTGTAAATCGCTATAGTGCTGTAGCTTTGATATTTTTTATAGACATTTGAACTTGAAGTATGAACAAAGAGGTCCAATATTATTTATAGTTGTTTAAACTTCGCAATTTATCGTACATGAATAAATGTCAAAAAATGATTTAAAATAATTCACATTTTAGTGATTAGCCTGTGCAAGCATATCTTCGGGTGGGGGACTCCGAGGGTAAACGATCGGGGATGCTCGTCGTATCTTTTATGGGTAAAAATCGACGATTTGGTATCTTTTAGGGTTTAAAAATATGGAATTTGCCAAATTCTTACTTTTTGGTATCTTTTAGGGGTTGAAAGCCACTGAAACTCGTGATTTTGGTATCTTTTAGGGATGAAAAATTTGCGAAGCCACGCCCTTTTGAAAAACGTCCGCTATCTTTTATCAATCAATCAATCAATCATTTTTATTTTAGTACCATAAGTTATAATTAGTTTACATGAATATACTTTAGTTAAAAACATTCTTTTTAGTACAAGCTACCTATAATAACTTAAAGAGTTAGACGAGATAGGCAGCTTATAATTGAATATAATTTATAAATACATAGAATAAAGGTAGAAGATCGTAATATTTTATACAAACAGACATTTTTACATAGTAATGGGTATAATTCTAGTTAAAAATTTGTAGGGAGTTGAAATGTAGCCTGTGTTGCAGACGGCTTGTTTACGGAGAAACAAACCGTCTGCACGCAGGCTATTGAAATTGTCGATTGAAAGATTTATTTGATATTTAAACAATAGTTGGAGAAGATTATACAGAGAAAAAAAAAAGGGGGGGAAAGTGCAATGAAAAAAAGATTAAATATTATACTAATATAGATAACTATAACTCTATAGTATATTAAGTACAAGAAATATGATATAGACGTATAATAAATATTTTATATACACTATGGTGCATAATATCATACTCGGGCCTATTCCGTTTGGTCCGAGTACGATGCAAGTAGTTGATTGATCAAGGAATCCTTAAAATTGTGTTTTTTGAGATTTTTAATAGGTTCATCAATTTTATTCCAAACGTGGGCACCTGAAAATTTTATGTTAAATTTGCCATAGTTGGTTCGTATTTTTGGCAAGGAAAAGCTTGATTTGGAGGCTAGTCGTGTATTGTAACTATGTGTATTTTTAACACTTGTGAAAAAGGAATGAAAACAAGCTGGAAGATTATTGTTGTTAAAGTCGTACATGAATAGTGCAGTATGAAGAAACTACAGGGATATTTTTGAAAAATAGGGAGCATATCTTTTTGCTGGTATTGAATGCTGAGGTTATATCGTATCTTGTGTTTAAAAAGATTGATGAGACGAACCGAGCTACCAACGCCATTCAAATTTTACAATCAGATAGATAAACATATTAGCTACAAAACCTCCTATTTTGAACGAACAAAACTACTGTGTTCCATAGTAAGGACCATGCATTTGCTTGTGCAAAATTGTGTCGTCAGATCGACGGCCGCCATCAATATTCAGGCACAAGAAATTACTTTTAGCAACGTTTTATGTGTTATCCAAACAAAAAACATTAAATACGGCATTACCAATATGTGCTTTAATAGTTTCGAGATATGTTTCATCCAAAGCTTCAAAGAAAGTGTAGTACATCGCAAAAATTGCACCAAAATATGGAAGCCTTCGTTGCCGCCATATGAAAAACTCAGTGAAGCGTGCGGTGGTAGCGATGAATAAATGTTGGTTGCCATGGGATACACCCTCCCCCTGGTTATATGTTTCGTTTACTAACGCTTTCTTT
The DNA here is from genome assembly GCA_918843875.1 of Diadumene lineata. NCBI lineage: Eukaryota > Metazoa > Cnidaria > Anthozoa > Actiniaria > Diadumenidae > Diadumene > Diadumene lineata. The sequence continues at coordinate 264,456 of OU974083.1, forward strand.
GGTAATGACATCAAAGCGAGGCTAAGGGGTCCAACCATTCTTCACATTACCGTTCTATTTTAATAACAGAAAGTCGATAAAGTTATTTTATTACGAGTTCTGTAAGACTGTTATTACGTAGGTCAATATTTGATCATTGGGGCGTAGGTCCTCTGAGGAGGAGTAGTAGCTTTTGTGTCTGGCACGCTGCTTCCTACTTGTAGGTTGAAGGGGAATCACTGGTCCACACTCATCCCTAAATCTCTCACATGTTGGCTCCAAGCGCCGCGCCCTGGTACGCCGCTTCAGCTGGCGGGCTAAACCATGTGAGGGCGTGGTGTCTAACATTGCACCACTGGGTATATGAACCCCATTCTGAGGTCACTGCCCAATATATTTATCGTGTCTCCGAGGAAGGTTTTTGAGCCAGAGGCTAGGACAAGGTCAGTCCGATGTAAAACCTACGACCTGAGGACCTCGCTGTCACCGTCACAGCTTGCTAGGCCATGTCAGATGAACCTCGGGTGTAAAGGGTGGGGCCAGGACCGCGCACACTGCAATCCACCTTAAAACTCCACTGCGCAGGCTCAAGGATATGTCCACGTCCGTTTATCGGTCTTGTCAGCCATGAGCGTGCCTGTAGTCAACGTGGACAGAGACCTTAATGAAATCTTCGTTCGCGAAGCCAATCCAAGAAAAGAGAGATTTGATCATTCCTTTAGCCTCGCTTTCATGATAGTTTGTACAAGGTTAAGGTGTAACGTACGAACGCAAGGGGGAAGGGGTAGGGTTGATTTTTGATCAAGGTGATGGGATTGATTGCTATATTCAGACGTAAGCAATAAAGCGGATATCATTATTAGCTATTATCAATTATCAATCACTGCGTTCGGTCTGTACTTTTCGACCTCGGTCAAGATTCTCCTGCACAGACCTCCCGCTCGGTTAATAAGATCTAAGTACAATAATTTATCTAGATACGTTAAGAAACAATCTTGGTGGTTGGAATTCCAAACCAGATATACATTTTTGAATCTTGCAATAGGGAAATTTAGCGTCAATTAAGGAAGCTAGAGCAACGATCAATTTAAAAAAGAAAAACTAGTGTCAATTGAGGGAATCATTGCCTGTTTATTATTATAGTCCTAATCCTAAGTAAGTATATTGATTGTCAATATATTGAACATCTTTGGGCTAATGTTGTCCTTGCAGACATTGAACAAAACTTTGGTAATGCTAGCTTCTATAAAGGTATATGCACTTTTTTTCTTTGCACGTCACTTTACAACAATTAGAGCACGCGCGTTTTATAGTAATTAATGTAAGTAATGAAGAACACAACAAATCAATGCTTCAGATCTACTTTATTATTATCTTATATTATAGTTTTACAATTCCAATGTCTATATTTAATAACCTTTCATACTTTCCTTAATGACCCTATAATGAGCCAAGCTATAATAGTTTGTAGAATTGAAATCATTAGTAGTACTTGCTGTTTAAAAATCACCCATTTATCTTAACAGAATGATATCTTTAAGAACCCAAATAGATTTCACTCCGTAATATTTTAGTTATCTATTTTAATTTTATAACTTATTTTAATTTGTAGGGATGGGATAAGATGGCCGTCGCAGTTCTTATGGAATAGTATAGTTTTTAGCGTTTGAAAATATCATCCATTTGTAAGCGTTTTTGAAATGGCGTTTCAATTTCATGAAAGACTAATCGACAGACTCATGGCAAAAAGTTTTCGTTATTTTTTTTCTACATCTGTATGAGCAGTCAAAACCTCTTCACGGGTTGATTTCTCTTTGTTCCCACATCATTAATTAACACGTGATTTGAGAGAAGCTAATTTCGTTTTGCTTACTATGCAGTTTTTAGATCAGGAAATTTTCATCGCGTGAAAATAGTCCAACTTACTCGAGCTAAAATATGGATAGTGTACGTATAAATGTTTAATAAAAATTATTGCTCTGAGACTGTATTGGGATCACTTATTTGCTCACCTTGGTTTTTGTACTCTCGACTCAAGACAGTATATCTAATATCCATCCCTGGAATATCCCATTTAATTGATTCTATTTTTGTTTACTTTTCAAGAAACGTTACAGCTTATTTTACTTATTTCACAGCTATTCATTCACGCATACCGAACACGCAAAAACCTTGTCGGAATTTATAAAATTCTGACAACGTTTTTTCGTGTTTAGTGTACGTCCATTCAGCGTATGATGTTGGTAGGTTGCAACCTTTCTCGATTTCCTCTGAGTCCAAACCTCATTGAGATATGACCATACCATGTTTGTGGATGGATTCTGAGATATCGAGCTTGGATGGCTGGCTTCAGCTCACGAACAACGACTGTGTTTCTGTCAAAGTTACCGACAAAAACCTGTAATATAGATAGATACAGATTTTATAAAGCTTCCAAAAAAAAAATTAGCGGAGCTACGCGACTGACGCAGGCACTCGCCCTCGTCCGTAAGGCGTATGTCCGCATGTGTACATTGCCGCGCAAAGTTGCTGACCAGTTTTTATTGAGCGTCATCGAAAACTTTGAAAAATGTCGTTAAGCAAAATTTTAATATGTTTGAAATTTAAATACCTGACCATCTAGTTTTCAATTAATGAAAATACCACTGTCCATATAGATAGAGTCTGAGTATTGATTGATATCAGAACGTCGATTTGAAATAAACTACGATTTTGTTCAGTACGGAAGCAAGAGTGCGTATTGAGCTGAAATCAATGATTCTAACCTTGAACATAGAGCTAGAGTACAGATTTTAAACCACTAATCTCCCTTAAGGGCTGACATACGATTTGCTTGCAAAGTGTCACGTGATAAAGTCATTTAAAGCCGAAGGCTCAGTCTAAAAAATGCATTTTTGGTTTGAAAAGATCTAAAGGAAAGGGGAAAATGAAGTTAAGAGTCGATATTCAATTGCAAAAACAAAAACAAAAAACAGCTTACCCTGACAGAGCTATTAGCCTTGTATGATGCAAATCGTACCCCATCGTTGCTATAGGAAACGGTGTAAGTCTTCACCCATTGATTGTAATCTGGACGACCTTGGGTCAATATCTCGGTAATAATTGTTTGTTTACCAAGATCAACTTGGATCCATTGTCCTCGGACATTACTTTTAGTTGCCCATGAGCCTCTCTGAGATCCCTGATTAACAATTAATGCGTTATTATTTGAATTATTTAGTTAACGTTGCAAGATATGTGATTCGTTCGTCTGTCGACTTCCTGTTTGTCTGTTACTATCATTTTTTACCTGTTGTACAGTGTTTAGCCTTGCCCGTGAAGGAGCATAATACTTAGTATGCTGTGAAGAAGCTGTCAATGAACAGTCAGGTATTTCATGGTCTTCGATACCTAACGGAACCATATCGTTGCCTAAAATAGACAATAAGCCTTCAGATAAACACAACAATATTTTGGTGTCATTAATGATTGTTTTGGACAGCTGATGCAATAGAATATATACGATGGAGGTAAACATAATTGTTATCAGCATCAATGTCAACTAACTTACCAACTGGTGCAGCATACAACTCAGCTCTCATTGAAATATGACTGTACCACGATGTAGGGTAAATACGAACGAATCGAGCGATTGTGGTTGGTGTTATTATGTTTATTTTAACAGTCTCTCGATCAGTGTTTCCCTTGAACGTTACAGCTTGGCTGTTTCTTTTATAGTACACCCAATGTCTACCGTCTTCACTGACAACCAATTTATATGTTTTCACCCATTGGTTTGAATCTTGGCGTCCTTGTGTTAAAACCTAGAAAACGTTATAAGTTAAGAAAAAAATTTTAATAAATAAAAAACCCTTTATTTATTAGAACTCCGCCTATTCAAGTGGGCAGGTTGAGGCAGCTGTTTACTTACATTGGAGAATCGACGCTACATTTTTATGTACAAGAGTATCCAGAGAGCATTGCATTTGGATCTCAGAGACTCCGAAAATCGCGTCATTAAATTCGAGGATTCTTTTAGTAATAAGAAGGTAAATCGCGCAATTAACATCAAGCTTGTGGTCTATTTTCCGTTGTTCTTTATGGTTAATTATGTATAGTGTTGCACTTCTGTTAAATAAATAAGTAAATGTGAGGTGCTTATATAGCGCATTTCATACATCTCAATGCGATTTACAATATTTTTAAATCTATTTATACGGGCCGCTATTTAAGGCGCAATTTTGCTGCCACGCGGCTTACAATCATAAGGGGTTAGTGGTTAGCGTGAATTAGTATGATCAGGCCACACACACCGGGAAATCCCTACTCTTTTCGAACAGTAGTGTGGGTTCTTTAACGTCCCTCTAACACAGATTAGTAAATGAAGTGTAGAGAGACGGATCTCCGGTTTTACGTCGTTATCCGAGAGGACGTGAAGATCTTACCATATGTAGATGGAGAAACAAAGGCAGCAGCTTCTCCTCAATTATTTTAAGACCCTGAGTGTTGGTCCGGCCACAGGGATCGAACCCGTGACCTCCCGAACTGTAGTCTGATGCTCTACCTACTGAGCTAACCGGTCGGGGTTATTACTTAAGTTAATCCGAAAATAAAATGGTCTGCCAAAACATATCAAAACTAAAACTGACTGGATTTTCAGTTTTAATAATAGAAATTAAGAAAGCTGTAGCCTAAATCGACCGTTTGTAATTGTACATGTCAGTTTATCATAACAGCTAGCGTCCATTAATTATAATAAGTATTTTCATTTTGATAACAACAACAAATACCTTGTGGATTCTCATAGGGCGTCGCAGGTCAAACTGAATCCATTGGTCTTTGTTATTATAACGCGCAGACCAGCCTCCTTTATAACTCCCTTTAGCTTTCCTATTAAGACGAGCCAGTCTTGGGGCGTGGTAGGCGTCATGTTGACTGGAGGCGGTGATGTATTTATCAGCAAGGCGACCGTTTTCTATACCAACTGGAACTGGACTTGGTCTCTGAACTGAAGGGTAAATTATAGCAATGAGAACATATTCATATTTCTTTGAATAAAGTTATTTTTTGCCGGAATTATTCCTTCCATGGGAAAGGGGACGTAAACCGATGGAGATATCAGTGAGCCATACGTACGTTTTCCGTACAATTCCATTCTTAACGACATGTGCCTGTACCAGGACTGTGGGTAGAGTCTGATATAACGAGCTGAGATAGCTGTTGGAAGTCTCTTGAATACCACTGTGTTGCGATCCTTGTTTCCCTTAAAGATCTGAAATATGACAAAAATATAAACGACTCTGTCAACATATAATCACGTCAATAGTAATGTATGTAAGCCACTTATGTCGACAATGCTGTTAATTTCTACAGAGTGAAAACGCTTTGCTAATAATACGGCTGTTTGATGACAATTGACGATGTGGGAACCAGAATTTACCGAACATCGCAAAAATATTGAAAGAACTAAGACAGTAATTTTGCATTAAACTTACTTGATAATGAGGTCATTATGACCTCGAAACGTAATTGTTTGTCTTTGTCGTTCATTTTACTTATAATAACTAAGACAGTGGTGAAAGTATTTCAATAAATTGCATCAAGTCCACCGTATCAAGAAAAAAATCGTGCAAGGCTTGCCCTCTACTAGAGAAAAAATGGAATGACTAAAGATTTTGGGTTAGGTTTAAAGTTGTTGTGCATTAGATCCTTTTCTAAAAAAAATGCTTTTAATTGGATTTCCCTTTTTGGTTCAACTAGTATTAATAACAATTATTCAATGATTCATACAAGTGTCTGATTGTATTGTTGTTCTCCAAATTTCTGCACATCAATATTCAAAGCACTGGGTAAATTCAAAACATATGAAGCGTATCATATCCAAAAGTTCATAACATATTGGTTTTATTAATTGAATATTGTAAATGATTTGGTCTCAAAATAATGAAATCATTTTTTTTTTACTGGACGATATTAACAAATCATGTTCGTGTGTGGAGAACATACACAGGAATCCCAATGTAAAAGCAGATTTTTGAATTTTCACATAATAATAGTAGCTAAAAATAATAACAAAAAAGATGACCTTTTCTATGTCTAAAATTGGTTGATACGTGGGCATCATTATATAGTCAATTAGTTGTTTTTTCCACGTTTCATTTATAAGCCAAGCTTTCGCGCTAATCGCGCATCTTCAGGGCAAAAATGGATGTGTTAACAATTTGTTTCATACTACATTGTGTAAGAACGCGTTATTTTACAAATAAACCAGGAGGGAGGGGGTGACTCTATTGTATGCAAATGAGCCGCTCTCCAGACTCATCGCTACCACCAACAAATCACGCTACGCTTGACTGGCTTCTAGTAAACAGTATCGTGTACTCGCCATTGTCGCCTAGCTTCACCTTTGAAATTGGTTCAAAATCAAGGTCAAGGAGGCTACCGTGGTTTAATTAATTGTGAGTGTGTCTTTCTTGGATAGTATTGTGTTAGTAGAGTGCAATTAATTTCCTATTGAAACTGTTTATTGTGATTTTTAGTGTGTTTTACTTTTGCGGGACGTTCTCGGGATCAAAAGTTTTAGTTCGGGACGCGCTAAATCTCTTCAGAAAAATTGTAATTTCTCTCTCAAAAACTAAACAGATTTACTTCCAAATAGGACGTTTTATAAAGAAGTCCCTAAGGATTAATTTAGAGTATTTTTCATCAAGGACCAGTCTCTGGTTCTTCTCATCAATCCTTTTTTGTGTCATTCATCCTTCACAGCACGTGAATGCCCACATACTTCTTCGGTTCGACAGTACCGGTTTCGCGCCATCTTTTCACCTCACTATCGTGAAGTGATTTTGGGACTTATTGTACGTTTTAATTTTTTACAGTTGGTGAAAATTGCTTAAATATTATTAATTGTACTTGATCTAACACACTAACATCACAATTCAAGTTGTTTACGGCTTGTTCAATTGATTTAAAAGTTGCTAAAAAGTTGCCATATAATTTGTAAAATTGCTGCCGATTATAATTTTTGTAAATTACACTCATTTTTACTATGCAGAATAACCTTTCGTTTCCCAGAATAATAGTGTTTTTATTTCTTTCTATTATACGACTCTCATTTTGATTTTGTGATCTCATTATTTTCTGTTTGCTATTATGATGTTGTACATCTATCTTTGTATTTGATACAATGTCATTTTTTTAATTGCAATTATTTGCATGTTGCTAAGAAGCTACTGCCTTCTTCCCAAAACGGATCGATTTTTCTGAAAAATGGATTTAATTTTAACAAGAATTTTATCAAAATGAAAGGAAAATTTGCAGGTTTTCTCAATAGCATGAAATTAATGCTATAATTTCCACTTTATTATCTTTACTTTCACTTTGTTTTTTTTATGCGATATTGATAATTCTGTCAAACAATTGTTCACAATTATTTTTTAATTACCACACCCCTATTTACATACTGATTGTCATGGTCCTCATTATTGCTGCTAGTTGTCCACACTCCTTTTTTATGAGTAGTTTTTTAGTGCTCAATCTGATTTTTGGTAATGCAGTAATACATGATACTAGACCACCAAATAGCACAGACTCAAATATTTGTTGGGCATTACTATATCTCATTGAAGGAATACTTATGTGGTACCCATGTATTAAAAATGTTGACATTCACCACCCTGGATTTTTCATGGAAACTTATTCAAACTTCTCCCTTTTAATACCTTTTCAAAACAAGTGGATGTTGTTGACACATCACACAACCTGCACAGACTCACATTTGCCCCATATGCAACAGTGTCTGATGCATGTGCATGTGCAAATTAGTTCAAAACTAAAGATATCAAAAAGTTATTACTGGCTTTCTTGTGCCAGCAAACCTTTACGTGAGCACATATCTTTGAATTCTGTGTTGGGGTTGGTATTAATGAATGGAAGGATTTTTGGTGGAAATAACTGTTGTATTAAGAATTGCAATAGAGAAGCTGGTTCTAGAAAATTTGAAAGCATGATTGGTGTGTTTGAGCTGGCATGCAGCCCCTTTTTATTACAACAGATTAGATATTATTAAAGAATTGAGGGTTTGTGATAGACATTATGGAAGCCTTTCTAGTCGAGGACACAAGCCAGCTAAAGGCAAAAGTGCTGCGAAATCTCGTAGTGATGCTCAACTTCGAGTCTTAAGAATAACACCGTGTATTGTCAACTGCTCAAACTGCAAGAACCATGTGGTCATATCCAACAATGATGCCTGTAAAAAACACAAAATATTTTTATTTGGGAAACTATTTTCAGTAGCTTGTAATTTTCTTGATGAACTCTCTCATAAAGGTCAAATATGATACAAATACAATGCAATGCAATGCAACACAATAATTTTGTAATTTACAAGGATCACTTGCTCCGTATTTAGATATCAGGCTCATTTTGTATGAATTACTTGAATGTAATCATGTAATCATGACAAAAAAAGAATATAATTAGACCATTGTCTATCTTTAGTTCTAGCGTGAATAGTCAACATCAACAACAACTTTTTATTTGTATCATTCTCTAGTAAATAATTTTACAAGACTTCTGATAAATAAATTAATTATACAAAAAAAGAATATAATTATACCATTGTCTATCTTTGTTTACTTGAAATAAATGAGTAGTTCTAGCGTGAATGGTCAACATCAACAACAACAACAACAACTTTTTGTTTGTATCATTCTCTAGCAAATAATTTTACAAGACTTCTGATAAATAAATTAATTATACAAGAGATGGTACAGGCCACCTGAAATAACCACAAGACTAAATGGAATCAGACAGTATGGTCCATTTTATAAGAACAAAAAAGAACTGTTGAGGATGCAGAGTTCAATATTTGCTTCAATGAACTCTAAAGAAAACCCTTTTTTTTCGCTTAGAGAATTTCATATTTTCACACCTGGAAATCGGATATTGAAGATTGCATAATTAGTTCTTGTTTTTGTTAAAGAATATAGCTTGATTTAGAGATTTTGAGTAAGAAATAACGTTTAATTTTGAAAGAAATGCTTTATAATGCAGATTGAGACGCTGAGCTGTAAACATCAAAACAAAGAAATATTTATTCTATTTATTAGGTTGAAGTTACTTATTCTTGAAATTGCGTTGATGTAACTTAGATTGATACTCAGAGAATTCTATACAACAATCAAGCAAGTACCTTACCTGTTTATACGCTGCTAATCCGATCCATTACATTATGTTATGTTTGTTTTGATCCTGGTACTTTTCTTCCCATCACTTGCATTGAGCGTATTGGGTTACCTCAACAGATTGATGAGACGAACCAAGCAACCAACTCCAGCCAAATTTCACACTCAAATATATCGATATATTGGCTATAAAACCTCCTATTTTGAGCGAGCAAAACTGCCATCTTCCTTAGCTACGTTCATTTGCTTGTGAACATTTGTATCCTCAGATCGACGGCTAACAGCGATATTCCCGAACAAGAAATTACTTTTAGCAACGTTTTAAGAATGATCTACACAAACAATTGTACATATGGCAATATCACAATGTACTTTGATATTTTCGAGACATTCTTTATAAAAAAAACTACAAAAAATGGTAGTAAATCGCAAAAATTGCAAGAAAGTGTCCGTGTCTCAACTGCCGCCATATTGGAAAATCAGTGAAGCGTGCGGTGGTAGCGATGAGTAAAGCCCCGTTGCCATGGGAGACACCCTCCCCCCCCCTGAAATAAACCAATAGATTTAAAAGGAGGATGCAAAAGCAATCAAAAGTAAATGGAATTTTTTGATCATAACTGTGCGCGCGCATGCAATTCCGTTTACTTTGGATTGCTTTCGCATCCTCCTTTTAAATCTATTAAACGCGATTGTACTAGTACTGATTCGTGTATATCTGTCATAAGCACTGACACATTTGTGATCCATCCGAGATCAAATATATCGCCATAAATTAGTTAACATTTTAATCAACAACTACACGCTTACCATGGTTTTTCCTCCGACGTAATAAGCTTTAAACTGACGACCATCTTCACCGTACTTTATATAATAGCTGGAAACCCATTGGTTGTTGTCTGAACGACCTTGTATTGCAATCCCAGTCACGCTAGCAAGAGATCCCATATCTATCTGAATCCATTGTCCTCGACTGTTGTACTTTGACGACCATCCACCGGTTCTACCATTATGAGGAACAGCGTTTAGCCTTGCATTAGAGGCTCTGTGCTTGTAGTTAAAATCAGAGGAAGATGTTATAGCTATATCTGGTATGCGACCATCTTCGATACCAAGTGGCAATTGACTTGGCCCTGCAATTAAATATTTTAGGTATTTAAACAAGAGACAAAAATCAACTTTATTTAACGCCTAAAAATGCTCAAAATCGATAAAAATATATAGAACATAAAAAAATTGCCGCTCCAGCTGTTTCAGAGCTGAAGGGAATCCATGACATACCCTAAACACATTGTCGCTTAAGAAATGTACATCTTAAACTGAATTAATAACATACGTCCGATGTTTCTATTTAAATATAAAAGCTAGAGAAGCGTGTTGTAAGTTGCAATAAATGGCTTACTAGCATTTCTTCCATAGAGTTCAAGTCTCATTGAGATATGTGAATACCAGCTGACAGGGTGGATGCGCACATGGGTTGCTTTGATGGCTGGACGGAAGTTGTGACGAACAACCGTGTTGCGATCACGATTTCCGGTTAACACCTATGGTAAAAAAAACAAAAAAAAAAAAAACAGACATAGTAAGACATACTTGGACTAATTTAAGGTTTCGAAAACAGCAGTATGGAGGGAGGTAGAAAGAGACATATTAACAATTGACATTAACCTGTTCTACCACGATTCATGTTTGGTTTTATAAGTAGTTAAATTTAATGTGTGAGACGAAAATATATGAGTCACTGTGGAAGCTGCCAAGTTATCTAACAAGTATTTACGAGTCGGGTTGAACAAAATGAGATTGTAGTACATACATGCATTCCAAAGAACGACAGTGTACTGAGTCTATTTCTTTGAAATAAAATTGTACAACCTTTGTAGTTCAGCGTGACCTTTCAATATTAAGTCGAGGCATCAAGCTAGCCAGTTGCACACAAAATGAAGGCAATAATTTGGTCTGTTTGCTAGCTACTTGCTACTTAGTTCATTTTATATATGCTGCTTGCTTTAAAATTGACAAAACTGAATAATAAGCCATTTAAGTTATAACCTATAGAACGATAAAAGGTATGACAATGTGTTGGTGCCAAGAGCACATTCCAAACGTTTGAAGTCGATTGCTTCTAAGCTGATTATTTTATAGGTTTTTAAAGAATTTACATGCTGACGGAAATTACGTCAGGTCATACACAAACCGGAAGTATTACCAACATTTTTGGATACAAACTCTTATAGCCATTTTTCCGTTTAATATGATCTGTCGTTACTTCTGTTAAACTCTGATATTCTTGAAAAATCCATAAAATACTCATCTTTAATTAAAGCAATCAACGTCAAACGTTGGGAATATACTCTGTCAATCACCTACATTATCCTAAGTTTCATTTACGATAAATAGTGATAGGTATTTTTAGGTTATTCACATGTTTGTTTATCTATATAAGAAAGTGCTTGTCCTTAAGTATGTTAAATAAAATATATATTATTTCTCAATGATTTATAGTTTGTTAATGTTCTAGTATGAGGCTTATCTATTCATCAAATTTACCACAGTTTTTCCCCGCTGTTTGTATGTGGCAAAATTCACGCCATCCAAACTATATGAAACTGTGTATTTGGTAACCCATTGGTTATAATTGCTTCGGCCTTGTGTAGCAACTGCCGTAACTTTCTTAGGATAGTTGAACTGAACCTAAAACAAAAACAAAATTAATTGTCATTTGAACATTTACACATTCACATTATGAAACAATTATTAAAGGGCCGTATTCAGGATTCCATTTTCTGGGTATGTCTACTATCAGTGGTATATATTGTACTGAGAATTCAAAATTTCAATCAACTCTTCAAAATATCATATAGTGTTTTATATCTTCATCGCGACATATTTACCTCATTCATCTTTCTCAATATAATGCCCATGATATCAATTTTTCCCCATCAACATCATTACGATCATCATAATTATCCCGTCTTTAACAATAACATTAAATATATTGATCTACTAATACTGATCCTCACCACTGCAACAACCTCCGTTACTTTATACATAAACCATCTCAACAAGAACCAGTCATCGTACCTGTATCCATTGGTATCGATTATTATATCTAGCAGACCATGCACCTTGGTAACCTCCCCCTGCACTGATGTGCAGCCTGGCCCTAGGGGTGCCATGATATTGGCTCCAGCTTGAAGAGGCAGTGATTTGACTGTTCTGAATAACGTGCATTCTGATCTATAAGAGAACAAACCGTGTTTTCTACTTTTAGACAACAAGAAAAACCTAATAAAAAGATTCCAAAAACAATCAAAGAATAGTTTGAAATTTTGTAGTCAAGCTTTCGGATCGATTCCGTTACAAATTCCTTTTTGAATACCACGCCCTAAAGTTAAAGTATGCGAGACTTGCTAGCCTCTTGTTTAAAGTTGCATGGTTAGAAAAATATTCAAGCCTACAAAACTAAGGAAAAAATCGAAGTCTGAGTTAATGTCAATGAAACGTCGAAATTCGGAAACTCGACTAGGTTTTTGCGAGCTCCATCGCGAAATTCTCAAAATACCATTCAACTGTTAACATAAAACCCAAGCCCTGATTTCTAAAGCTAAACTTTATTTTCTTTTCATACCAAATGCGATCTTTTTTTTAACTAGGGCATGCAGCTTCTTTCATAAGCATGCATGCAGCTTCTTTCATATTTATATGCATGAAGAAGAAGCATGCAGCTTCTTTCATATTTATATTTCGCTGAACTTCGTTGGGATTCCTGTGTATTTTTCAGGCTTCCTGGTAATACCAGGCTACCAAGCTAAAATCAAAATGGTTGACAGCTGGAAAAGTAACCTAGGTAGTATCTCTGCAAGTTTTCGACAAAATACTTCACGATTTACATATGGAGGCAGCAGAAAATCGCACAAATAGAATCTACAACAACTTCGCGATGTAACTGAAGATTGCCAAATATGGTCATGAGCGCGAGGAAAAAGAATAGCTGCGTTCTTCAGATGAAAGTGTGATTTGATCTGAGTTTTTTCATGCTTCTGTTGTAAAAACAACACTTATCTATTCTATAAGTATAGTATCTTTGTAAGTCATATACTCACCATATCTTTCACCGTACAATTCCATTCGTAACGACATATGACCGTACCAGGATTGTGGGTAGATTCTGATATACCGAGCAGCTAAGATAGCTGTTGGTAGTTTCTTGAATACAACTGTGTTACGATCACTGTTTCCCTTAAACGTCTAACAGAAAAGAAAGCGTTTACCATTGTATATGTATATTATTGTTGAAATCATGTTCTATACGTTTTCGCTAATTATTTTGAAACATATTGTAGTTTTTAGTTTCGTTTCATTCATTTATTTATCTATTCATTCATTCATTAGCTTCTCCGTGCAAATACAAGTGTACAAATGTGCATGTTGCATGTGTAGTGCTTAAGATTAACCAGTTCTATTAAAAAACATCGATTGATTGTTTTTATAAAATACCAAAAAATAAACTATGATAATGGTAGATTTTTATACACGTTTTGAATGATTATTAATGATTATCAATGATTAGTACATGACTTACCAAAACGTTGCCTCCAGTACCACGATAACGCATATATTGTCGACCATCTTCACTGTACGTCATATAAAAGCTTTTCACCCATTGGTTGGCATCTTGACGACCTTGTATCGCAACCCCTGTCACGTGGGCAAGTGATCCAACATCGAGTTGAATCCATTGTCCTCGTCGGTTGTACTTTGATGACCAGGCACCCGTTCTGTGTCCACGACGGACAGCGTTGAGTCTGGCGTTAGATGCTCTGTGGTTGTAGTCAGCATAAGATGATGACAAGAAAGAACAATCTGGTATTCGACCATCCTCCAGACCGAACGGTATACTATCGAATCCTGATCCTAATGAAATCAAAGTATGTTCAAAATATCTTAATTAATCCGTGAAACTTTAGTAACACTAAATAGTCCAACTCAATTTCTGCAAATTCTATTGTTTTATTTTGTTTAATTAGCACTGTTTTACAATTTAATATTTAGTATATTTGATTATACCGGGAGCACCACAAAATACTGTTTTGATGTGTAGCCAGTGCACGTCCTTAAACAACTCCATCATAAACAGGGAACACCGCTTTTGTTCGCTTTGCATATATACTTTATGTTAAATTCAAAAATGTCAGTCTAAAGATCTGAAACACGATGCATGTTAGCAGATTAGCCTAATGTATTATCGTAACGCTCGCTCTGTTTTGACCAGAATAAGTGAGAGCGGTTTGAAATTCACTTATCCGTATTAGGCACTCACTGTGTTATGGAGAACGAATTTGTTTTTAAGGATACATCACGGGCTTTTGGGACGCAAATTTTGAAAAATCGTAGCGCGGTTGTTTTAAACTATTTTTTAATAAACTATATCCTATCTAGTGCCTAGAATAACAAAGATTGCGATATTGTGCTCATTTTCTGTGCAAAATAAATACTTTTTGCAAAATTAAGATTAGAACGTGAAACCACGCGTCTTGCTTTCTTTGTTTCTGTGCCAAATCTTTAGACCGCCCGCTTCAACTGTAAAGTGTTTCTTGTTCAATACATATTTTCCTACCAAAGTGTGTCTGGGTTCTTGAATTCTTGCTTTCATTTTTTTTTTTTTTTTAATTGAAGTTTGAGGTCCAATAATTTTCATGATAAAATTAAATCCAGTGGCATAACTCAAAAAATCAACACACGATCAACAAACCCAGACACACTTTAGTACTATGTTATATTGAGAGTCACCATGCAAAATTTGGTTGAAATTTACCGAAAATATTTGGCACAGGAACATTTAAAAGTGGGCTATTTTATGAAAAAACTACAATCGAGAACGAGAAAGTTTTCTGGTTTACGGGATAAAAGGATTATCCGAGTAATGTTTACTTATCGATGACAAGCTATGAACAGTCACTGACCCGCATTGAGTTCGAGCTATGAAATCTGAGACTACTGATTTCCAGAGAGCATCGTGGTTTGACGTTCGAGAAACGAAAATGGTAAATAGGTCGAGAGGGAAAGACGAAAACAGTAGTGGTGAGCGTGGTACTAGGAGCCTTTATCGCTCAGAGCTAATGCTTCAGCTTTCGCCTTCGAGAATGTAGACGCGTCCCCGGTTGATCTTCGCTTTCTTTTCTTCGTGCTCACAAAGGGAGCGTGCCGCTTTGCTGATCGCTTCGACATCTAGTTTAACTGAATGACTGACGAAACAGAAGTAATAGCTTGATGAAATATAGTTTAGAATAAACGTAGAAGTTAAGACAATATGTGCTTGTGTTTTCGATAACATTTGTTTGAGTCACGGTTTATCACGTGCGACGTCAAACTGACTATGCGTGACAACAGATCGAGGTCACCCTGTTGTTGACGCTTCCTGTCAACACTATGACACCAATGAAACCATCGAAAAAAATTATTTCGCTAATATCTCCCGTTTGAATATTTTTATGAAAATAATTTTTTTACTGGTTTGTAGACAAGAGTCTAATGTATAATATGGACGAATAAAAAAAACCCCGGCTATTTTGAACGAAAAAGCCCGGGACGTATCCTTAAATTACAATTGTTAGCGAACTGGGGCCGAATTCCCTGTGCATATAATATAAGGCTGCAAGGCCAAAGCTAACACATGCCAAAGCGTTTTTAAAGTAAAAATGATCATGACTACTTACTAGCATTTCTTCCGTAGAGTTCAAATCGCATTGAGATATGTGAATACCAGCTGACAGGGTGGATGCGTACATGGGTTGCTATGATGAATGGTCGAAAGTTACGACGAACAACAGTATGGCGATCTCGATTACCAGTGAATATCTAAAAGAGAAAACATGAATATTTAGCGATTTTCTGTGACCCAAAAATGAACAAAGAAATTGAGAAATTTAAGCATTTAATTTAAGCATTTTGTCCCTAGAAGGAAGGGTGTAGTCTCCATTTACTCTAATCTTGAATCTACCCTAACAAATTTAATTAACCTCTTGTCTTTTAGTTTTACTTAAAAAAATGGTTTGGCTTTGATTTTGCATTACAATTTTCAAGCGAATACCCCAAAAAGAGGTTTTGATATTTCTTTTTTTTTATTTCGAAGGGGTTTCGTTTTGAATACCATCAGTCCAAGTCTTATCTTTCTAAATCTGAAGTGAAACTGAAAACTAAATCAAAGACGCTCTGTTTAGAAGACAAGCATATGAGCAACCATATAAGATGTAAAATTAACTGCAAACAGCGTGTTTATAGCCAAACAAGAAAATGTTTTTTCTAAAGCCATTAAAGCATCATATTACACCATGTAGAAAGTCTTTGTCTACCAATCCTACTATTTTTTATAAACCATATACGGCTTTCACAGGAAGAAAAAAATGTGATTCTCGCAATCGGTCTATTTTAGAGTATTCTTTGGAAATAGATTATTCATTTATGGACAAGTTTTGGGTTCAAATATACTCATCTATCCCCCTTAAATGAAAATATTTCCCATGTAATTACCATCTTTTGAAAATTGAGAATTCATTTTTTTTTTCCTTTGTTAATTTTAATTCAAAGATCATTTAAGCAGTTATCGACTCTTTCAGCTTGGCCCTGAACGACTCACTGCAATTTTTATTAATCACATTTACTATTTTTTTATTTAACTCGAAAGCTGAGTTTTTCTTTACAACTGACAATGAGGAATAAACTAGAAATTAGACATTTTAAATATTGAACAAACTGAAAGATAGGTTCGAAAAAAATGAGGAAAGGCCAAGGATGACGCGCGTCACCTAATAGCCCCAGCGCATTCGCTGTTGAAATAAGAAAATACAATCAGATTGCAAATGATACTGAAAAAAACAACAACAACAAAAATATAAATAAGAGTGCGTCAATCTTAGGTTGTCTCCAAACTTTCAGTGTATTTCAATGCTTTCTTGAAATGAGATTCCAAATCACGTGGCAGCGTTTTGCTATTCGATATTTTTTATGCATAATTTGCATAAAATATGACTTTAGAGATAATATTCGTAAAATACAAGCAACTATAAATTAAAAACGAAGTAATTCTTAACTTGTCTTTATTTGCTTGCTAATTATACGAGTTTTTTATCCGATCTACAAAGATATCGACCGTTTACTCTTGGTACTTGCAGTGCGACCTGTGTCAATGGTTAAGTTTATGCTTCATGTGAACAAGGTTGTCCAATATTCCATCCAAGGTCCTTCGCCGAAGACGAGATTGGCCGTCATGGCAACTTGATGGTAGCTTAAACGCGCTTTCGTCAACATGCAGAACCACATCAGTCATACTAAATGCAGAAAGATAAATAAAAACAAACCAAATCACTTAATTCATAAAAAGATGTATGATAATCTATACGACTGCCTGCATGTCTCTCTCATAGAGTAGTACCTGCACAATTTTCCTGTTTTTTATTTGTTTTGAGTTTGACACTAACCGCGTTAGTGAAGATCCACAGCTTAGATGAATTAATTGAGGAGAGAGAGGGGAAGGGGTGAGGGGAGGGGGTAGTTAGGACTCCAAAACAAGCCGGCAAACCCTTGTTATAGATTATAGAGGCGAATATGTCCATAAAGACACCAGTAAATATCTTATACCATAACCGCATCTGAGATCATAAATAAGTATTGAGCAAATCAAAAAAAAAAAAAAAAAAAAAATGCCAGCCACCTCTAATACACGTCATTACTGTTATGACTCGTTCTTTAACAGCCTCATAACCTTGCCTTTGAGATATATCCATATCAGGTTCAACATATTTAATGCATGCAAATGTATTTTAGATCTATAGTCTGGGTTAGGAGTAAAACCTTTGCACGTATTAAGGTAATTCCGTAGTTTTGCACTGCGCATAGTTCTGCGCATGTTTCAAGATTTTTGGTTTCAGGACTTTTATCATGTAATCTAGTTAAATTATGTTTGTAAAGTACTTTGAATAAAAAATTCGAAGAATTGCGATATTTTCGAGCGAGAAAACGCGATAATTTTGAAACTCGACCCAGTCCTCTCTCGGAAAACCTGTTTTTTGACAATAAAATGACGATATTTTTCGCAATATTTCGCAAACTAGCACGGTGACCTATGTGTTTTATTTGATAAAATTATTTGTTATAACATAACATCAAATATATCTAAAATTGAGCATAGGTCATCGGGCTAACTTTTGAGAAATTTCTAAAATACTTTCAGCTTAGGACTTTTTCGAATGAATTAGCAGCTCGTGCGCACGTTGATATTTCGTCAATTTCTTCAAAATCTCATATTTTTTATACATCTGTCCATATTTTTTAAATAAAATTAAGTGCAGACATTTGAACAAAACACGAATTTTGCTCTTAAAAGACAAATTACTGTGTTTTTGTTTCGTTTCTCTTCGATTTTTGAGCTTATTTCTTTACATTCTCAAGTCACCAAAATGCATGAACTTTGACGTCATATAGCACAAGAACGAAGTCGGTGACCCCCCTTTTTTATTGTATTTTCTGAAAGCGTTTCTCAAAATTGTTTGTTAGAACGAGTATAAAAAAATTTCATCGGGCAGTTTTATTTCTACGGAATTGCCTTAAGGTCATGAAGCCGATCATGGAGGATGATCGTAATATGCCGTGTGCTCTTATTCGTTATTCAATGTCCCCACCCCTCCCCCTGTTAGAATACGCGATGTCTAACAATTATAAAGCGTAATGACAACAAAGTTAGTGATTCACGTTGCATCAGATGATTGAAACACCATTAAAATAATAGAACTATTTGTTGCATTAGTTTATCTGTCTTTTGATCCGATCCCTAATAAGAACATTCGCAATCGTTTTTGATATACAATAGTAGTAACAATATTTATTCAAGTGAGTTTTTTAGTAAGAAAATGATTTTCAAAAACGACCTCACAAATTTTCAATATAGCCGAAAACTAAATGTAACTAAACTAAATAAGTTAATCCAAATATTTTTTTATTTCATCAAACATAATTAATAAATATTTCACTAAATCAGCCTTTATTTAAATGATATATTTATATTTTGTTACCACTGATTTGCGTAGCGTTTTTTTTTTTTTTTTTTTTTTTTTTTTTTTTTTTTGAAACGGGATAACAATTATGTTTCATTACGTATACAAATGCGTAGAACCTTTTTTTATTTTGTTTTGGCCGAAATATAGAGATCAATTATAAATTTACAGTGACACAAAGCAGAAGTTATATAAGGGACAGCCGTTGCTGTATTAAAACAATAAAAACATCCTCAATATGATACATATATCTTTAAAAGGAGAAAAAATGGAGCAGAAGAAAACTTGACCGACCGTAAAGCACAAAGAAAAGTTTCTTTGACCATACTCAGGAGGGAGGGGGTGACTCTATTTTATGCAAATGAGCCGCTCTCCAGACTCATCGCTACCACCAACAAATCAACGCTACGCTTGACTGGCTTCAAGTAAATTATCGTGTAATCGCCATCGTCGCTCAGCTTTACCTTTACAAAAAAGCTCAAAATGAGGTCAAGGAAGCTATTGTGGTTTAATTTATTGTGATTGTGTCTCTTTTGTATATGCTAGTGTTAGTAGAGTGCAATTATTTTCCGATTCAAACTATTTCTTGTGATTTTTAGTCTGTTTTACTTTCGCTGGAGGTTCTAGGGGTCAAACGTTTTTGTTCGGGACGCGCAAAAAGGTCTTCAGAAATACTTTATTTTCTCTAACAAAAACTAAACAGATATACTTCTTAATAGGAGGTTTTATAAAGCATTTCCTAAGCTTTCATTTGATGTATATTTTACCTACTGACATGGTCTCGTACGTCTCATCAATCTTTTTATTTGCGGTTAGTTCATTTTCAGCCCACTAAACATGTTTACCTCACTCATTTCTTTATCGACATTTCCTCCCCATAGTAATTTTAGATTTATTCTTATTGACGCTGTTGTATTATTTGCATTGTATTATTTTTGAGTCAAAGAACTGCAAAAAGTTAACATGCAATATAATGAAAACTTTGAGTGAAAATATTAACGGTATGTTTATGTATATGATTATGGAGGACCTTTGTATATAGTAAACAAAGTAATGCAAACTGTTAAAACATTCTCCTTTGGATGAGTTTTTAGTATATTTATCATTGTTTTACATAATTATCCATGTATGTGATCAAATATGTCAGTTATTGGTCATTATTTACATTTGTAAGCTCCTATGATGTAATTTGTCCCACTTGTGTTTGTAAATCGCTATAGTGCTGTAGCTTTGACAACATTTTTTATAGACATTTCGACTACAAGTATGAACAAAGAGGTCCATAATTATTTATAGTTGTTTAAACTTCGCAATTTATAGTACATGAATAAATGTCAAAAAATGATTTAAAATAATTCACATTTTAGTGATTAGCCTGTGCAAGTATAGATCTCCGGGTGGGGGACTCCGAGGGTAAACGATCGGGGATGCTCGTCGTATCTTTTAGGGGTAAAAATCGACGATTTGGTATCTTTTCGGGAGCATATCTTTTTGCTGGTATTGAATGCTGAGGTTATATCGTATCTTGTGTTTAAAAAGATTGATGAGACGAACCGAGCGACCAACGTCATTCAAATTTTACAATCAGATAGATAAACATATTAGCTATAAAACCTCCTATTTTGAACGAACAAAACTACTGTGTTCCATAGTAAGGACCATTTGCTTGTGCAAAATTGTGTCGTCAGATGGACGGCCGCCATCAATATTCAGGCACAAGAAATTATTTTTAGCAACGTTTTATGTGTAATACAAATGTGTCTGGCACGCTGCTTCCTACTTGTAGGGTGAAGGGGCATCACTGGTCCCCTCTCATCCCTAAATCTCTCACATGTTGGCTCCAAGCGCCGCGCCCTGGTACGCCGCTTCAGCTGGCGGGCTAAACCATGTGAGAGGGTGGTGTCTAACATTGCACCACTGGGTATATGAACCCCATTCTGAGGTCACCGGCCAATATATTTATCGTGCTTCCGAGGAAGGTTTTTGAGCCAGAGGCTAGGACAAGGTCAGTCCGATGTAAAACCTACGACCTGAGGACCTCGCTGTCACCGCCCCAGCTTGCTAGGCCATGTCAGATGAACCTCGGGTGTAAAGGGTGGGGCCAGGACCGCGCACACTGCACTCCACCTTAAAACTCCACTGCGCAGGCTCAAGGATATGTCCACGTCCGTTTATCGGTCTTGTCAGCCATGAGCGTGCCTGTAGTCGACGTGGACAGAGACCTTAATGAAATCTTCGTTCACAAAGCCAAGCCAAGAGAAGAGAGATTTGATCATTCCTTTAGCCTCGCTTTCATGATAGTTTGTACAATGTTAAGGTGTAACGTACGTATGAACGCAAGGGGGAAGGGGTAGGGTTGATTTTTGATCAAGGTGATGGGATTGATTGCTATATTCAGACGTGAGCAATAAAGCGGATATCATTATTAGCTATTATCAATTATCAATCACTGCGTTCGGTCTGTACTTTTCGACCTCGGTCAAGATTCTCCTGCACAGACCTCCCGCTCGGTTAATAAGATCTAAGTACAATAATTTATCTAGATACGTTAAGAAACAATCTTGCTGGTTAAAATTCCAAACCAGATATACATTTTTGAATCTTGCAATAGGGAAATTTAGCGTCAAATAAGGAAGCTAGAGTAACGATCAATTTAAAAAAGAAAAACTAGTGTCAATTGAGGGAATCATTGCCTGTTTATTATTATAGTCCTAATCCTAAGTAAGTATATTGATTGTCAATATATTGAACATCTTTGGGCTAATGTTGTCCTTGCAGACATTGAACAAAACTTTGGTAATGCTAGCTTCTATAAAGGTATATGCACTTTTTTTCTTTGCAACAATCGTGAATATGATATATTTGGCTGAGTGAATATGAACACATACCTCCCCAAAGGAACGACAAAGGAATACTAAAGACAGAATGCAACCGTTCAAAAAATTGTTTTCCTTTGATATACAACTACTACCAGTCTACTCGCCATTAAATCTAGTAAGGGAGCCCAAACACCTAGGGATGTTAATAGATAGAGCTTATCTTAGTCATAGATGTAAAGATGATTGTTTAATTATAGAGATAAAGAAATAAAATAGTATAAGATAACATGTCTCTTGACAATCTTATATATTACTTGGTTACATTCTGTAAATGTTTTCACTCCTCCATAATAAGAGTTGGTAACCTTATCTAATTCAGTGATAGATATTGTATTTAGGTTTTATTATATATCTCTTAGTTTATATTGTAGAAAAAATGATTGAAAGCGTCCATAGACTGTAGCTGGTAGAATTTTGAATTTCGTTGAGCAAAACAGGAAACCCGTAAAAAAGGAATCCCTATAAGCACGAGCAAACTGTTTGCTGTGGTGAGAATACGCGCCACTTTACAACAATTAGAGGGCGCACGTTTTATAGTAATTAATGGAAGTAATGAAGAACACAACAAATCAATGCTTCAGATCTACTTTATTATTATCTTATATTATAGTTTTACAATTCCAATGTCTATATTTAATAACCTCTCATACTTGCCTTAATGACCCTATAATGAGCCAAGCTCGGAAACTATAATAGTTTGTAGAATTGAAATCATTAATAGTCCTTGCTGTTTAAAAATCACCCATTTATCTTAACAGAATGATATCTTTAAGAACCCAAATAGATTTCACTCCGTAATATTTTAGTTATCTATTTTAATTTTATAACTTATTTTAATTTGTAGGGATGGGATAAGATGGCCGCCACAGTTCTTAAGGAATAGTATAGTTTTTAGCGTTTGAAAATATCATCCATTTGTAAGAGTTTTGAAATGGTGTTTCAATTTCATGAAAGACTAATCGACAGACTCATGGGAAAAAAGTTTTCCTTAATTTTTTTCTACATCTGTATGAGCAGTCAAAACCTCTTCACGGGTTGATTTCTCTTTGTTCCCACCTCATTAATCAACACGTGATTTGGGAGAAACTAACTTCGTTTTGCTTATAATGCAGTTTTATAGATCAGGAAATTTTCATCGAGTGAAAATAGTCCAACTTACTCGAGCTAAAATATGGATAGTGTACGTATGAGTGTATTAGAAAAGTATGGCTCTGAGACTGTATTGGGATCACTTATTTGCTCACCTTGGTTTTTGTACTCTCGACTCAAGACAGTATATCTAATACCCATCCCTGGAATATCCCATTTAATTGATTCTTTTTTTGTTTACATTTCAAGAAACATTACAGCTTATTTTACTTATCTCACATCTATTCATTCACGCATACCGAACACGCAAAAACCTTGTCGGAATTTATAAAATTCTGACAACGTTTTTTCGCGTTTAGTGTACGTCCATTCAGCGTATGATGTTGGTAGGTTGCAACCTTTCTCGATTTCCTCTGAGTCCAAACCTCATTGAGATATGACCATACCATGTTTGTGGATGGATTCTGAGATATCGAGCTTGGATGGCTGGCTTCAGCTCACGAACAACGACTGTGTTTCTGTCAAAGTTACCGACAAAAACCTGTAATATAGATAGATACAGATTTTATAACCTTCGAAAAAAAAATTAGCGCAGCTACGCGCCTGACGAAGGCCCTCGCCCTCGTCCGTAAGGCGTATGTCCGCATGTGTACATTGCCGCGCAAAGTTGCTGACCAGTTTTTATTGAGCGCCATCGAAAACTTTGAAAAATGTCGTTAAGCAAAATTCTAATATGTTTGAAATTTAAATACCTGACCTTCTAGTTTTCAATTAATGAAAATCCCACTGTCCATATAGATAGAGTCTGAGTATTGATTGATATCAGAACGTTGATTTGAAATAAACTACGATTTTGTTCAGTACGGAAGCAAGAGTGCTTATTGCGCTGAAATCAATGATTCTAACCTTGAACATAGAGAGTACAGATTTTAAACCACTAATCTCCCTTAAGGGCTGACATACGATTTGCTTGCAAAGTGTCACGTGATAAAGTCATTTAAAGCCGAAGGCTCAGTCAAAAAAATGCATTTTTGTTTTGAAAAGATCTAAAGGGAAGGGGAAAATGAAGTTAAGAGTCGATATTCAATTGCAAAAAAAAAAAAAAAAAAAAAAAAAACATCTTACCCTGACAGAGCCATTAGCCTTGTATGATGCAAATCGTACCCCATCGTTGCTATAGGAAACGGTGTAAGTCTTCACCCATTGATTGTAATCTGGACGACCCTGGGTCAATATCTCGGTAATAATTGTTTGTTTACCAAGATCAACTTGGATCCATTGTCCTCGGACATTAGTTTTAGTTGCCCATGAGCCTCTCTGAGATCCCTGATTAACAATTAATGCGTTATTATTTGAATTATTTAGTGAACGTTGCAAGATATGTGATTCGTTCGTCTGTCGACTTCCTGTTTGTCTGTTACTATCATTTTTTACCTGTTGTACAGTGTTTAGCCTTGCCCGTGAAGGAGCATAATACTTAGTATGCTGTGAAGAAGCTGTCAATGAACAGTCAGGTATTTCATGGTCTTCGATACCTAACGGAACCATATCGTTGCCTAAAATAGACAATAAGACTTTAGATAAACACAACAATATTTTGGTGTCATTAATGATTGTTTTGGACAGCTTATGCAATAGAATACATACGATGGAGGTAAACATAATTGTTATCAGCATCAATGTCAACTAACTTACCAACTGGTGCAGCATACAACTCAGCTCTCATTGAAATATGACTGTACCACGATGTAGGGTAAATACGAACGAATCGAGCGATTGTGGTTGGTGTTATTATGTTTATTTTAACAGTCTCTCGATCAGTGTTTCCCTTGAACGTTACAGCTTGGCTGTTTCTTTTATAGTACACCCAATGTCTACCGTCTTCACTGACAACCAATTTATATGTTTTCACCCATTGGTTTGAATCTTGGCGTCCTTGTGTTAAAACCTAGAAAACGTTATAAGTTAAGAAAAAAAATTTAATAAATAAAAAACCCTTTATTTATTAGAACTCCGCCTATTCAAGTGTGCAGGTTGAGGCAGCTGTTTACTTACATTGGAGAATCGACGCTACATTTTTAAGTACAAGAGTATACAGAGAGCATTGCATTTGGATCTCAGAGACTCCGAAAATCGCGTCATTAAATTCGAGGATTCTTTTAGTAATAAGAAGGTAAATTGCGCAATTAACATCAAGCTTGTGGTCTATTTTCCGTTGTTCTTTATGGTTCATTATGTATAGTGTTGCACTTCTGTTAAATAAATAAGTAAATGTGAGGTGCTTATATAGCGCATTTCATACATCTCAATGCGCTTTACAATATTTTTAAATCTATTTATACGGGCCGCTATTTAAGGCGCAATTTTGCTGCCACGCGGCTTACAATCATGAGGGGTTAGTAGTTAGCGTGAATTAGTATGATCAGGCCACACACACCGGGAAATCCCTACTCTTTTCGAACAGTAGTGTGGGTTATTTAACGTCCCTCTAACACAGATTAATAAATGAAGTGTAGAGAGACGGATCTCCGGTTTTACGTCGTTATCCGAGAGGACGTGAAGATCTTACCATATGTAGATGGAGAAACAAAGGCAGCAGCTTCTCCTCAATTATTTTAAGACCCTGAGTGTTGGTCCGGCCACAGGGATCGAACACGTGACCTCCCGAACTGTAGTCTGATGCTCTACCTACTGAGCTAACCGGTCGGGGTTATTACTTAAGTTAATCCGAAAATAAAATGGTCTGTCAAAACATATCAAAACTAAAACTGACTGGATTTTCAGTTTTAATAATAGAAATTAAGAAAGCTGTAGCGTAAATCGACCGTTTGTAATTGTACATGTCAGTTTATCATAACAGCTAGCGTCCATTAATTATAATAAGTATTTTCATTTTGATAACAACAACAAATACCTTGTGGATTCTCATAGGGCGTCGCAGGTCAAACTGAATCCATTGGTCTTTGTTATTATAACGCGCAGACCAGCCTCCTTTATAACTCCCTTTAGCTTTCCTATTAAGACGAGCCAGTCTTGGGGCGTGGTAGGCGTCATGTTGACTGGAGGCGGTGATGTATTTATCAGCAAGGCGACCGTTTTCTATACCAACTGGAACTGGACTTGGTCTCTGAACTGAAGGGTAAATTATAACAATGAGAACATATTCATATTTCATTGAATAAAGTTATTTTTTGCCGCAATTATTCCTTCCATGGGAAAGGGGACGTAAACCGATGGAGATATCAGTGAACCATACGTACGTTTTCCGTACAATTCCATTCTTAAAGACATGTGCCTGTACCAGGACTGTGGGTAGAGTCTGATATAACGAGCTGAGATAGCTGTTGGAAGTCTCTTGAATACCACTGTGTTGCGATCCTTGTTTCCCTTAAAGATCTGAAATATGACAAAAATATAAACGACTCTGTCATCATATAATCACGCCAATAGTAATGTATGTAAGCCACTTATGTCGACAATGCTGTTAATTTCTACAGAGTGAAAACGCTTTGCTAATAATACGGCTGTTTGATGACAATTGACGATGTGGGAACCAGAATTTACGGAACATCGCAAAAATATTGAAAGAACTAAGACAGTAATTTTGCATTAAACTTACTTGATAATGAGGTCATTATGACCTAGAAACATAATTGTTTGTCTCTGTCGTTCATTTTACTTATAATAACTAAGACAGTGGTGAAAGTATTTCAATAAATTGCATCAAGTCCACCGTATCAAGAAAAAAATCGTGCAAGGCTTGCCCTCTACTATAGAAAAAATGGAATGACTAAAGATTTTGGGTTAGGTTTAAAGTTGTTGTGCATTAGATCCTTTTCTAAAAAAATGCTTTTAATTGGATTTCCCTTTTTGGTTCAACTAGTATTAATAACAATTATTCAATGATTCATACAAGTGTCTGATTGTATTGTTGTTCTCCAAATTTCTGCACATTAATATTCAAAGCACTGGGTAAATTCAAAACATATGAAGCGTATCATATCCAAAAGTTCATAACATATTGGTTTTATTAATTGAATATTGTAAATGATTTGGTCTCAAAATAATGAAATCATTTTTTTTTTTTTTTACTGGACGATATTAACAAATCATGTTCGTGTGTGGAGAACATACACAGGAATCCCAATGTAAAAGCAGATTTTTGAATTTTCACATAATAATAGTATCTAAAAATAAGAACAAAAAAGATGACCTTTTCTATGTCTAAAATTGGTTGATACGTGGGCATCATTATATAGTCAACTAGTTGTTTTTTCCACGTTTTATTTATAAGCCAATCTTTCGCGCTAATCGCGCATCTTCAGGGCAAAAATGGATTTGTTAACAACTTGTTTCATACTACATTGTGTAAGAACGCGTTATTTTACAAATAAACCAATAGATTTAAAAGGAGGATGCAAAAGCAATCAAAAGTAAATGGAATTTTTTGATCATAACTGTGCGCGCGCATGCAATTCCGTTTACTTTGGATTGCTTTCGCATCCTCCTTTTAAATCTATTAAACGCGATTGTACTAGTACTGATTCGTGTATATCTGTCATAAGCACTGACACATTTGTGATCCATCCGAGATCAAATATATCGCCATAAATTAGTTAACATTTTAATCAACAACTACACGCTTACCATGGTTTTTCCTCCGACGTAATAAGCTTTAAACTGACGACCATCTTCACCGTACTTTATATAATAGCTGGAAACCCATTGGTTGTTGTCTGAACGACCTTGTATTGCAATCCCAGTCACGCTAGCAAGAGATCCCATATCTATCTGAATCCATTGTCCTCGACTGTTGTACTTTGACGACCATCCACCGGTTCTACCATTATGAGGAACAGCGTTTAGCCTTGCATTAGAGCCTCTGTGCTTGTAGTTAAAATCAGAGGAAGATGTTATAGCTATATCTGGTATGCGACCATCTTCGATACCAAGTGGCAATTGACTTGGCCCTGCAATTAAATATTTTAGGTATTTAAACAAGAGACAAAAATCAACTTTATTTAACGCCTAAAATACTCAAAATCGATAAAAATATATAGAACATAAAAAAATTGCCGCTACAGCTGTTTCAGAGCTGAAGGGAATCCATGACATACCCTAAACACATTGTCGCTTAAGAAATGTACATCTTAAACTGAATTAATAACATACGTCCGATGTTTCTATTTAAATATAAAAGCTAGAGAAGCGTGTTGTAAGTTGCAATAAATGGCTTACTAGCATTTCTTCCATAGAGTTCAAGTCTCATTGAGATATGTGAATACCAGCTGACAGGGTGGATGCGCACATGGGTTGCTTTGATGGCTGGACGGAAGTTGTGACGAACAACCGTGTTGCGATCACGATTTCCGGTTAACACCTATGGTAAAAAAAAAAAAAAAAAAACAGACATAGTAAGACATACTTGGACTAATTTAAGGTTTCGAAAACAGCAGTATGGAGGGAGGTAGAAAGAGACATATTAACAATTGACATTAACCTGTTCTACCACGATTCATGTTTGGTTTTATAAGTAGTTAAATTTAATGTGTGAGACGAAAATATATGAGTCACTGTGGAAGCTGCCAAGTTATCTAACAAGTATTTACGAGTCGGGTTGAACAAAATGAGATTGTAGTACATACATGCATTCCAAAGAACGACAGTGTACTGAGTCTATTTCTTTGAAATAAAATTGTACAACCTGTGCAGTTCAGCGTGACCTTTCAATATTAAGTCGAGGCATCAAGCTAGCCAGTTGCACACAAAATGAAGGCAATAATTTGGTCTGTTTGCTAGCTACTTGCTACTTAGTTCATTTTATATATGCTGCTTGCTTTAAAATTGACAAAACTGAATAATAAGCCATTTAAGTTATAACCTATCGAACGATAAAAGGTATGACAATGTGTTGGTGCCAAGAGTACATTCCAAACGTTTGAAGTCGATTGCTTCTAAGCTGATTATTTTATAGGTTTTTAAAGAATTTACATGCTGACGGAAATTACGTCAGGTCATACACAAACCGGAAGTATTACCAACATTTTTGGATACAAACTCTTATAGCCATTTTTCCGTTTAATATGATCTGTCGTTACTTCTGTTAAACTCTGATATTCTTGAAAAATCCATAAAATACTCATCTTTAATTAAAGCAATCAACGTCAAACGTTGGGAATATACTCTGTCAATCACCTACATTATCCTAAGTTTCATTTACGATAAATAGTGATAGTTAGTTTTAGGTTATTCACATGTTTGTTTATCTATATAAGAAAGTGCTTGTCCTTAAGTATGTTAAATAAAATATATATTATTTCTTAATGATTTATAGTTTGTTAATGTTCTAGTATGATGCTTATCTATTCATCAAATTTACCACAGTTTTTCCCCGCTGTTTGTATGTGGCAAAATTCACGCCATCCAAACTATATGAAACTGTGTATTTGGTAACCCATTGGTTATAATTGCTTCGGCCTTGTGTAGCAACTGCCGTAACTTTCTTAGGATAGCTGAACTGAACCTAAAACAAAAACAAAATTAATTGTCATTTGAACATTTACACATTCACATTATGAAACAATTTATTATTAAAGGTCCGTATTCAGGATTCCATATTCTGGGTATGTATACTATCAGTGGTATTGTACTTAGAATTCAAAGTTTCAATCAACTCTTCTAAATATCATAAAGTTTTTTATATCTTTATCGCGACATATTTACCTCATTCATCTTTCTCAATATAATGCCCATGATATCAATTTTCCCTATCAACATCATTACGATCATCATAATTATCCAGTCTTTAACAATAACATTAAATATATCGACTCTACTAATACTGATCCTCACACTGAGAACCAGTCACCGTACCTGTATCCATTGGTATCGATTATTATATCTAGCAGACCATGCGCCTTGGTAACCTCCACCTGCAATGATGTGCAGCCTGGCCCTAGGGGTGCCATGATATTGGTCCCAGCTTGAAGAGGCAGTGATTTGACTGTTCTGAATAAGGCCACTTTGCATTCCCAGCGCATGTGAACGTGCATTCTGATCTATAAGAGAACAAACCGTGCTTTCTACTTTTAGACAACAAGAAAAACCTAATAAAAAGATTCCAAAAACAATGAAAGAATAATTTGAAATTCCGTTACAAATTCCTTTTTGAATACCACGCCCTAAAGTTAAAGTATGCGAGACTAGCTAGCCTCTTGTTTAAAGTTGCATGGTTAGAAAAATATTCAAGCCTACAAAACTAAGGAAAAAATCGAGCTTATGCCAATGAAACGTCCAAATTCGGAAACTCGCGACTAGGTTTTGGCGAGCTCCATCCCGAAATTCTCAAAACACCATTCAACTGTTAACATAAAACCCAAGCCCTGATTTCTAAAGCTAAACTTTATTTTCTTTTTATACCAAATGCGATCTTTTTTTTAACTAGGGCATGCAGCTTCTTTCATAAAATATATTTATATTTCGCTGCACTTCGTTGGGATTCCTGTGAATTTTTCAGGCTTCCTGGTAATACCAGGCTACCAAGCTAAAATCAAAATGGGTGACAGCTGGAAAAGTAACCTAGCTAGTATCTCTGCAAGTTTTCGACAAAATACTTTACGATTTACATATGGAGCCAGCAGAAAATCGCACAAATAGAATCTACAACAACTTCGCGATGTAACTGAAGATTGCCAAATATGGTCATGAGCGCGAGGAAAAAGAATAGCTGCGTTCTTCAGATGAGAGTTTGATTTGATCTGAGTTTTTTCATGCTTCTGTTGTAAAAACAACACTTATCTATTCTTTAATTATAGTATCTTTGTAACTCATATACTCACCATATCTTTCACCGTACAATTCCATTCGTAACGACATATGACCG
This sequence comes from Diadumene lineata, assembly GCA_918843875.1. NCBI lineage: Eukaryota > Metazoa > Cnidaria > Anthozoa > Actiniaria > Diadumenidae > Diadumene > Diadumene lineata. The sequence goes on from OU974083.1 coordinate 295,495, forward strand.
TACCAGGATTGTGGGTAGATTCTGATATACCGAGCAGCTAAGATAGCTGTTGGTAGTTTCTTGAATACAACTGTGTTACGATCACTGTTTCCCTTAAACGTCTAACAGAAAAGAAAACGTTTACCATTGTATATGTATATTATTGTTGAAATCATGTTCTATACGTTTTCGCTAATTATTTTGAAACATATTGTAGTTTTTAGTTTCGTTTCATTCATTTATTTATCTATTCATTCATTCATTAGCTTCTCCGTGCAAATACAAGTGTACAAATGTGCATGTTGCATGTGTAGTGCTTAAGATTAACAAGTTCTATTAAAAAACATCGATTGATTGTTTTTATAAAATACCAAATAAATAAACTATGACAATGGTAGATTTTTATACACGTTTTGAATGATTATTAATGATTATTAATGATTATCAATGATTAGTACATGACTTACCAAAACGTTGCCTCCAGTACCACGATAACGCATATATTGTCGACCATCTTCACTGTACGTCATATAAAAGCTTTTCACCCATTGGTTGGCATCTTGACGACCTTGTATCGCAACCCCTGTTACGCGGGCAAGTGATCCAACATCGAGTTGAATCCATTGTCCTCGTCTGTTGTACTTTGATGACCAGGCACCCCTTCTGTGTCCACGACGGACGGCGTTGAGTCTGGCGTTAGATGCTCTGTGGTTGTAGTCAGCATAAGATGATGACAAGAAAGAACAATCTGGTATTCGACCATCCTCCAGACCGAACGGTATACTATCGAATCCTAATAAAATCAAAGTATGTGCAAAATATCTTAATTAATCCGTGAAACTTTAGAAACACTAAATAGTGCAATTGAATTTATATTGTTTTATTTTGTTGAATTAGCACTGTTTTACAATTTAATATTTAGTATATTTGATTATACCGGGACCACCTCAAAGGACTGTTCTGATTTGTAGCCAGTGCACGTCCTTAAAATTCCATCATGCACAGGGAACACCGCTTTTGTTCGCTTTGCATATATTCTTTATGTTAAATTCAAATAAAAAACGTTTTGGGCTTTGTTATCTAAAATTCTGAAACGCATGTATGATAGCAGATAAGCGTAACGTATTATCGTAACCTTCAGTATCATACCAAGTTTACGTCATTTTACCATATTTGGTCAAATTGGAGTACAGATACCTAGACGTATTACACCTTTTGAAAGCCGTATTACACGGTAGACCTTCGGGACTCGGAAAAATACGTTCGCAACTCCACCCGTATTACACGAAAAAACATTTAATAAGATATATGTAACTTGAGAGCGGTTTTGAAATTCAAATCAGACGTGTTACTGTTACGCACTCAATGTATTATAGAGAACGAATTAAAAAAACAATTGTTGGCGAACGAGGGCCGGGTTCCCTGTGTATTATAAGGCCATAAGGCCAAATAAGCGGTCAAACAGTAGATGTAAAAGTGTCAAGTCTATTTATTCATGGGAATAATTTGGTAAAAAACTTGTGACAAGCTAACACGTGCCAAATGGTTTTTAAAGTAAAAATGATCATGACTACTTACTAGCATTTCTTCCGTAGAGTTCAAATCGCATTGAGATATGTCCATACCAACTTACAGGGTGGATTCGTACATGGGTTGCTATGATAAATGGTCGAAAGTTACGAAGAACAACAGTATGGCGATCTCGATTACCTGTGAATATCTGGAAAGTAAAAATAAATGTTAAGCGATTTTCTGTTTCAAAAAGAACAAAACGCCTTCCAGTTTGTTAAATGCAAATGTAAAGAATCGTTTTCATTTCTGTAAATCTAAGTTTCAAGAGTATATATTAACTACAACCCAGGACAAGCTGACAATTTTAGATAAAACAAAATAAATGTAAGTCCGAAAAGGTTCATTTTCGGGTGATATTCATCCAGAAAAGAACAGAGGTGATTTTGCGATATTTCGGTCTTTATTTCAGTACCATCATCAGGCAATAACTAAACTAACAATTAGTCCTTGAATTGTAATTGTTAGTTTAGTTATTGCCTGATGATGGTACTGAAATAAAGACCGAAATATCGCAAAATCACCTCTGTTCTTTTCTGGATGAATATCACCCGAAAATGAACCTTTTCGGACTTACATTTATTTTGTTATATTAACTACAAGAAAGTCCTAAATACAAATTAGACACAAAGCCTGTTAAAAAAATAATAATAATAAATAAATAAAGGAATAAATAAATAAATAAATAAATAAATAAATAAATAAATAAATAAATAAATAAATAAATAAATAAATAAATAAATAAATAAATAAATAAATAAATAAATAAATAAATAAATGAATGAATGAATGAATGAATAAATGAATGAATAAATAAATAAATAAATAAATAAATAAATAAATAAATAAATAAATAAATAAACAAATAAATAAATAAATAAATAAATAAACAATAATAAAAAAATACAATAAACGCAGTCTAACGCTCTACTTACTAGTGTTTTCCCGTGTTGTTTATATGTGACAAAATGTGCACCATCTAAACTGTACGAGACGGTGTATTTGGTAACCCATTGGTTGTAGTCGTAACGTCCCTGAGTTGCAACTGCAAAAACCTTTTTAGGGCTTTTAAACTTCACCTGTATATACAAATATTTTTTGTTATCATTGTTACTACCATGTCATCTTTATTACAATCATCATTAGCCCACAGTTGTAATTGTCTAATCTATCATCAAACAGCCAATGTTATCTTCTCTCATCATCATTTGATACCCTCATTTGGCTAATTCTCTCTGACAACATTTCATGAAATAGACGTAAGCAAATGCAATAGCCGAAAGAGAAGTAAAGCGAAAACAAGTGGTAGTTAGTAGCAAAACAATCATCACATTCACTATCCACACTACCTGTATCCATTCATGTTTATTATTAGATAGGGCAGCCCATGAACCGGCGTAACTACCACGTGATTTGGTGTGTAGCCTAGCCAAACGTGGTAAATAGTAAGAGCTATGGCTCGATGAGGCTGTGATCTGGCTGTTGTGAATATAACCACTCTGCATTCCAAGCGCATGAACTTTGTTTGATGATCGTTTGATTGCTGTAAAATCAACGAATAAACAAATAAAAATAATTCTACATCAATAAATTAATTAACAAACATTAAAAATAGACAAGTATAGAAATAAGCAGATAATTAAATAAAATTGTACACTAATAAATTGAGAGACAAATCAAGTTCTTGTGACGTGTCTAGAAGTCAATTTAAACTCAATTTGATTTGATCATAAATCAACGAGCATTGATGAACATAGCAAATCAACCATTAAACAATAATCTCTTTTAAACATATCAAAGGTTTGTAATTTTTCGACATTTGACATTTTTTCGAATTCTTGATTATTTTGTATTTTTGGTTTTGTTTACTTTCCGTCTAGTAAACAGTGAATTTCTAAATGCAGACTATTTGTTAAACAACATAATTTGTTACATTTGATAAATTGATAAATTTCTCCAGAAACAAAACTAACTTCAAAGGGAAATAATTACTTAAGGATATGCGATCTTGCAATTTTTGAAGATGCTTTTTTTTGTCCGGCATTTGACATAGATATTTAGTTTGAGTTACTGAGTAGAAATACGGAAAAAATACGCAAAAAATGGAATTTGGTTATGCGCGAATTTAATTCAGATTCTAAATATATTTTCAAAAATATCTCAATTATGAATATTTTGCATTCTAAGAAGCCATTTTATTCCGATCATGACATTGGTGAATAATTGAAATGCTAGTTTCTCTTGTATGGATTTTTCGATCACAATTTTGAACATTTTCTCGATTTATTAAAAGAGGAGCTCAAAACTTTTTCCTTTCATTTTTTTTATGTTTTGTAGCTTCAGTGCGCATGAATTAACTATAAAAATAGGGTTTCTAAAATTCTATATATTTAGCATTAAGTGTAATATTGCTTTTCGACCGAATGATTCAGCTTCAAAACGGGAAGCTATGGTCTTTATTTGTAAGCATTTGAGTGCACTAACTGAGCACAATTCAGCCAACTAAACTGACTCGAAAGTATTGGAAATTAGGGAAATCAAGTAAACTTCATTTAACAGAATTTCGACATTTTCACCATTCAGACGGTCAGTCACACAAAAATAAAATATCATACCGTTCTTAACCATTCATCGAAAGGAAATTATAATGTTGAGTGCTTGTTATATCACCGTCTTCGCATGATCTAAACTGGGTTCAACCCAAAAATCTAAATTTAGATCTATGGGTCGGACCCGGCTTAGATTATAGTCCAAACCATCTGAAGCGCGACATAGTTCCTTTGTTTTCTTTTCACCAATCAAATCATTAGTTTTGCTTGGTTGTTTCTCGGGGCTGCTCATTTTCGTGCTTGCTTATCAATGAACTACTTAGAAAATGAAATATTATTCCGAGCCGTTAATCTGAAAACAACTTTTATCAGTCACAGTTCTAAACGTTGTGTTTATGTCCCCGTCGATTGTGGCTAGAAAATTACGCGAAATCTGAAATCAAAACCTTGCAACACAGCCTGTATAAAACTACAACAAACCAACACGAAATGTTGTTCAACGAAACGCCATCTCAACTGACTAACATCACATCAAAGAAGACATACTTATAGTCCGTACTCAACAACTAGAAAACGATAAGAGCGTCTATGATTAATCCTTTTGTTGAAGAAAGCGACTTGCACGTGCACGCTGATATTAAATGCATAGAATGCGATGATCAAGAAGCTAGCTATTTATATTACACGATGTCATGATCGTGGCTCACATCAAATATAATATCATGTCTTAAACATTGTGTAACGATAACGAGTCATCAAATATTTCATATAAAGTATCGCAACACACTCAATGGAATAGTGTGATGCAAATATCTAATAAATATTTACGATCATTTCATTCAATCGATCGTTATATAGAGCTGCATAACAGACGCAAGTATGTGCAAATATGAAGTTTGAAATGTTTTGCTTGACCATGTAAATTGTGTCAAATACCAAATTTACTACCGATTTGCTAACACACCAAATTGATAATGATTGTAATCATTTACCCGTTACAAATGATATGGAAAAATTATAATATATGGTTATTTAAAAATGCAAAAGAACAGTGCCACAACATGTATTTCTTGTCATGCTAAAACAATTTTATTTCATTTTTAACAGCTTGTATTTATACAATAATAAATAAAATGTATATAATATACATCAACTTGAATCAAAATATTATTTGACAACTGGAACAATATTTACATATTTTTAAAGTATTCTATTTTAAAAAACAAACATATAGTAAGATGTAATAAAAAATTGCATACACTCAAAATGTGTAGAATAATATTATACTTTTCAGGTTTTTGAAAACCGCCATCTCAAAAAAGGGGTTAATGCCGCCAATGATAAAAATAGACTTGAATGATGTGAAACTTATCTTTTTGAAAAGCCCTGACTATTCTGAACTTATTTCAGTTTGTAGAAAGCTATTTTGATGAATATTTTCAAAATTATCAAACTTTTTCTATTTTCATCATTCACTTAACGGTATGTAGCATCTGTAAACCCAGTGTGTTAAAAACTGCTTTTTCTGGATATTTCATTGAAAATAGACCTAAACTCAGTTCAAAAGCACTTTTCTGAATGTTTGAGACTCCCCGATACAGAATTTTTGATTTTTGTTGACATTGACCCAGCCCCACCCCTCCCATCTCAAAAAAGGGGTTAATGCCACCAATGATAAAAATAGACTTGAATGATGTGAAACTTATATTTTTGAAAAGCCCTGACTATTCTGAACTTATTTCAGTTTGTTGAAAGCTATTCTAGTCTGATGAATATTTTCAAAATTATCAAACTTTTTCTATTTTCATCATTCACTTATATAGCATCTGTAAACCCAGTGTGCTAAAAACTGCTTTTTCTGGATATTTCATTGAAAATAGACCCAAACTCAGTTCAAAAGCACTTTTCTGAATGTTTGAGACTCCCCGATACAGAATATTTGATTTTTGTTGACATTGACCCAGCCCCACCCCTCCCATCTCAAAAAAGGGGTTAATGCCGCCAATGATAAAAATGGACTTGAATGATGTGAAACTTATCTTTTTGAAAAGCCCTGACTATTCTGAACTTATTTCAGTTTGTAGAAAGCTATTTTGATGAATATTTTCAAAATTATCAAACTTTTTCTATTTTCATCATTCACTTATATAGCATCTGTAAACCCAGTGTGCTAAAAACTGCTTTTTCTGGATATTTCATTGAAAATAGACCCAAACTCAATTCAAAAGCACTTTTCTGAATGTTTGAGACTCCCCGATACAGAATTTTTGATTTTTGTTGACATTGACCCAGCCCCACCCCTCCCATCTCAAAAAAGGGGTTAATGCCGCCAATGATAAAAATGGACTTGAATGATGTGAAACTTATATTTTTGAAAAGCCCTGACTATTCTGAACTTATTTCAGTTTGTAGAAAGCTATTTTGATGAATATTTTCAAAATTATCAAACTTTTTCTATTTTCATCATTCACTTACCGGTATGTAGCATCTGTAAACCCAGTGTGTCAAAAACTGCTTTTTCTGGATATTTCATTGAAAATAGACCTAAACTCAGTTCAAAAGCACTTTTCTGAATGTTTGAGACTCCCCGATACAGAATTTTTGTTGAAATAACTGAATGGGTTGAAATAACTGAATAAGTTGAAATAACTGAATGGGTTGAAATAACTGAATGGGGTGAAATAACTCAATGGGGTGAAATAACTGAATAAGTTGAAATAACTGAATGGGGTGAAATAACTGAATGGGTTGAAATAACTTAATGGGGTGAAATAACTGAATAAGTTGAAATAATTGAATGGGTTGAAATAACTGAATGGGGTGAAATAACTTAATGGGGTGAAATAACTGAATGGGGTGAAATAACTGAATGGGTTGAAATAACTGAATAAGGTGAAATAACTGAATAGGTTGAAATAACTGAATGGGGTGAAATAACTCAATGGGTTGAAATAACTGAATAAGTTGAAATAACTGAATGGGTTGAAATAACTGAATAAGTTGAAATAACTGAATGGGTTGAAATAACTGAATGGGTTGAAATAACTGAATAAGTTGAAATAACTGAATGGGTTGAAATAACTGAATGGGGTGAAATAACTCAATGGGGTGAAATAACTGAATAAGTTGAAATAACTGAATGGGGTGAAATAACTGAATGGGGTGAAATAACTTAATGGGGTGAAATAACTGAATAAGGTGAAATAACTGAATAAGTTGAAATTACTGAATTAGTTGAAATAACTGAATGGGTTGAAATAAGTCGCTATTGGGCGAAGTAACTGGATGGGGTGAAATAACTCAGAAGAGAGTCAAATTATTGGAATACATGGAAATATGTGTACAGAGTCAAATCATTGGATAGAGTAAAATAGCTGAATGGGGTGAATATTAGCTATTTTGTAACCATAAATGACTAAGGCAGTGAATTTTCAATGTGGACACTGATGTGTATTCAGGGAATTGTGTTGTTTATACACTGAGGTGACTAGCTAGAATAAACTAGTCATACTGTCTGCAATAGGGAGTTATTATTATTTAAAGAGCTTGACTTGCCATTGGTTTTGTTGTTCAATACATAAAGGAGTTGTCCCGCATGAAAATATTTTATACTAAAAAGTTTGACTTGATCCAATCTAACATCATTTTCCTTTGCTGCTTTTCTAATGCTAGCTAATGGGTAAAAAATTATAACATGGGATAAAAATGAAGATGTTTCTAAGCCTATTCAAACTGGTATTCACTGTTTTATTCTTTGCTTATTCATGCAGCTCTATATAACGATCGATTGAATGAAATGATCATAAACTCTTAGTTTTATTTACATATATTAATTGCGAATATGATACACATTTATTAGATATTTGCAGCACACTATTCCATTGAGTGAGTTACGATACTTTATATCAAATATTTGATGACTCGTTATCGTTACACAATAAATAGCTAGCTTCTTGATCATCAAGAAGATCGTCACATTCTATACATTTAATATCAGCGTGCAAAAGGGTTAATCATAGACGCTCTTATCGTTTTCTAGTTGTTGAGACTAGAAAGTATGTCTTCTTTGATGTGATGTTAGTTGAGATGGCGTTTCGTTGAACAACATTTCGTGTTGGTTTGTTGTAGTTTTATACAGGCTGTGTTGCAAGGTTTTGATTTCAGATTTCGCGTAATTTTCTAGCCACAATCGACGGGGACATAAACACAACGTTTAGAACTGTGACTGATAAAAGTAGTTTTCAGATTAACGGCTCGGAATAATATTTCATTTTCTAAGTAGTTCATTGATAAGCAAGCACGAAAATGAGCAACCCCGAGAAACAACCAAGCAAAACTAATGATTTGATTGGTGAAGAGAAAACAAAGGAACTATGTCGCGCTTCAGATGGTTTAGACTATAATCTAAGCCGGCTCCGACCCATAGATCTAAATTTAGATTTTTGGGTTGAACCCAGTTTAGATCATGCGAAGATGGTGGTTATATGCACGGAAATGTCTTTGATAACTTAATAATAATAATATTTAATATTTATATAACGGATTTTTGCATTTGTAATATGATCAAATTCGCTACTTGAACAATGAACTTGAACCTTTTTGTATGCCAAATTGGTTATCTTCCAAGAAAAAATAGTAGCTTCTGATATTTATAGTAAAGATTTTGTGTAGTACACTGACTTTTCCGTCGTTGGTTAATGATAGTTTGAGTGAATAAACTTTAACTTATTCTCATAAAAAAATAATCACGGTTAATTTCACTTTTTTAAGTTTTATGTTAGAAGGTTACCTTTAGAAGAATCAGAGTTTTGGGCAAGTTCTATTTCATTCTCCATGGATTGCAGGGTTTCAAGGTGCTTGTTTTGGTTTTCCAGTTTAAACATGTCATTCTCTGTATCACTGCTTATGTTATCAACGACACGCCCATGGTCACTTGCAGACCAAGAGGTTTCAATAAGCACAAGAAATACCAACAAACTGCAAAGAAACTTCCCCACGTCATTCTTAAAGCGCATTTTGAATTATGAACAGACTGAACAAAAAGTAGATCTATTCAGTTCAAACGATTCTGTTCAAATCTCAAATGCAGCTATTACTCAAAGTCTTTTCTAAACGAATTCTAAAAATAGTGGTATAAACTTGGTATTTCTTTATTGGTCGGTTTTAAGGAAGTGAAGTGTGATTGGTGAAATTTATTTGTTAAATAAAACGAGGCTTTTTGTGATTGCTTGAATGTTAACCGCAAGTCAATGAAGGACAATAAATAAATAAATAAAATTAGACATTTTGACACCAACCATTCACAAAAGGCCACATTGTTTTATAAACCAACACAAATACTATTTTTTTCGAATAACATTTTAGTGAAGAGGTCTGGGGTAAGGGGGGGGGGGGGGGACGGGGGGGGGGAGGTGAATTGTCCAACATTAAAGATAGATACGGGAGGATCCTCGTTTATTGTTAAAAAAAGGCAGCGATTTCATGCCTCGTCGGAACTAAAAAAAATATTTGCACCATAATGCTCCCTTGTATCTTATGGATTTTCTTTCGCAATTATGGATCGATTGACTTAAAATCTGAAACAAGGTCTTGTTTAAGATGTTCCTATATAAAACGACTCATATTATTTAGTGTTTTTGAGCTCGTACTTTTTATTGGTACAGATCATGTATTGCCACGCACCTGGCGAGAACTTTGGTATTTTTTAGATTGTTGTGTTGAGAAATCACTAGTTTGGATGATGCAATCCTTCCCACTTACAAATGCGAGCTTTTCCCTAGAAGGAAGGGTGTAGTCTCCATTTACTCTAATCTTGAATCTGCCCAAACAACTTTAATTAACCTCTTGTCTTTCAGTTTTACTTAAAAAAATGGTTTGGCTTTGATTTTGCATTACAATTTTCAAGCGAATACCCCAAAAAGAGGTTTTGATATTTCTTTTTTTTTTATTTCGAAGGGGTTTCGTTTTGAATACCATCAGTCCAAGTCTTATCTTTCTAAATCTGAAGTGAAACTGAAAACTAAATCAAAGACGCTCTGTTTAGAAGACAAGCATATGAGCAACCATATAAAATTAACTGCAAACAACGTGTTTATAGCCAAACAGGAAAATGTCTTTCTAAAGCTATTAAAGCATCATATTACACCATGTAAACAGTCTTAGTCTATCAATCCTAATGTTTTTTTTTAGAAACCATATACGGCTTTCACAGGAAGAAGAAATTGTAATTTTCACAATCGGTCTAATTTAGAGTATTCTTTGGAAATAGATTAGTCATTGATGGACAATTTTTGGGTTTAAATATACTCATAAATGAAAATATTTCCCATGTAATTACCATCTTTGGAAAATTGAGAATTCATTTTTTTCCTTTGTGAATTTTAATTCAAAGATCAGTTAAGCAGCTATCGACTCTTTCAGCATGGCTCTAAACGATTCACTGCAATTTTTATTAATCACATTTTTTTAGCTCGAAAGCTGAGTTTTTCTTTACAATTGACAATGAGGAATAAACTAGAAATTAGAAATTTTAAATATTGAACAAACTAAAAAACAGGTTCGCCAAAAATGAGGAGAGGCCAAGGATGACGCGCGTCACCAAATAGCCCCAGCGCATACGCTGTTGAAAGAGGAAAATACAATCGGATTGCAAATGATAAAAAAATACAATTTCAACAAGAGTGCGTCAATCTTGGGTTGTATCCAAGCTTTCAGTGTATTTCAATGCTTTCTTGAAATGAGATTCCAAATCACGTGGCAGCGTTTTGCGATTCGATATTTTTTATGCATAATTTGCATAATGACTTTAGAGATAATATTCGTAAAATACAAGCAACTATAAATTAAAAACGAAGTAATTCTTAACTTGTCTTTATTTGCTTGCTAATTGTACCAGTTTTTTTATCCGATCTACAAAGATGTCGACCGTTTACTCTTGGTACTTGCAGTGCGACCTATGTCAATGGTTAAGTGTGAACAAGGTTGTCCAATATTCCATCGAAGGTCCTTCGGCGAAGACAAGATTGGCCGTCATGGCAACTTGATGGTAGCTTAAACGCGCTTTCGTCAACATGCAGAACCACATCAGTCATACTAGATGCAGAAAGATAAATAAAAACAAACCAAATCACTTAATTCATATAAAGATGTATGATATCAATACGACTGCATGTCTCTCTAATAGAGTAGTACCTGCACAATTTTCCTGTTTTTTATTTGTTTTGACTTTGACACTAACCGCGTTAGTGAAGATCCGGCCATATCTTAGATGAATTAATTGAGGAGAGAGAGGTGAGGAGGAGGGGGAGGGTAGTTAGAACTCCAAAACAAGCCGGCAAACCCTTGTTATAGATTATAAAGGCGAATATGTGTATAAAGACACCAGTTAATATCTTATACCATAACCACATCTGAGATCATAAATAAGTATTGAGCAAAGCAAAATTAATGCCATCCACCTCTAATACACGTCATTACTGTTATGTCTCGTTCTTTAACAGCCTCATAACCTTGCCTTTGAGCTAAATCCATATCAGGTTTAACATATTTAATGCATTAATCAAATGTATTTTAGATCTACAGTATGGGTTTTCAGTAAAATCTTTACACGTATTAAGGTCATGAAGCCGATCATGGAGGATGATCGTTATATACCGTGTGCTCTTATTTGTTATTCAATGTCCTCACCCCTCCCCCTGTTAGAATACGCGAGGTCTAACAATTATAAAGCGTAATGAGAACAAAGTTAGTGATTCACATTGCATCAGATGATTGAAACACCGTGAAAATAATAGAACTATTTGTTGCATTAGTTTATCTGTCTTTTCATCCGATCCCTAATAAGAACATTCGCAATCGTTTTTAATATACAATAGTAGTAACAATACAGTTTTTCAGTTAAAAAATGATTTTCAAAAACGACCTCACAAATTTTCAATCTAGCCGAAAACCAAATGTAACTAAACTAAATAAGTTCATCCAAATCTTTTTTTTTATTTCATGAAACATAATTAATAAATATTTCACTAAATCAGCCTTTATTTAAATGATATATTTATATTTTGTTACCACTGATTTGCGTAGCGTTTTTTCTTTTGTTTTTTTTGAAACGGGATAACAATTATGTTTCATTACGTATACAAATACGTAGAACCTTTTTTTATTTTGTTTTGGCCGAAATATAGAGATTAATTATAAATTTACAGTGACACAAAGCAGAAGTTATATAAGGGACAGCCGTTGCTGTGTTAAAACAATAAAAACATCCTCAATATGATACATATATCTTTAAAAGGAGAAAAAATGGAGCAGAAGAAAACTTGACCGACCGTAAAGCACAAAAAAAAGTTTCTTTGACCATACGCTTGACTGGCTTCTAGTAAATTATCGTGTAGTCGCCATCGTCGCTCAGCTTTACCTTTACAAAAAAGCTCAAAATGAGGTCAAGAAAGCTATTGTGGTTTAATTTATTGTGATTGTGTCTCTTTTGTATATTCTAGTGTTAGTAGAGTGCAATGATTTTCCGATTCAAACTATTTCTTGTGATTTTTAGTCTGTTTTACTTTCGCGGGACGTTCTCGGGATAAAACGTTTTTGTTCGGGACGCGCAAATTGTCTTCAGAAATACTGAAGACATTTTGCGCGTCCCGAACAAAAACGTTTGATCCCGAGAACGTCCCGCGAAAGTAAAACAGACTAAAAATCATATATACTTCTAAATAGGAGGTTTTATAAAGCATTTCCTAAGCTTTCATTTGATGTATATTTTACCTACTGACATGGTCTCGTACGTCTCATCAATCTTTTTATTTGCGGTTAGTTCATTTTCAGCCCACTTAACATGTTTAGCTCACTCATTTCTTTATCGACATTTCCTCCCCATAGTAATTTTAGATTTATTCTTATTGACGATGTTGTATTATTTGCATTGTATTAATTTTGAGTCAAAGAACTGCAAAAAGTTAACATGCAATATAATGAAAAATTTGAGGGAAAATATTAACGGTATGTTTATGTATATGATTATGGAGGACCCTTGTATATAGTAAAAAAAAGTGATGCAAACTGTTAAAACATTCTCCTTTGGATGAGTTTTTAGATAAGGGTTCAAACGCTAGGGCGAGGTTTTGCATTGGAATTCAAGACCGAGGGCCGCAGGCCCAAGGTCTTGAATTCCAATGCAAAATCGAGCCCGTGCGTTTGAACCGGTTTATAAACCAGGCGCGCCCCAATTCTATTGTTTTTATGCAAGATTTAATCAGGTCTTTGGAATGTTATTGGCATTATAAGTCCATGGTATTCAGTGAGGCGTTTGTTGAAATGGAACTGATTTTACAATGGATATCAACAGTATTTTTGTACTAGCTTAATGACGTTTTCAATCTTGTATTCTTTGCACTCTATAGTCAATTTGAAGTTGTTCAGTTGTACACCAAAATCTTTTCTAATTATAGTACAAGTTCAAAGAGTACTTTGTTTTGCTAGGACGGCGGTGTTTTTGTTAACCGATATATATGCACAATTGCAACGAAACAGTTCAATTTGTGCAAAGTGAACTTGAATGAGCCGGGTCTGCATGTGATAGCTGCGCTGGTGAAGATGAAAAAAGTATAGTTATTACTCCACAACATGGTAGTTATTATACAAGCCAACACCTTCCTGGCTTTGGTGAGGATATTGGTGGTTTGCTAGAACTGGAGCAAGACAACGCTGAAGAACACATGTCCCAAAATAGCTCTGCTCAAGAACTGCCCGAGTTGGGAAATGTAATTGATACGTTTTTGCAACGACTGTCAGAGAACAAAGAAAAAGAGGAACCTGTAAAGAATCAAGCGCAAAAACATAGATTTTTTCTCCCATCGTATTAGTCATTCATTTCATTGTAGTTCTCGCAGCCTTGATTATCAGCAGAGAAGAGTGGTTGTGAAATATAGACCTGGGACGCAGGTCTTGAATTTTGAATTCAAGACCTATCCCGGGTTTATAACTCAGCCCCACACTCCCCTGCTGATGATCAATGCCGCCCCGACTTGTATAATGTCGGTCTTCCATTGATTTTCAAAACCCACATAGAACAATAGAATTGGGGCGTGCCTGGTTAATAAAAATAATTATGGACCTCTTTGTTCATACTTGTAGTCGAAATGTCTATAAAAAATGTTGTCAAAGCTACAGCACTATAGCGATTTACAAACACAAGTGGGACAAATTACATCATAGGAGCTTACAAATGTAAATCATGACCAATAACTGACATATTTGATCACATACATGCATAATTATGACCCTTTCCGTATTATTGTATTAAGAATGATAAATATATTATTAACCAGGCACGCCCCAATTCTATTGTGCTATGTGGGTTTTGAAAATCAATGGAAGACCGACATTATAAAAGTCGGGGGCGGCATTGATCATCAGCAGGGGAGTGTGGGGCTGAGTTATAAACCCGGGATAGGTCTTTCAAAATTCAAAATTCAAAATTCAAGACCTGCGTCCCAGGTCTATATTTCACAACCACTCTTCTCTGCTGATAATCAAGGCTGCGAGAACTACAATGAAATGAATGACTAATACGATGGGAGAAAAAATCTATGTTTTTGCGCTTGATTCTTTACAGGTTCCTCTTTTTCTTTGTTCTCTGACAGTCGTTGCAAAAACGTATCAATTACATTTCCCAACTCGGGCAGTTCTTGAGCAGAGCTATTTTGGGACATGTGTTCTTCAGCGTTGTCTTGCTCCAGTTCTAGCAAACCACCAATATCCTCACCAAAGCCAGGAAGGTGTTGGCTTGTATAATAACTACCATGTTGTGGAGTAATAACTATACTTTTTTCATCTTCACCAGCGCAGCTATCACATGCAGACCCGGCTCATTCAAGTTCACTTTGCACAAATTGAACTGTTTCGTTGCAATTGTGCATATATATCGGTTAACAAAAACACCGCCGTCCTAGCAAAACAAAGTACTCTTTGAACTTGTACTATAATTAGAAAAGATTTTGGTGTACAACTGAACAACTTCAAATTGACTATAGAGTGCAAAGAATACAAGATTGAAAACGTCATTAAGCTAGTACAAAAATACTGTTGATATCCATTGTAAAATCAGTTCCATTTCAACAAACGCCTTACTGAGTACCGTGGACTTATAATGCCAATAACATTCCAAAGACCTGATTAAGTCTTGCATAAAAACAACAGAATTGGGGCGTGCCTGGTTTATAAGAATAAATTATTGAAAACGACATTAAGCTAGTACAAAAATACTATTGATATCTATTTTAAAATCCCTTCCATTTCAACAAACGCCTTACTGAATACCGTGGACTTATAATGCCAATAAAATTCCAAAGACCTGATTAAATCTCGCATAAAAACAATAGAATTGGGGCGTGCCTGGTTTATAAACCGGTTCAAACGCACGGGCTCGGTTTTGCATTGGAATTCAAGACCTTGGGCCTGCGGCCCTCGGTCTTGAATTCCAATGCAAAACCTCGCCCTAGCGTTTGAACCCTTATATAGTTGTTTAAACTTCGCAATTTATAGTACATCAATAAATGTCAAAAAATGATTTAAAATAATTCACATTTTAGTGATTAGCCTGTGCAAGTACAGATCTCCGGGTGGGGGAATCCGAGGGTAAGCGATCGGGGATGCTCGTCGTATATTTTAGGGGTAAAAATCGACGATTTGGTATCTTTTCGGGAGCATATCTTTTTGCTGGTATTGAATGCTGAGGTTATATCGTATCTTGTGTTTAATGAAAAGATTGATGAGACGAACCGAGCTACCAACGCCATTCAAATTTTACAATCAGATAGATAAACATATTAGCTACAAAAGCTCCTATTTTGAACGAACAAAACCACTGTGTTCCATAGTAAGGACCATGCATTTGCTTGTGCAAAATTGTGTCGTCAGATCGATGGCCGCCATCAATATTCAGGCACAAGAAATTACTTTTAGCAACGTTTTATGTGTTATCCAAACAAAAAACATTAAATACGACATTACCAGTATGTGCTTTAATAGTTTCGAGATATGTTTCATCCAAAGCTTCAAAGAAAGTGTAGTACATCGCAAAAATTGCACCAAAATATGGAAGCCTTCGTTGCCGCCATATGAAAAACTCAGTGAAGCGTGCGGTGGTAGCGATGAATAAATGTTGGTTGCCATGGGATACACCCTCCCCCTGGTTATATGTTTCGTTTACTAACGCTTTCTTTGGTAATGGCATCAAAGCGAGGCTAAGGGGTCCAACCATTTTTCACATTACCGTTCTATTTTAATAACAGAAAGTCGATAAAGTTATTTTATTACGAGTTCTGTAAGACTGTTATTACATAGGTCAATATTTGATCATTCCTTTAGCCTCGCTTTCATGATAGTTTGTACAAGGTTAAGGTGTAACGTACGAACGCAAGGGGGAAGTGGTAGGGTTGATTTTTGATCAAGGTGATGGGATTGATTGCTATATTCAGACGTGAGCAATAAAGCGGATATCATTATTAGCTATTATCAATTATTAATGGTAATTTATCCATTATAGGGAATGTAGTCTTGTTTTAATGCTTTTCCCATTTCGGACCAAGTAATATATTGGGAGAATTAAATTCGCAGTGCAACATCTCAATCAAATGTTTCGAGAAATGTAAATCTTCCAAGAGATTGTCATGTGGTCTGTAAATGGGCATGGGATTTACTATGGCAAATTTTAGGCGAGTATTAACATTATGTACAATAATTTATCTAGATACGTTAAGAAACAATCTTGCTGGTTCGAATTCCAAGCCAGATATACATTTTTGAATCTTGCAATAAGGAAATTTAGCGTCAATTAAGGAAGCTAGAGTAACGATCAATTGAAACAAAAAAAAGAAAAACTAGCGTCAATTTAGGGAATCATTGCCTGTTTATTATTATAGTCCTAACCCTAAGTAAGTATATTGATTGTCAATATATTGCACATCTTTTGGCTAATGTTGTCCTAGCAGACATTGAACAAAACTTTGTTAATGCTAACTTCTATAAAGGTATATGCACTTTTTTTTCTTTGCAACAATCGTGAATATGAGGTGTTTAGAGTCGTTTTCGTATGGGCGGAAGAAAGTACCGTATCGTATCGTAACGTAGTTTTTAACAAAAAACATTCAAAATCTACCGTATCGTAGCAGAAGCGTAACCGTACTGTTTTCTCTCATACGAAAATGAATGTATAACATATGTTTGGCTGAGTTAATATGAACACATACCTCCCCAAAGGAACGACAAAGGAATACAAAATGCAACCGTCCGAGAAATTGTTTTCCTTTGATATACAACTACTACCAGTCTACTCGCCATTAAACCTACTAAGAGAGCCAAAACACCTAGGGATGTTAATAGATAGAGCTTATCTTAGTCATAGATGTAAAGATGATTGTTTAATTATAGAGATAAAGAAATAAAGTAGTATAAGATAACATGTCTCTTGACTATCTTTTATATTCCTTGGATATATTCTGTAAATGTTTTTACTCATCCATAAGAGTTCGTAGCCTTATCTAATTCTGTGATAGATATTGTATTTAGGTTTTATTATATAACTCTTAGTTTATATTGTAGAAAAAATGATTGAAAGCGTCCATGGACTGTAGCTGGTAGCATTTTCAATTTCGCTTATCAAAACAGGAAACCCGTAAAAAAGGAATCTCTATAAGCACGAGCAAAAGTTTGATGTGAGTGAGAATACACGTCACTTTACAACAATTAGAGCGCGTGCATTTTATAGTAATTAATGTAAGTAATGAAGAACACAACAAATCAATGCTTCAGATCTACTTTATTATTATCTTATATTATATTTTTACAATTTCAATGTCTATATTTAATAACCTTTCATACTTTCCTTAATAACCCTATCATGAGCCAAGCAGCTCGGAAACTATGATAGTTTGTAGAATTGAAATCATTAATAGTCCTTGCTGTTTAAAAATCACCCATTTATCTTAACAGAATGATATCTTTAAGAACCCAAATAGATTTCACTCCTTAATATTTTATTTATCAATTTTAATTTTATAACTTATTTTAATTTGTAGGGATGGGATAAGATGGCCGTCGCAGTTCTTAAGGAATAGTATAGTTTTTAGCGTTTGAAAATATCATCCATTTGTACAACCTCGTCCCCAGGGCCACTCTGTTCGCTCTTTTTTCAAAATGGCGGTCGCTCACACATTGACCCTGGTACCGGCTGGTTTGACACGTGACTGTCGGCCATATTGATATGATTGGTCACGTGGTCAAAATCTCCAAAAATCTTGGAGATTTTGATCACGTGTCAAACCAGCCGGTGCCAGGGTCAATGTGTGAGCGACCGCCATTTTGAAAAAAGAGCGAACAGAGTGGCCCTGGGGACGAGGTTGCCATTTGTAAGAGTTTTGAAATGGTGTTTCATTTTCATGAAAGACTAATCGACAGACTCATGGGAAAAAAGTTTTCCTTAATTTTTTTCTACATCTGTATGAGCAGTCAAAACCTCTTCACGTGTTGATTTCTCTTTGTTCCCACCTCGTTAATCTACACGTGATTTGGGAGAAGCTAATTTCGTTTTGCTTATAATGCAGTTTTATAGATCAGGAAATTTTCATCGAGTGAAAATAGTCCAACTTACTCGAGCTAAAATATGGATAGTGTACGTATGAGTGTATTAGAAAAGTATGGCTCTGAGACTGTATTGGGATCACTTATTTGCTCACCTTGGTTTTTGTACTCTCGACTCAAGACAGTATATCTAATATCCATCCCTGGAATATCCCATTTAATTGATTCTATTTTTGTTTACTTTTCAAGAAACGTTACAGCTTATTTTACTTATCTCACATCTATTCATTCACGCATACCGAACACGCAAAAACCTTGTCGGAATTTATAAAATTCTGACAACGTTTTTTCGCGTTTAGTGTACGTCCATTCAGCGTATGATGTTGGTAGGTTGCAACCTTTCTCGATTTCCTCTGAGTCCAAACCTCATTGAGATATGACCATACCATGTTTGTGGATGGATTCTGAGATATCGAGCTTGGATGGCTGGCTTCAGCTCACGAACAACGACTGTGTTTCTGTCAAAGTTACCGACAAAAACCTGTAATATAGATAGATACAGATTTTATAAACCTTCGAAAAAAAATTAGCGGAGCTACGCGCCTGACGAAGGCCCTCGCACTCGTCCGTAAGGCGTATGTCCGCATGTGTACATTGCCGCGCAAAGTTGCTGACCAGTTTTTATTGAGCGCCATCGAAAACTTTGAAAAATGTCGTTAAGCAAAATTCTAATATGTTTTAAATTTAAATACCTGACCATCTAGTTTTCAATTAATGAAAATCCCACTGTCCATATAGATATAGTCTGAGTATTGATTGATATCAGAACGTTGATTTGAAATAAACTACGATTCTGTTCAGTACGGAAGCAAGAGTGCGTATTGCGCTGAAATAAATGATTCTAACCTTGAACATAGAGAGTACAGATTTTAAACCACTAATCTCCCTTAAGGTCTGACATACGATTTGCTTGCAAAGTGTCACGTGATAAAGTCATTTAAAGCCGAAGGCTCAGTCAAAAAAAATGCATTTTTGTTTTGAAAAGATCTAAAGGGAAGGGAAAAATGAAGTTAAGAGTCGATATTCAATTGCAAAAAAAAAAAAAAAAAAAACAAAAAAAAACATCTTACCCTGACAGAGCCATTAGCCTTGTATGATGCAAATCGTACCCCATCGTTGCTATAGGAAACGGTGTAAGTCTTCACCCATTGATTGTAATCTGGACGACCCTGGGTCAATATCTCGGTAATAATTGTTTGTTTACCAAGATCAACTTGGATCCATTGTCCTCGGACATTAGTTTTAGTTGCCCATGAGCCTCTTTGAGATCCCTGATTAACAATTAATGCGTTATTATTTGAATTATTTAGTGAACGTTGCCAGATATGTGATTCGTTCGTCTGTCGACTTCCTGTTTGTCTGTTACTATCATTTTTTACCTGTTGTACAGTGTTTAGCCTTGCCCGTGAAGGAGCATAATACTTAGTATGCTGTGAAGAAGCTGTCAATGAACAGTCAGGTATTTCATGGTCTTCGATACCTAACGGAACCATATCGTTGCCTAAAATAGACAATAAGCCTTCAGATAAACACAACAATATTTTGGTGTCATTAATGATTGTTTTGGACAGCTTATGCAATAGAATATATACGATGGAGGTAAACATAATTGTTATCAGCATCAATGTCAACTAACTTACCAACTGGTGCAGCATACAACTCAGCTCTCATTGAAATATGACTGTACCACGATGTAGGGTAAATACGAACGAATCGAGCGATTGTGGTTGGTGTTATTATGTTTATTTTAACAGTCTCTCGATCAGTGTTTCCCTTGAACGTTACAGCTTGGCTGTTTCTTTTATAGTACACCCAATGTCTACCGTCTTCACTGACAACCAATTTATATGTTTTCACCCATTGGTTTGAATCTTGGCGTCCTTGTGTTAAAACCTAGAAAACGTTATAAGTTAAGAAAAAAAATTTAATAAATAAAAAACCCTTTATTTATTAGAACTCCGCCTATTCAAGTGGGCAGGTTGAGGCAGCTGTTTACTTACATTGGAGAATCGACGCTACATTTTTATGTACAAGAGTATCCAGAGAGCATTGCATTTGGATCTCAGAGACTCCGAAAATCGCGTCATTAAATTCGAGGATTCTTTTAGTAATAAGAAGGTAAATTGCGCAATTAACATCAAGCTTGTGGTCTATTTTCCGTTGTTCTTTATGGTTAATTATGTATAGTGTTGCACTTCTGTTAAATAAATAAGTAAATGTGAGGTGCTTATATAGCGCATTTCATACATCTCAATGCGATTTACAATATTTTCAAATCTATTTATACGGGCCGCTATTTAAGGCGCAATTTTGCTGCCACGCGGCTTACAATCATAAGTGGTAATTAGTTGTTAGCGTGAATTAGTATGATCAGGCCACACACACCGGGAAATCCCTACTCTTTTCGAACAGTAGTGTAAGGGTTCTTTAACGTCCCTCTAACACAGATTAGTAAATGAAGTGTAGAGAGACGGACCTCCGGTTTTACGTCGTTATCCGAGAGGATGTGAAGATCTAACCATATGTAGATGGAGAAACAAAGGCAGCAGCTTCTCCTCAATTATTTTAAGACCCTGAGTGTTCGTCCGGCCACAGGGATCGAACCCGTGACCTCCCGAACTGTAGTCTGATGCTCTACCTACTGAGCTAACCGGTCGAGGTTATTACTTAAGTTAATCCGAAAATAAAATGGTCTGCCAAAACATATCAAAACTAAAACTGACTGGATTTTCAGTTTTAATAATAGAAATTAAGAAAGCTGTAGCCTAAATCGACCGTTTGTAATTGTACATGTCAGTTTATCATAACAGCTAGCGTCCATTAATTATAATAAGTATTTTCATTTTGATAACAACAACAAATACCTTGTGGATTCTCATAGGGCGTCGCAGGTCAAACTGAATCCATTGGTCTTTGTTATTATAACGCGCAGACCAGCCTCCTTTATAACTCCCTTTAGCTTTCCTATTAAGACGAGCCAGTCTTGGGGCGTGGTAGGCGTCATGTTGACTGGAGGCGGTGATGTATTTATCAGCAAGGCGACCGTTTTCTATACCAACTGGAACTGGACTTGGTCTCTGAACTGAAGGGTAAATTATAACAATGAGAACATATTCATATTTCATTGAATAAAGTTATTTTTTGCCGGAATTATTCCTTCCATGAGAAAGGGGACGTAAACCGATGGAGATATCAGTGAGCCATACGTACGTTTTCCGTACAATTCCATTCTTAAAGACATGTGCCTGTACCAGGACTGTGGGTAGAGTCTGATATAACGAGCTGAGATAGCTGTTGGAAGTCTCTTGAATACCACTGTGTTGCGATCCTTGTTTCCCTTAAAGATCTGAAATATGACAAAAATATAAACGACTCTGTCATCATATAATCACGCCAATAGTAATGTATGTAAGCCACTTATGTCGACAATGCTGTTAATTTCTACAGAGTGAAAACGCTTTGCTAATAATACGGCTGTTTGATGACAATTCACGATGTGGGAACCAGAATTTACGGAACATCGCAAAAATATTGAAAGAACTAAGACAGTAACCTTTGCATTAAACTTACTTGATAATGAGGTCAGTATGACCTCGAAACGTAATTTTTTAGTCTTTGTCGTTCATTTTATTTATAATAACTAAGACAGTGGTGAAAGTATTTCAATATATTGCATCAAGTCCACCGTATCAAGATAAAATCGTGCAAGGCTTGCCCTCTGCTAGAGAAAAAATGGAATGACTAAAGATTTTGGGTTAGGTTTAAAGTTGTTGTGCATTAGATCCTTTTCTAAAAAAATGCTTTTAATTGGATTTCCCTTTTTGGTTCAACTAGTATTAATAACAATTATTCAATGATTCATACAAGTGTCTGATTGTATTGTTGTTCTCCAAATTTCTGCACATTAATATTCAAAGCACTGGGTAAATTCAAAACATATGAAGCGTATCATATCCAAAAGTTCATAACATATTGGTTTTATTAATTGAATATTGTAAATGATTTGGTCTCAAAATAATGAAATCATTTTTTTTTTTACTGGACGATATTAACAAATCATGTTCGTGTGTGGAGAACATACACAGGAATCCCAATGTAAAAGCAGATTTTTGAATTTTCACGTAATAATAGTAGCTGAAAATAACAACAAATAAAATAGATGACCTTTCCTATGTCTAAAATTGGTTGATACGTGGGCATCATTATATAGTCAATTAGTTGTTTTTTCCACGTTTTTATTTATAAGCCAAGCTTTCGCGCTAATCGCGCATCTTCAGGGCAAAAATGGATGTGTTAACAATTTGTTTCATACTACATTGCGTAAGAACGCGTTATTTTATAAATAAACCAATAGATTTAAAAGGAGGATGCAAAAGCAATCAAAAGTAAATGGAATTTTTCGATCATAACTGTGCGCGCGCATGTAATTCCGTTTACTTTGGATTGCTTTCGCATCCTGCTTTTAAATCTATTAAACGCGATTGTACTAGTACTGATTCGTATATATCTGTCATAAGC
Organism: Diadumene lineata; assembly: GCA_918843875.1. Lineage (NCBI taxonomy): Eukaryota > Metazoa > Cnidaria > Anthozoa > Actiniaria > Diadumenidae > Diadumene > Diadumene lineata. The sequence goes on from OU974083.1 coordinate 318,753, forward strand.
ACTGACACATTTGTGATCCATGCGAGATCGAATATATCGCCATAAATTAGTTAACATTTTAATCAACAACTACACGCTTACCATGGTTTTTCCTCCGACGTAATAAGCTTTAAACTGACGACCATCTTCACCGTACTTTACATAATAGCTGGAAACCCATTGGTTGTTGTCTGAACGACCTTGTATTGCAATCCCAGTCACGCTAGCAAGAGATCCCATATCTATCTGAATCCATTGTCCTCGACTGTTGTACTTTGACGACCATCCACCGGTTCTACCATTATGAGGAACAGCGTTCAGTCTGGCATTAGAGGCTCTGTGGTTGTAGTTAAAATCAGAGGAAGATGTGATATCTCTATCTGGTATGCGACCATCTTCGATACCAAGTGGCAATTGACTTGGCCCTGCAATTAAATATTTTAGGTATTTAAACAAGAGACAAAAATCAACTTTATTTAACGCCTAAAAATGCTCAAAATCGATAAAAATATATAGAACATAAAAAAATTGCCGCTCCAGATGTTTCAGAGCTGAAGGGAATCCATGACATACCCTAAACACATTGTCGCTTAAGAAATGTACATCTTAAACTGAATTAATAACATACGTCCGATGTTTCTATTTAAATATAAAAGCTAGAGAAGCGTGTTGTAAGTTGCAATAAATGGCTTACTAGCATTTCTTCCATAGAGTTCAAGTCTCATTGAGATATGTGAATACCAGCTGACAGGGTGGATGCGCACATGGGTTGCTTTGATGGCTGGACGGAAGTTGTGACGAACAACCGTGTTGCGATCACGATTTCCGGTTAACACCTATGGTAAAAAAAACAACAAAAAAACAACAGACATAGTAAGACATACTTGGACTAATTTAAGGTTTCGAAAACAGCAGTATGGAGGGAGGTAGAAAGAGACATATTAACAATTGACATTAACCTGTTCTACCACGATTCATGTTTGGTTTTATAAGTAGTTAAATTTAATGTGTGAGACGGAAATATATGAGTCACTGTGGAAGCTGCCAAGTTATCTAACAAGTATTTACTAGTCGGGTTGAACAAAATGAGATTGTAGTACATAGATGCATTCCAAAGAACGACAGTGTACTGAGTCAATTTCTTGGAAATAAAATTGTACAACCTTTGTAGTTCAGCGTGACCTTTCAATATTAAGTCGAGGCATCAAGCTAGCCAGTTGCACACAAAATGAAGGCAATAATCTGCTTTTGTTTATTTGATTTGGTCTGTTCGCTAGCTACTTGCTACTTAGTTCATTTTATAGATGCTGCTTGCTTTAAAATTGACAAAACTGAATAATAAGCCATTTAAGTTATAACCTATAGAACGATAAAAGGTATGACAATGTGTTGGTGGTTCCAAGAGTACATTCCAAACGTTTGAAGTCGATTGCTTCTAAGCTGATTATTTTATAGGTTTTTAAAGAACTTACATGCTGACGGAAATTACGTCAGGTCATACACAAACCGGAAGTATTACCAACATTTTTGGGTACAAACTCTTTCTAGCCATTTTTCCGTTTCATATGATCTGTCTTCACTTCTGTTAAACTCTGATATTCTTGAAAAATCCATAAAATACTCATCTTTAATTAAAGCAATCAACGTCAAACGTTGTGAATATACTTTGTCAATCACCTACATTATCCTAAGTTTCATTTACGATAAATAGTGATAAATAAATAGTTATTTTTAGGTTATTCACATATTTGTTTATTTATATAAGAGAGTGCGTGTCCTTAAGTATGTTAAATAAAATATATATTATTTCCTAATGATTTATAGTTTGTTAATGTTCTAGTATGATGCTTATCTATTCATCAAATTTACCACAGTTTTTCCCCGCTGTTTGTATGTGGCAAAATTCACGCCATCCAAACTATATGTAACGGTGTATTTCGTAACCCATTGGTTATAATTGCTTCGGCCTTGTGTAGCAACTGCCGTAACTTTCTTAGGATATTTGAACTGAACCTAAAACAAAAACAAAATTAATTGTCATTTGAACATTTACACATTCACATTATGAAATAATTTTTTATTAAAGGACCGTATTCAGGATTCCATATTCTGGGTATGTATACTATCAGTGGTATTGTACTTAGAATTCAAAGTTTCAATCAACTCTTCTAAATATCATAAAGTTTTTTATATCTTTATCGCGACATATTTACCTCATTCATCTTTCTCAATATAATGCCCATGATATCAATTTTCCCTATCAACATCATTACGATCATCATAATTATCCAGTCTTTAACAATAACATTAAATATATCGACTCTACTAATACTGATCCTCACCACTGCAACAATCTCCATTACTTTATACATACACCATCTCAACAAGAAGCAGTCACCGTACCTGTATCCATTGGTATCGATTATTATATCTAGCAGACCATGCGCCTTGGTAACCTCCACCTGCACTGATGTGCAGCCTGGCCCTAGGGGTGCCATGATATTGGTCCCAGCTTGAAGAGGCAGTGATTTGACTGTTCTGAATAAGGCCACTTTGCATTCCCAGCGCATGTGAACGTGCATTCTGATCTATTAGAGAACAAACCGTGCATTCTACTTTTAGACAACAAGAAAAACCTAATAAAAAGATTCCAAAAACAATGAAAGAATAGTTTGAAATTCCGTTACAAATTCGTTTTTGAATACCACGCCCTAAAGTTAAAGTATGCGAGACTTGCTGGCCTCTTGTTTAAAGTTGCATGGTTAGAAAAATATTCAAGCCTACAAGACTAAGGAAAACATCCGAGCTACTGTCAATGAAACGTAGAAATTCGGAAACTCGCGACTAGGTTTTGGCGAGCTCCATCCCGAAATTCTTAAAACACCAATCAACTCTTAATATAAAACCCAAGCCCTGATTTCTAAAGCTAAACGTTATTTTCTTTTCATACCAAATGCGATCAATTCTATTAACTAGGGCATGCAGCTTCTTTCATAATATATATATATATATTTCGTTGCACTTCGTTGGGATTCCTGTGTATTTTTCAGGCTTCCTGGTAATACCAGGCTACCAAGCTAAAATCAAAATGGATGACAGCTTGAAAAGTATCCTAGCTAGTATCTCTGCAAGTTTTCGACAAAATACTTCACGATTTACATATGGAGGTAGCAGAAAATCGCAAAAACAGAATCTACAACAACTTCGCGATGTAACTGAAGATTACCAAATATGGTCATGAGCGCGAGGAAAAAGAATAGCTGCATTCTTCAGATGAGAGTTTGAGTTGATATGAGGTTTTACATGCTTCTGTTGTAAAAACAGCCCTTATATCAATTCTATAAGTATAGTATCTTTGTAAGTCATATACTCACCATATCTTTCACCGTACAATTCCATTCGTAACGACATATGACCGTACCAGGATTGTGGGTAGATTCTGATATACCGAGCAGCTAAGATAGCTGTTGGTAGTTTCTTGAATACAACTGTGTTACGATCACTGTTTCCCTTAAACGTCTAACAGAAAAGAAAACGTTTACCATTGTATATGTATATTATTGTTGAAATCATGTTCTATACGTTTTCGCTAATTATTTTGAAACATATTGTAGTTTTTAGTTTCGTTTCATTCATTTATTTATCTATTCATTCATTCATTAGCTTCTCCGTGCAAATACAAGTGTACAAATGTGCATGTTGCATGTGTAGTGCTTAAGATTAACAAGTTCTATTAAAAAACATCGATTGATTGTTTTTATAAAATACCAAATAAATAAACTATGACAATGGTAGATTTTTATACACGTTTTGAATGATTATTAATGATTATTAATGATTATCAATGATTAGTACAGGACTTACCAAAACGTTGCCTCCAGTACCACGATAACGCATATATTGTCGACCATCTTCACTGTACGTCATATAAAAGCTTTTCACCCATTGGTTGGCATCTTGACGACCTTGTATCGCAACCCCTGTTACGCGGGCAAGTGATCCAACATCGAGTTGAATCCATTGTCCTCGTCGGTTGTACTTTGATGACCAGGCACCCCTTCTGTGTCCTCGACGGACGGCGTTGAGTCTGGCGTTAGATGCTCTGTGGTTGTAGTCAGCATAAGATGATGACAAGAAAGAACAATCTGGTATTCGACCATCCTCCAGACCGAACGGTATACTATCGAATCCTAATAAAATCAAAGTATGTGCAAAATATCGTAATTAATCCGTGAAACTTTAGTAACACTAAATAGTGTAGCTGAATTTCTGCAAATTCTATTGTTTTATTTTGTTGAAATAGCACTGTTTTACAATTTAATATTTAGTATATTTGATTATGCGGTGACCACCTCAAAAGACTGTTTTGATGTGTAGCCAGTGCACGTCCTTAAAACTCCATCATACACAGAGAACACCGCTTTTGTTCGCTTTGCATATATTCTTTATGTTAAATTCAAATCAAAAATGTTTGGGCTTTGTTGTCTAAAATTCTGAAACGCATGTATGATAGGAGATAAGCGTAACGTATTATCGTAACCTTCAGTATCATACGACGTTTACGTCATTTTACCATATTTGTTCAAATTGGAGTACAAATACCTAGCCGTATTGCACCTTTGGAAAGCTGTATTACACGGTAGACCTTCGGGACTCGGAAAAATACGCTCGCAACTCCACCCGTATTACACGAAACAACATTTAGTAAGATATATGTAACTTGAGAGCGGTTTGAAATTCAAATCAGACGTATTACTGTTACGCACTCACTGTATTATAGAGAACGAATTAAAAAAACAATTGTTGGCGAACGAGGGCCGGGTTCCATGTGTATTATAAGGCTATAAGGCCAAATAAGCGGTCAAACAGTAGATGTAAAAGTGTCAAGTCTATTTATTCATGGGAATAATTTGTTAAAAAACTTGTGACAAGCTAACACGTGCCAAATGGTTTTTAAAGTAAATATGATCATGACTACTTACTAGCATTTCTTCCGTAGAGTTCAAATCGCATTGAGATATGTCCATACCAACTTACAGGGTGGATTCGTACATGGGTTGCTATGATGAATGGTCGAAAGTTACGACGAACAACAGTATCGCGATCTCGATTACCTGTGAATATCTGGAAAGTAAAAATAAATGTTAAGCGATTTTCTGTTTCAAAAAGAACAAAACGCCTTCCAGTTTGTTAAATGCAAATGTAAAGAATCGTTTTCATTTCTGTAAATCTAAGTTTCAAGAGTACATACTAACTACAAGAAAGTCCTAAATACAAATTAGACACAAAGCCTGTTCAAAAAAAAAAAAAAAAATAATAATAATAATAATAATAATCAATCAATCAATCAATCAATCAATCAATCAATCAATCAATCAATCAATCAATCAATCAATCAATCAATCAATCAATCAATCAATCAATCAATCAATCAATGAATGAATGAATGAATGAATGAATGAATGAATGAATGAATGAATGAATGAATGAATGAATGAATGAATGAATGAATGAATGAATGAATAAATAAATAAATAAATAAATGAATAATTAAATAAATAAATAAATAAATAAATAAACAAATAAATAAATAAATAAATAAATAAATAAATAAATAAATAAACAAATAAATAAATAAATAAATAAATAAAAAAATAAATAAATAAATAAATAAATAAATAAATAAATAAGTAAATAAATAAACAAATAAATAAATAAACAATAATAAAAAAATACAATAAACGCAGTCTAACGCTCTACTTACTAGTGTTTTCCCGTGTTGTTTATATGTGACAAAATGTGCACCATCTAAACTGTACGAGACGGTGTATTTGGTAACCCATTGGTTGTAGTCGTAACGTCCCTGAGTTGCAACTGCAAAAACCTTTTTAGGGCTTTTAAACTTCACCTGTATATACAAATATTTTTTGTTATCATTGTTACTACCATGTCATCTTTATTACAATCATCATTAGCCCACAGTTGTAATTGTCTAATCTATCATCAAACAGCCAATATTATCTTATCTCATCATCATTTGATACCCTCATTTGGCTAATTCTCTCTGACAACATTTCATGAAATAGACGTAAGCAAATGGCATACTGTTAAACCCGGACCCGGACTCGGACCCGGACCCGGACCCGGACCCGGACCCGGACCCGGACTCGGACCCGGACCCGGACCCGGACCCGGACCCAAAAAAGGAAAATACGAAAATAGAAAATATGCACACCATAAGAGTGCACGCACTAAAAGTGTGCAACATGAATACCACTAAATAGTGCTATTTTATGCTAATTGCATAAATTCACAGAACTAAGATACAGCTACAAATCGGATGATTGATAATGATAATTATCCAGATGATAGCAAATGTCTTTATTCAATCAACTAAATTCAAATATTAGCGTACATTTGCAAGCAAAGTGAATAAAGTTCTATTTTCTAAATATCCATTTTTACAATACTGGCTTTTGGTATACGTATCGTCCGGCCCCGGACCCGTATCAAACAGCCTCCGATAAATCGCTATCCACCGGATAAATTCTAAAGAAATCCTCTGGATCGGAGTGGATAACTTTATCCAGTGGATAACTTTATTCAGGCTTCGTGCAACCGGCCCCTGAGGTCAAACATCTAAACTATCGGTCGACATACTGCGTATGTGGTCAACCTTCCGGTCTATGCTTTATTGGCATAACCTTTAACGTTACAGTTATTGCAAAAGCATTACAATATAACAGGAACAAATATATGATGCAAGAAATTACAACCAATTTTATAGCTATCACTTTCTCCTACGTTAATGATCCGTTAATGATTATGTTTGATTTTGCTTCAATTGGAAAATTTGAATTTGCTGATTTTTCTGATTCTTTTTTTCTTTTTTTTTTAATATTTCAAGTATAGCTCGAAGTTTAACTCGAATTCCAACTCGAAATCTATATTAAATAGAACTCGAATTCGAACAATTCCGCCTCCCGTGCGTACGTGTAGTAAGTAGGAAATTAAGTTATACTTATGATAATATACATGTATCTACGTTACTTTATCGTACGGGTCTTATCGTTGTTTGCATTAAGTTTTTGTCACGAAAAGCATGAAATTGTTCGTTTGTTATTATCTTTATAAAGTATGTACAAAGAGTATAGTGACCAAGGGGTATTAGCAAAATTTGATTTGTTATGGAAAACACCACAAGTTTTCTGTTGTATTCAGTTTACTGTTCATTTGGAACCACAAACACCATATCTTGCTGTTGCTATCATTTTGACATGGCAGGTCTTTTGTTTTTGCTAGTTTTCAACTGATTGCTTTGTTATCCTAGTATACACATGCATTTGTTAAGTAAATATTGGTCCGCATGCAACCATGAAACACTTCAATTCACATTGATCTATTCCGTCTTTGATACTAATATTGTCGAGCAGATCTAATTTGCCATAAAAAGTACGTTATGTTTACAGTTAAGATATCTTTCAAAGCACCATATAGATCGACGCGTTCCGTCTTTACATGCATGTTTACGACTTGAGTGTCTTTCAAACAATGAATATCGGCAATTATCTATTAAATGAAAATAAAATTTTAAAATGTACAAACTAAAAAAAGGATATATATTGTCAAAATTTGTGTACAAGATGTTTTTGAATTGATAAAACTATTTAAGGATCAATAACTGTGAGTTAGCTATAAAATTGATTGTAATTTCTTGCATCATATATTTGTTCCTGTTATATTGTAATGCTTTTGCAATAACTGTAACGTTATAGGTTATGCCAATAAAGCATAGACCGGAAGGTTGACCACATACGCAGTATGTCGACCGATAGTTTAGATGTTTGACCTCAGGGGCCGGTTGCACGAAGCCTGAATAAAGTTATCCACTGGATAAAATTATCCACTCCAGATGGTTTTCTTTAGAATTTATCCGGTGGATAGCGATTTATCGGAGGCTGTTTGATACGTATACCAAAAGCCAGTATTGTAAAAATGGATATTTAGAAAATAGAACTTTATTCACTTTGCTTGCAAATGTACGCTAATATTTGAATTTAGTTGATTGAATAAAGACATTTGCTATCATCTGGATAATTATCATTATCAATCATCCGATTTGTAGCTGTATCTTAGTTCTGTGAATTTATCCAATTAGCATAAAATAGCACTATTTAGTGGTATTTATGTTGCACACTTTTAGTGCGTGCACTCTTATGGTGTACATATTTTCTATTTTCGTATTTTCCTTTTTTGGGTCCGGGTCCGGGTCCGGGTCCGAGTCCGAGTCCGAGTCCGGGTCCGTGACCGAGTCCGGGTCAAAGTCCGAGTCCGAGTCCGGGTCCGGGTCCGGGTCCGGGTCCGGGTCCGGGTCCGGGTCCGGGTCCGAGTCCGGGTTTAACAGTATGCCGAAGCAAATGCAATAGCCGACAATGTAGTAAAGCGAAAACAAGCTAGTAGCTAGTAGCAAAACAATCATCATATTCACTATCCACACTACCTGTATCCATTCATGTTTATTATTAGATAGGGCAGCCCATGAACCGGCGTAACTACCACGTGATTTGGTGTGTAGTCTAGCCAAACGTGGTAAATAGTATGAGCTATGGCTCGATGAGGCTGTGATCTGGCTGTTGTGAATATAACCACTCTGCATTCCAAGCGCATGAACTTTGTTTGATGATCGTTTGATTGCTGTAAAATCAACGAATAAACAAATAAAAATAATTCTACATCAATAAATTAATCAACAAACATTAAAAATAGACAACTATAGAAATAAGCAGATAATTAAATAAAATTGTACACTAATAAATTGAGAGACAAATCAAGTTCTTGTGACGTGTCTAGAAGTCAATTTAAACTCAATTTGATTTGATCATAAATCAACGAACATAGCAAATCAACCATTAAACAATAATCTCTTTTAAACATATCAAAGGTTTGTAATTTTTCGACATTTGACATTTTTTCGAATTCTTTATTATTTTGTATTTTGGGTTTTGTTTACTTTCCTTCTAGTAAACATTAAATTTCTAAACGCAGACTATTTGTTCAGCAACATAATTTGATACATTTGATAAATTGATAAATTTCTCCAGAAACAAAACTAACTTCTAAGGGAAATAATCACTTAAGGATATGCGATCTTCCATTTTTGAAGATGCTTTTTTTTGTCCGGCATTCGACATAGATATTTAGTTTGAGTTACTGAGTAGAAATACGGAAAAAATACGCAAAAAATGGAATTTGGGTATGCGCGAATTTAATGCAGATTCTAAATATATTTTCAAAAATATCTCAATTATGAATATTTTGCATTCTAAGAAGCCATTTTATTCCGATCATGACATTGGTGAATAATTTTTGAAATGCTGGTTTCTCTTGTATGGATTTTTCGATCACAATTTTGAACATTTTCTCGATTTATTAAAAAAGGAGCTCAAAACTTTTTCCTTTCATTTTTTTATGTTTTGTAGCTTCAGTGAGCATGAATTAACTATAAAAATAGGGTTTCTAAAATTATATATATTTAGCATTAAGTGTAATATTGCTTTTCGATCGAATGATTCAGCTTCAAAACGGGAAGCCTATGGTCTTTATTTGTAAGCATTTGAGTGCACTAACTGAGCACAGTCAGCCAACTAAACTGCTCGAAAGTATTGGAAATTAGGGAAATCAAGTAAATTTCATTTAACAGAATTTCGACATTTTCACCATTCAGACGGTCAGTCACACAAAAATAAAATATCATATCGTTCTTAACCATGCATCGATATGAAATTATAATGTTGAGTGCTTGTTATATGCACGGAAATTTCTTTGATAACTTAATAATAATAATAATATTTAATATTTATATAACGGACTTTTGCATTTGTAATATGATCAAATGCGCTACTTGAACAATGAACTTGAACCTTTTTGTATACCAAATTGGTTATCTTCCAAGAAAAAATAGTAACTTCTAGAAATAGTTTGAAATAAGTTTGTAAGCTGATATATACAGTGAGGATTTTATGTAGTACACTGACTTTTCCGTCGTTGGTTAATAGTTGGAGTGAATAAACTTTAACTTATGCTCATAAAAAAATAATCACGGTTAATTTCACTTTTTTAAGTTTTATGTTAGACGCTTACCTTTAGAAGAATCAGAGTTTTGGGCAAGTTCATCCTCCGTGGATTGCAGGTTTTCAAGGTGCTTGTTTTGGTTTTCCAGTTTAAGAACAAGTATTTGTAAGCATCAAACAAAGTGGGAAATGAAAAAAGCCATGCCCCCTTGAAACTTTGTGTGCAGGTAGGTTACCTAGGGGGATGCATGAAAACACCCCATTATAGGGTCATCAACTGCATTGTTGCCATGGCAACACCAAAGCTTTGTTCCCACCCCAGATCCATTTTTTGACCAAAAAATTTAGTCATTTGAAGCACAAATGTAAACACACCGTTCTCCGTTGCATTTTATTGATTCCTTTAGATATTTCTTGCAGTACTAGGTCCACCCATAGGCTTTACAACGAGCATCTTAAATCTGACTAGTTGTCAATATACGTAGAGAAATATTGGATGCAGTTGGAGGTGGTGTCCGCCATTTTGAACAAGTACCAAATCAGACCCAACTCATTTATTCATATCTCCTAAAGTGGAGTGAGTTGAAACTTGACATTACTAGCACAACTAAACCAAGGACTGATCTTTACGATTTGATAAAAATTTCATTGGGAACTAACATTGTTTGTATGTAGCAGCTCGATAAATTATGCTGATTTTTCGAAAATCCCTATAATTGCCTATATTGCAAGTGGAATTTATCAATTGCAAAAAACATCAAAACTAGTCAAACAGACACATAAATGTTCTTTAGTGTTCTATTTTATTGTTTATAGTTTTTACAATAGGTTCAAAGCAATGATTCTGCATGATAATCAGTGTCTCTAGGCCTACCTCACTGAAGTTGCTCACTTTTGCATCGCTGACAATATATTGGTCGACTCTCACAGTTTATCCAAACATCCTGGCCAAAATAATCATTAAAAATGCCCACAATGTCTCTTTAGATGTCTTTGCAGATGAAGTCTATCCATTTTAAATGGATTCTGGTTGTTTTTTCATTCAAACATTCATTGATGTCTTTGTCGTGTTTGTGAAAATGTCGAACTTGTCCCAGTTCTTCTTAATTTTTTTGATCAAATTATTACAAATGTTGCTGCAAATGCAGTGTGAGCTGTCTTATCTTATTATCCAATCCTTTGCAGTCCAAACACGAAAGTATTTAGAATCAAAGAAGTTGCATTATGTTTGTTAAACTCACTTTCGAATCACTTTTGGGTAACACCGCTGAACGCTTATCTATTTCACTCATATATTTACTTAGTTTTTAATAAATTAGTTCATTATTCATTTATCTATTCTATTTATCTATTTATGTATTTATCTTATGTATTTATCTCATTATTTGTTAATGTTTTTTACTCCTATAGATTCGTTGTCGCATGGTCGTGGGAAACGATATCATTTATACATTTTCGCTACGATAAAAATGCAATTTTTCTTAGAGATTACGATTACAATATGATATGAGTTTTGGTTCTCCACTCATATGGAAACGACTTTATATTATTGTTAATTAAATTATTTACTCATCAATTTTTATTCATTTGTTTCTTAATCAATTAATTTGTTTGTTTACTTGTTTATTATTGTATTAATTTCTTTATTCCTTCCTGGTTTAATTAGTTTTAGCAATTTCCTTTCTATTTTCTATTCATTATTTTTTTATTTTATTTTTATTCATTACTTCAGAAGAAAGAAATGATCTTTGAAATATTTAATATATATATATTAATAGATTAATTGATAAATAAAAAATAAGAAATTGAATAGTTAAAAAATAACAAATTTAATAATAAGTTTAATTAATCATATGAATGATTAATTGATTATTCATTTTTGTAATTTATTAATTGATTCAATTTTTGTTTATTTATTGCGCATTCAAAATTCATCTTATTTTCAATCTGTAATTGAAATTTACTTAATATATAGTTTCATCAATAAAAGCTTTTTAATCACAAAGGGCATGGAGTAAAAACAAAAGTAAAAACACATATAGGAAAGCACATAAACATATATGACCCAGTAAAGAAATTGAAACGAGACTGAAAAGTGCAAATAAAATTGAATGACAGTAAATAAATATACAATAAAAATAATAAATAAAAAAACACAATAAATTAATAAATCGGAATTAGATAGAAAATAAATAATTACGTAAATTTCCAAAAACGGAAGATCTATTTGTAAATTTACAAACATTTACTAAAAAAACTAAATAAAGTAATAAATAAACGCACAAATAAACAAACCATTAACCAAGTAAATAATTAAATAAATCAGTGAATAAACAAATAAAAAATAAATAAATTGATGAGTAAATGACAAAATAAATAAATAGACAACCATAGATATATAAATGAATAACTTAACAAATAAACAAATGAGAAAATTAATAAATGAATCAATAAACACATCAATGAAAACATGAAGAAATATATGAAAAATATAGATAAATAGGTACAACAAATACATAGATAGATAATTTACTCCGACGAAGGACTAACGTCCAAAATGCCAGTAAGCACTCTCTTCTTTTTACTGTGTATAATTTATGTTTTTACCACAACAAATAATTAAGTAGTTAAATTGGTCAATTAATAAATAGATTAATAAGTAAGTAAATAAATAAATATATCAAAAAAATATATTAAAAAAAAGACAAATGATTAAAATGCACTCTTTGTGTTCAGCGGTCTTACCCTAAAAATTAGGTTACTGAAGCAAAACAACATTGATTCGAAAATTCAGTTTACAAACATATTTTCGCTTCTTTGATTCTAAAAATTGGACTGCAGAGGACTGTATAATAAGATATATTATTTGCAGCACAAGTTGTAATGATTTGATGTAAAAAATTAAGCAGAACTGCCGGAAAAAGTTCGACATTTTCACAAACACAACGAAGGCATCAATGAATGTTTGAATGAAAAAAACAACCAGAATCCATTGTAAACGGATAGACTTTATCTGCAAAGACATCTAAAGAGACATTGTGGGCATTTGTAATGAATGTTTTGGCCAGGATGTTTGGATAAACTGTGAGAGTCGACCAATATATCGTCAGCGATGCAAAAGTGAGCAACTTCAGTGAGGTAGGCCTAGAGACACTGATTATCATGCAGAAATCATTGCTTTGAACCTATTGTAAAAACTATAAACAATAAAATAGAACACTAAAGAACATTTATGTGTCTGTTTGACTAGTTTTGATGTTTTTTGCAATTGATAAATTCCACTTGCAATATAGGCAATTATAGGGATTTTCGAAAAATCAGCATAATTTATCGAGCTGCTACATACAGACAATGTTAGTTCCCAATGAAATTTTTATCAAATCGTAAAGATCAGTCCTTGGTTTAGTTGTGCTAGTAATGTCAAGTTTCAACTCACTCCACTTTAGGAGATATGAATAAATGAGTTGGGTCTGATTTGGTACTTGTTCAAAATGGCGGACACCACCTCCAACTGCATCCAATATTTCTCTACGTATATTGACAACTAGTCAGATTTAAGATGCTCGTTGTAAAGCCTATGGGTGGACCTAGTACTGCAAGAAATATCTAAAGGAATCAATAAAATGCAACGGAGAACGGTGTGTTTACATTTGTGCTTCAAATGACTAAATTTTTTGGTCAAAAAATGGATCTGGGGTGGGAACAAAGCTTTGGTGTTGCCATGGCAACAATGCAGTTGATGACCCTATAATGGGGTGTTTTCATGCATCCCCCTAGGTAACCTACCTGCACACAAAGTTTCAAGGGGGCATGGCTTTTTTCATTTCCCACTTTGTTTGATGCTTACAAATACTTGTTCTTAAACATGTCTTTCTCTGTATCACTGCTTATGTTATCAACGACACGCCCATGGTCACTAGCAGACCAAGAGGTTTCAATAAGCACAAGAAATACCAACAAACAGCAAATAAATTTTCCCACGTCATTCTTAAAGCGCATTTTGAATTATGAACAGATTGAACAAAAAGTAGATATATTCAGTTCAAACGATTCCGTTCAAATCTCAAATGCAGCTATTACTCAAAGTCTTTTCTAAACGAATTCTAAAAATAGCGGTATAAACTTGGTATTTCTTTATTGGTCGGTTTTAAGGAAGTGAAGTGTGATTGGTGAAATTTATTTGTTAAATAAAACGAGGCTTTTTGTGATTGCTTGAATGTTAACCGCAAGTCAATGAAGGAAAATAGATAAATAAATAAAATTAGACATTTTGACATCAACCATTCACAAGAGGCCACATTGTTTTATACACCAACACAAAAACTATTTTTTTCGAAGAAAATTGTAGTGAAGATGTCTGGGGTGAGGGGGTGGTGGTGGTGTGGGGGTGGGGGGGAGGGGGGGGTGGGGGGTGGTGGGTTGAAGGGTCCAACATATAAGATAGATGCGGGAGGATCCTCGTTTTTTGTTAAAAAAAGGTAGCGATTTCATACCTCGTGGGAACTAAAAAAATGTTTGCACCATAGTGCTCGCTTGTATCTTTTGGATTTTCTTTCGCAATTATGGATCGATTGACTTAAAATCTGAAACAAGAACTTGTTTAAGATGTTCCTATATAAAAAGACTCATATTATTTAGTATTTTTGAGTTCGTACTTTTACAGATCATGTATTGCCACGCCCCTGGAGAGAACTCTGGTATTTTTTAGATTTTTGTTTTGTGAAATCACTAGTTCGGATGATGGATCCTTCCTTCTTATGTATGCGAGGTTGTCCCTGGAAGGAAGGGTGTAGTTTCTATTTTATTCTAATCTTGAATCTGCCCAAACAACTTTAATTAATCTCTTCTCTTTCAGTTTTACTTAAAAGAGGTTTGGCTTTGATTTTGCGTTAGAATTTTCAAGCGAATACCCAAAGAAGAGGTTTTTATGTTTCTTTTGTTTTATTTTGAAGGGGTTTCATTTTGAATACCATCCATACCGTCCCAGGCTTATCTTTATAAATTTGAAATGAAACTGAAAACTAAATCAAAGACCCTTTGCTTAGGAGACAAGCATATAAACAACCATATAAGATTAACGGCAAACAACGTGTTTGTACACAAACAGGAAAATGTATTTTCTAAAGCCATTAAAGGATCGTATTACACCATGTAGAAAGTCTTTGTGTATTATTCCTAATTAAAAAAAAAACATATACGGCTTTCACAGGAAACATTTAATTTGTGATTCCCACAATAGGTCTATTTTAGATTATTCTTTGGAAATACATTAGTCATTGATGCACAGTTTTTGGGTTCAAATATACTAATGTATCTCCATTAAATGGGAATATTTTCCATGTAATTCCCATCTTTGGAAATTGTTTATCATAATTCAAAGATCCTTTAAGCAGTTATCGACTCTTTCACGATATGCTTGACCCTAAACGACTCACTGCAATTTTTAATAATCATATTAGTTTTTTTTTTATTTAACTCGAAAGCTGGGTTTTTCTTTATAATTGACAATGAGGAATACGCTAGATATTTTAAATATTGAACACACTAAAAGATAGGTTCGCAAAAAATGAGGAAAGGTCAATAATATGGCGCGCGTCACCGATTAATTAGCCACAGCGCATACGTTTTTTTTAAAAGAGGAAAATTAAATCGGATAGCTAATGATAAAAAGTACAATTTAAACAAGAATACGTTAGTCTTAGGTTGTCTCTAAGCTTTCAGTGTATTTCAATGCTTTCTTGAAATTAAATTCTTAATTAATGGGCAGCGTTTTGCGCATATTTTTATGTACAAATTGCATCAAATATGATTTTAGAGAAGATAGTCTTAAAATACAAGCAACTATAAATGTAGTTCTTAACTTTACTTTATTTGCTTGCTAATTATTGCACAAGACATGTTTCTTATCCGATCTGCAAAGATATCGACCGTTTACTCTTGGTACTTGCAGTGCGACCTGTGTTAATGGTTAAGTTTATTCTTCAAATGCACAAGGTTGTCCAATATTCCATCCAAGGTCCTTCGGCGAAGACGAGATAGGCCGTCATGGCAACTCGATGGTAGCTTAAACGCGCTTTCGTCAACATGCAGAACCACATCAGTCATACTAGATGCAGAAAGATAAACAAAAACAAACCAAATCACTTAATTCATATAAAGATGTAGTACTTGCACAATTTTCCTGTTTTTTGTTTGTTTTGACTTTGACACTAACCGCGTTAGTGAAGATCCATAGCTTAGATGAATCAATTGAGGAGAGAGAGGGGAGGGGGGGAGGGGAGGGGGTAGTTAGAACTCCAAAACAAGCCGGCAAACCCATGTTATAGATTATAAAGGCGAATATGTGTATAAAGACACCAGTAAATATCTTATACCATAACCGCATCTGAGATCATAAATAAGTATTGAGCAAAGCAAAAAAAAAAAAAAAAAAAAAAAAAAAAAAAAATGCCAGCCACCTCTCATACACGGCATTACTGTTATTGCTCGTTCTTTAACAGCCTCATAACCATGCCTTTGAGCTAAATCCATATCAGGTTTAACATATTTAATGCATTAATCAAATGTATTTTAGATCTATAGTATGGGTTAGGAGTAAAATCTTTACACGTATTAAGATCATGAACATCTAACAATTATAAAGCGTAATGACAACAAAGTTAGTGATTTACGTTGCATCAGATGATTGAAACCATGAAAATAATAGAACTATTTGTTGCATTAGTTTATCTGTCTTTTCATCCGATCCCTAATAAAAACATTCGCAATCGTTTTTAATATACAATAGTAGTAACAATACAGTTTTTCAGTTAAAAAAATGATTTTCAAAAACGACCTCACAAATTTTCAATCTAGCCGAAAACCAAATGTAACTAAACTAAATAAGTTCATCCAAATATTTTTTTTTATTTCATGAAACATAATTAATAAATATTTCACTAAATCAGCCTTTATTTAAATGATATATTTATATTTTGCTACCACTGATTTGCGTAGCGTTTTTTTTTTTTTTGAAACTGGATAACAATTATGTTTCATTACGTATATAAATATGTAGAACCTTTTTTTATTTTTTTTGTGTTTTGGCCGAAATATAGAGATTAATTATAAATTTACAGTGACACAAAGCAGAAGTTATATAAGGGACAGCCGTTGCTGTATTAAAACAATAAAAACATCCTCAATATGATACATATATCTTTAAAAAGAGAAGAAAAGGAGCAGAAGAAAACTTGACCGACCGTAAAGCACAAAGAAAAATTTCTTTGACCACACTCATTTCTTTATCGACATTTCCTCCCCATAGTAATTTTAGATTTATTCTTATTGACGCTGTTGTATTATTTGCATTGTATTATTTTTGAGTCAAAGAACTGCAAAAAGTTAACATGCAATATAATGAAAACTTTGAGGGAAAATATTAGCGGTATGTTTATGTATATGATTATGGAGGACCTTTGTATATAGTAAACAAAGTAATGCAAACTGTTAAAACATTCTCCTTGGGATGAGTTTTTAGTATATTTATCATTGTTAATACACTAATACGGAAAGGGTCATAATTATGCATGTATGTGATCAAATATGTCAGTTATTGGTCATTATTTACATTTGTAAGCTTCTATGATGTAATTTGTCCCACTTGTGTTTGTAAATCGCTATAGTGTTGTAGCTTTGACAACATTTTTTATAGACATTTCGACTACAAGTATGAACAAAGAGGTCCATATATAATTATTTATAGTTGTTTAAACTTCGCAATTTAAAATAATTCACATTTTAGTGATTAGCCTGTGCAAGTATAGATCTCCGGGTGGGGGACTCCGAGGGTAAACGATCGGGGATGCTCGTCGTATCTTTTAGGGGTAAAAATCGACGATTTGGTATCTTTTCGGGAGCATATCTTTTTGCTGGTATTGAATGCTGAGGTTATATCGTATCTTGTGTTTAAAAAGATTGATGAGACGAACCGAGCGACCAACGCCATTCAAATTTTACAATCAGATAGATAAACATATTAGCTATAAAACCTCCTATTTTGAACGAACAAAACTACCAGGGGTGGATCCAGACTAGTTCCACCTATTTCATGAAACCACTCAAACTTTTCAAAAAATAAAAATATTAATATTCAAATAGATTTTTCCAAATTTTGCTAAGCAAAACGATTCTTTCAGGTTTATATCCACTGTGGCCAGAGGAAGCCCATCTGAACATTTTTATCAACAAAAATCGCATTTCCGAAGGTCTAAATTTCAAAATTTTCCGGGGGAGAATGCCCCCGGACCCCCCTTAAAACTCCCGACTCCGGCGGTCGATGCACACACGAGGGTGAATTAAAACTTGAAACCACTCAACAAAAATCCTGGATCCACCCCTGACTACTGTGTTCCAGCATAGTAAGGACCATTTGCTTGTGCAAAATTGTGTCGTCAGATGGACGGCCGCCATCAATATTCAGGCACAAGAAATTATTTTTAGCAACGTTTTATGTGTTATCCAAACAAAAAACATTAAATACGCCATTACCAGTATGTGCTTTAATAGTTTCGAGACATGTTTCATCCAAAGCTGCAAAGAAAGCCTTCGTTGCCGCCATATGAAAAACTCAGTGAAGCGTGCGGTGGTAGCGATGAATAAATGTTGGTTGCCATGGGATACACCATCCCCCTGGTTATATGTTTCGTTTACTAACGCTTTCTTTGGTAATGGCATCAAAGCGAGGCTAAGGGGTCCAACCATTCTTCACATAACCGTTCTATTTTAATAACAGAAAATCGATAAAGTTATTTTATTACGAGTTCTGTAAGACTGTTATTACGTAGGTCAATATTTGATCATTGGGGCGTAGGGGCTCTGAGGAGGGGTAGTAGCTTTTGTGTCTGGCACGCTGCTTCCTACTTGTAGGTTGAAGGGGCATCACTGGTCCCCTCTCATCCCTAAATCTCTCACATGTTGGCTCCAAGCGCTACGCCCTGGTACACCGCTTCAGCTGGCGGGCTAAACCATGTGAGGGGGTGGTGTCTAACATTGCACCACTGGGTATATGAACCCCATTCTGAGGTCACCGGCCAATATATTTATCGTGCCTCCGAGGAAGGTTTTTGAGCCAGAGGCTAGGACAAGGTCAGTCCGATGTAAAACCTACGACCTGAGGACCTCGCTGTCACCGTCCCAGCTTGCTAGGCCATGTCAGATGAACCTCGGGTGTAAAGGGTGGGGCCAGGACCGCGCACACTGCACTCCACCTTAAAACTCCACTGCGCAGGCTCAAGGATATGTCCACGTCCGTTTATCGGTCTTGTCAGCCATGAGCGTGCCTGTAGTCGACGTGGACAGAGACCTTAATGAAATCTTCGTTCGCGAAGCCAAGCCAAGAGAAGAGAGATTTGATCATTCCTTTAGCCTCGCTTTCATGATAGTTTGTACAATGTTAAGGTGTAACGTACGTACGAACGCAAGGGGGAAGGGGTAGGGTTAATTTTTGATCAAGGTGATGGGATTGATTGCTATATTCAGACGTGAGCAATAAAGCGGATATCATTATTAGCTATTATCAATTATCAATCACTGCGTTCGGTCTGTACTTTTCGACCTCGGTCAAGATTCTCCTGCACAGACCTCCCGCTCGGTTAATAAGATCTAAGTACAATAATTTATCTAGATACGTTAAGAAACAATCTTGCTAGTTGGAATTCCAAACCAGATGTACAATTTTGAATCTTGCAATAGGGAAATTTAGCGTCAATTAAGGAAGCTAGAGTAACGATCAATTTAAAAAAGAAAAACTAGTGTCAATTGAGGGAATCATTGCCTGTTTATTATTATAGTCCTAATCCTAAGTAAGTATATTGATTGTCAATATATTGAACATCTTTGGGCTAATGTTGTCCTTGCAGACATTGAACAAAACTTTGGTAATGCTAGCTTCTATAAAGGTATATGCACTTTTTTCTTTGCAACAATCGTGAATATGATATATTTGGCTGAGTAAATATGAACACATACCTCCCCAAAGGAACGACAAAGGAATACTAAAGACAAAATGCAACCGTTCAAAAAATTGTTTTCCTTTGATATACAACTACTACCAGTCTACTCGCCATTAAATCTAGTAAGGGAGCCCAAACACCTAGGGATGTTAATAGATAGAGCTTATCTTAGTCATAGATGTAACGATGATTGTTTAATTATAGAGATAAAGAAATAAAGTAGTATAAGATAACATGTCTCTTGACAATCTTTTATATTACTTGGTTACATTCTGTAAATGTTTTCACTCCTCCATAATAAGAGTTGGTAACCTTATCTAATTCAGTGATAGATATTGTATTTAGGTTTGATTATATATCTCTTAGTTTATATTGTAGAAAAAAATGATTGAAAGCGTCCATGGACTGTAGCTGGTAGAATTTTGAATTTCGTTGAGCAAAACAGGAAACCCGTAAAAAAGGAATCCCTATAAGCACGAGCAAACTGTTTGCTGTGAGTGAGAATACGCGCCACTTTACAACAATTAGAGGGCGCCCGTTTTATAGTAATTAATGGAAGTAATGAAGAACACAACAAATCAATGCTTCAGATCTACTTTATTATTATCTTATATTATAGTTTTACAATTCCAATGTCTATATTTAATAACCTCTCATACTTGCCTTAATAACCCTATAATGAGCCAAGCAGCTCGGAAACTATGATAGTTTGTAGTTAGTAGTCATTGCTGTTTAAAAATCACCCATTTATCTTAACAGAATGATATCTTTAAGAACCCAAATAGATTTCACTCCTTAATATTTTATTTATCTATTTTAATTTTATAACTTATTTTAATTTGTAGGGATGGGATAAGATGGCGTCGCAGTTCTTAAGGAATAGTATAGTTTTTAGCGTTTGAAAATATCATCCATTTGTAAGAGTTTTGAAATGGTGTTTCAATTTCATGAAAGACTAATCGACAGACTCATGGGAAAAAAGTTTTCCTTAATTTTTTTCTACATCTGTATGAGCAGTCAAAACCTCTTCACGTGTTGATTTCTCTTTGTTCCCACCTCATTAATCAACACGTGATTTGGGAGAAGCTAATTTCGTTTTGCTTATAATGCAGTTTTATAGATCAGGAAATTTTCATCGAGTGAAAATAGTCCAACTTACTCGAGCTAAAATATGGATAGTGTACGTATGAGTGTATTAGAAAAGTATGGCTCTGAGACTGTATTGGGATCACTTATTTGCTCACCTTTGTTTTTGTACTCTCGACTCAAGACAGTATATCTAATATCCATCCCTGGAATATCCCATTTAATTGATTCTATTTTTGTTTACTTTTCAAGAAACGTTACAGCTTATTTTACTTATCTCACATCTATTCATTCACGCATACCGAACACGCAAAAACCTTGTCGGAATTTATAAAATTCTGACAACGTTTTTTCGCGTTTAGTGTACGTCCATTCAGCGTATGATGTTGGTAGGTTGCAACCTTTCTCGATTTCCTCTGAGTCCAAACCTCATTGAGATATGACCATACCATGTTTGTGGATGGATTCTGAGATATCGAGCTTGGATGGCTGGCTTCAGCTCACGAACAACGACTGTGTTTCTGTCAAAGTTACCGACAAAAACCTGTAATATAGATAGATACAGATTTTATAAACCTTCGAAAAAAAAATTAGCGGAGCTACGCGCCTGACGAAGGCCCTCGCACTCGTCCGTAAGGCGTATGTCCGCATGTGTACATTGCCGCGCAAAGTTGCTGACCAGTTTTTATTGAGCGCCATTGAAAACTTTGAAAAATGTCGTTAAGCAAAATTCTAATATGTTTGAAATTTAAATACCTGACCTTCAAGTTTTCAATTAATGAAAATCCCACTGTCCATATAGATATAGTCTGAGTATTGATTGATATCAGAACGTTGATTTGAAATAAACTACGATTCTGTTCAGTACGGAAGCAAGAGTGCGTATTGCGCTGAAATAAATGATTCTAACCTTGAACATACAGAGTACAGATTTTAAACCACTAATCTCCCTTAAGGGCAGACATACGATTTGCTTGCAAAGTGTCACGTGATAAAGTCATTTAAAGCCGAAGGCTCAGTCTAAAAAATGCATTTTTGTTTTGAAAAGATCTAAAGGGAAGGGAAAAATGAAGTTAAGAGTCGATATTCAATTGCAAAAAAAAAAAAAGAAAAAAAAAACATCTTACCCTGACAGAGCCATTAGCCTTGTATGATGCAAATCGTACCCCATCGTTGCTATAGGAAACGGTGTAAGTCTTCACCCATTGATTGTAATCTGGACGACCCTGGGTCAATATCTCGGTAATAATTGTTTGTTTACCAAGATCAACTTGGATCCATTGTCCTCGGACATTAGTTTTAGTTGCCCATGAGCCTCTCTGAGATCCCTGATTAACAATTAATGCGTTATTATTTGAATTATTTAGTGAACGTTGCCAGATATGTGATTCGTTCGTCTGTCGACTTCCTGTTTGTCTGTTACTATCATTTTTTACCTGTTGTACAGTGTTTAGCCTTGCCCGTGAAGGAGCATAATACTTAGTATGCTGTGAAGAAGCTGTCAATGAACAGTCAGGTATTTCATGGTCTTCGATACCTAACGGAACCATATCGTTGCCTAAAATAGACAATAAGCCTTCAGATAAACACAACAATATTTTGGTGTCATTAATGATTGTTTTGGACAGCTTATGCAATAGAATATATACGATGGAGGTAAACATAATTGTTATCAGCATCAATGTCAACTAACTTACCAACTGGTGCAGCATACAACTCAGCTCTCATTGAAATATGACTGTACCACGATGTAGGGTAAATACGAACGAATCGAGCGATTGTGGTTGGTGTTATTATGTTTATTTTAACAGTCTCTCGATCAGTGTTTCCCTTGAACGTTACAGCTTGGCTGTTTCTTTTATAGTACACCCAATGTCTACCGTCTTCACTGACAACCAATTTATATGTTTTCACCCATTGGTTTGAATCTTGGCGTCCTTGTGTTAAAACCTAGAAAACGTTATAAGTTAAGAAAAAAATTTTAATAAATAAAAAAACCCTTTATTTATTAGAACTCCGCCTATTCAAGTGGGCAGGTTGAGGCAGCTGTTTACTTACATTGGAGAATCGACGCTACATTTTTATGTACAAGAGTATCCAGAGAGCATTGCATTTGGATCTCAGAGACTCCGAAAATCGCGTCATTAAATTCGAGGATTCTTTTAGTAATAAGAAGGTAAATTGCGCAATTAACATCAAGCTTGTGGTCTATTTTCCGTTGTTCTTTATGGTTAATTATGTATAGTGTTGCACTTCTGTTAAATAAATAAGTAAATGTGAGGTGCTTATATAGCGCATTTCATACATCTCAATGCGATTTACAATATTTTTAAATCTATTTATACGGGCCGCTATTTAAGGCGCAATTTTGCTGCCACTCGGCTTACAATCATAAGTGGTTAGTGGTTAGCGTGAATTAGTATGATCAGGCCACACACACCGGGAAATCCCTACTCTTTTCGAACAGTAGTGTGGGTTCTTTAACGTCCCTCTAACACAGATTAGTAAATGAAGTGTAGAGAGACGGACCTCCGGTTTTACGTCGTTATCCGAGAGGATGTGAAGATCTTACCATATGTAGATGGAGAAACAAAGGCAGCAGCTTCTCCTCAATTATTTTAAGACCCTGAGTGTTGGTCCGGCCACAGGGATCGAACCCGTGACCTCCCGAACTGTAGTGTGATGCTCTACCTACTGAGCTAACCGGTCGAGGTTATTACTTGAGTTAATCCGAAAATAAAATGGTCTGCCAAAACATATCAAAACTAAAACTGACTGGATTTTCAGTTTTAATAATAGAAATTAAGAAAGCTGTAGCCTAAATCGACCGTTTGTAATTGTACATGTCAGTTTATCATAACAGCTAGCGTCCATTAATTATAATAAGTATTTTCATTTTGATAACAACAACAAATACCTTGTGGATTCTCATAGGGCGTCGCAGGTCAAACTGAATCCATTGGTCTTTGTTATTATAACGCGCAGACCAGCCTCCTTTATAACTCCCTTTAGCTTTCCTATTAAGACGAGCCAGTCTTGGGGCGTGGTAGGCGTCATGTTGACTGGAGGCGGTGATGTATTTATCAGCAAGGCGACCGTTTTCTATACCAACTGGAACTGGACTTGGTCTCTGAACTGAAGAGCAAATTATAACAATGAGAACATATTCATATTTCATTGAATAAAGTTATTTTTTGCCGGAATTATTCCTTCCATGTGAAAGGGGACGTAAACCGATGGAGATATCAGTGAGCCATACGTACGTTTTCCGTACAATTCCATTCTTAAAGACATGTGCCTGTACCAGGACTGTGGGTAGAGTCTGATATAACGAGCTGAGATAGCTGTTGGAAGTCTCTTGAATACCACTGTGTTGCGATCCTTGTTACCCTTAAAGATCTGAAATATGACAAAAATATAAACGACTCTGTCATCATATAATCACGTCAATAGTAATGTATGTAAGCCACTTATGTCGACAATGCTGTTAATTTCTACAGAGTGAAAACGCTTTGCTAATAATACGGCTGTTTGATGACAATTCACGATGTGGGAACCAGAATTTACGGAACATCGCAAAAATATTGAAATAACTAAGACAGTAATTTTGCATTAAACTTACTTGATAATGAGGTCATCATGACCTCGAAACGTAATTGTTTGTCTTTGTCGTTCATTTTACTTATAATAACTAAGACAGTGGTGAAAGTATTTCAATAAATTGCATCAAGTCCACCGTATCAAGAAAAAAATCGTGCAAGGCTTGCCCTCTACTATAGAAAAAATGGAATGACTAAAGATTTTGGGTTAGGTTTAAAGTTGTTGTGCATTAGATCCTTTTCTAAAAAAATGCTTTTAATTGGATTTCCCTTTTTGGTTCAACTAGTATTAATAACAATTATTCAATGATTCATACAAGTGTCTGATTGTATTGTTGTTCTCCAAATTTCTGCACATTAATATTCAAAGCACTGGGTAAATTCAAAACATATGAAGCGTATCATATCCAAAATTTCATAACATATTGGTTTTATTAATTGAATATTGTAAATGATTTGGTCTCAAAATAATGAAATCATTTTTTTTACTGGACGATATTAACAAATCATGTTCGTGTGTGGAGAACATACACAGGAATCCCAATGTAAAAGCAGATTTTTGAATTTTCACATAATAATAGTAGCTAAAAATAATAACAAAAAAGATGACCTTTTCAATGTCTAAAATTGGTTGATACGTGGGCATCATTATATAGTCAATTAGTTGTTTTTTCCACGTTTTATTTATAAGCCAATCTTTCGCGCTAATCGCGCATCTTCAGGGCAAAAATGGATTTGTTAACAATTTGTTTCATACTACATTGTGTAAGAACGCGTTATTTTACAAATAAACCAATATATTTAAAAAGAGGATGCAAAAGCAATCAAAAGTAGATGGAATTTTTCGATCATAACGGTGCGCGCGCATGTAATTCCGTTTACTTTGGATTGCTTTCGCATCCTCCTTTTAAATCTATTAAACGCGATTGTACTAGTACTGATTCGTGTATATCTGTGATAAGCACTGACACATTTGTGATCCATGCGAGATCAAATATATCGCCATAAATTAGTTAACATTTTAATCAACAACTACACGCTTACCATTGTTTTTCCTTCGACGTAATAAGCTTTAAACTGACGACCATCTTCACTGTACTTTACATAATAGCTGGAAACCCATTGGTTGGCGTCTGAACGACCTTGTATTGCAATCCCAGTCACGCTAGCAAGAGATCCCATATCTATCTGAATCCATTGTCCTCGACTGTTGTACTTTGACGACCATCCACCGGTTCTACCATTATGAGGAACAGCGTTTAGCCTTGCATTAGAGGCTCTGTGCTTGTAGTTAAAATCAGAGGAAGATGTTATAGCTATATCTGGTATGCGACCATCTTCGATACCAAGTGGCAATTGACTTGGCCCTGCAATTAAATATTTTAGGTATTTAAACAAGAGACAAAAATCAACTTTATTTAACGCCTAAAAATGCTCAAAATCGATAAAAATATATAGAACATAAAAAAATTGCCGCTCCAGTTGTTTCAGAGCTGAAGGGAATCCATGACATACGCTAAACACATTGTCGCTTAAGAAATGTACATCTTAAACTGAATTAATAACATACGTCCGATGTTTCTATTTAAATATAAAAGCTAGCGTGTTGTAAGTTGCAATAAATGGCTTACTAGCATTTCTTCCATAGAGTTCAAGTCTCATTGAGATATGTGAATACCAGCTGACAGGGTGGATGCGCACATGGGTTGCTTTGATGGCTGGACGGAAGTTGTGACGAACAACCGTGTTGCGATCACGATTTCCGGTTAACACCTATGGTAAAAAAAAAACAAAAACAAAAAAAAACAGACATATTAAGACATACTTGGACTAATTTAAAGTTTCGAAAACAGCAGTATGGAGGGAGGGAGAAAGAGACATATTAACAATTGACATTAACCTGTTCTACCACGATTCATGTTTGGTTTTATAAGTAGTTAAATTTAATGTGTGAGACGAAAATATATGAGTCACTGTGGAAGCTGCCAAGTTATCTAACAAGTATTTACGAGTCGGGTTTTAACAAAATGAGAGTGCAGTACATACATGCATTCCAAAGAACGACAGTGTACTGAGTCAATTTCTTTGAAATAAAATTGTCAACCTTTGCAGTTCAGCGTGACCTTTCAATATTAAGTCGAGGCATCAAGCTAGCCAGTTGCACACAAAATGAAGGCAATAATCTGCTTTTGTTTATTTGATTTGGTCTGTTCGCTAGCTACTTGCTACTTAGTTCATTTTATATAATTTTATTATTTGGTCTTAAACGGAATGCTTCATGCTTTAAAATTGACAAAACTGAATAGTAAGCCATTTAAGTTATTACCTACGTATAGAACGATCAAAGGTATGGCAATATGTTTATGGTCCAAGAGTACGTTCCAAACGTTTGAAGTCGATTGCTTCAAAGCTGCTTATTTTATAGGTTTGTAAAGAATTTACATGCTGACGTAAATTACGTCAGGTCATACGCAATCCGGAAGTATTGCCAACATTTTTGGGTACAAACTCTTATAGCCATTTTTCCGTTGAATATGATCTGTCTTCACTTCTGGTAAACTCTGATATTCTTGAGAAATCCATAAAATACTCATCTTTAAAGCAATCAACTTCAAATTTTGGGAATATACTCTATCAATCACCTACATTAACCTTAAGTTTCATTTACGATTAAGAGCGATTGCTATTTTTTTATGTTATTCGCATATTTACTTATTTATATAAGAAAGTGCTTGTCTTTAAGTATGTTAAATAAAATATATCATTTCATAATGATTTATAGTTTGTTAATGTTCTAGTACGATGCTTATCTATTCATCAAATTTACCACAGTTTTTCCCCGCTGTTTGTATGTGGCAAAATTCACGCCATCCAAACTATATGTAACGGTGTATTTGGTAACCCATTGGTTATGATTGCTTCGGCCTTGTGTAGCAACTGCCGTAACCTTCTTAGGATAGTTGAACTGAACCTAAAACAAAAACAAAATTAATTGTCATTTGAACATTTACACATTCACATTATGAAACAATTTATTATTAAAGGTCCGTATTCAGGATTCCATATTCTGGGTATGTATACTATCAGTGGTATTGTACTTAGAATTCAAAGTTTCAATCAACTCTTCTAAATATCATAAAGTTTTTTATATCTTCATCGCGACATATTTACCTCATTCATCTTTCTCAATATAATGCCCATGATATCAATTTTCCCTATCAACATCATTACGATCATCATAATTATCCAGTCTTTAACAATAACATTAAATATATCGACTCTACTAATACTGATCCTCACACTGAGAACCAGTCACCGTACCTGTATCCATTGGTATCGATTATTATATCTAGCAGACCATGCGCCTTGGTAACCTCCACCTGCACTTATGTGCAGCCTGGCCATAGGGGTGCCATGATATTGGTCCCAGCTTGAAGAGGCAGTGATTTGACTGTTCTGAATAAGGCCACTTTGCATTCCCAGCGCATGTGAACGTGCATTCTGATCTATAAGAGAACAAACCGTGCTTTCTACTTTTAGACAACAAGAAAAACCCAATAAAAAGATTCCAAAAACAATGAAAGAATAATTTGAAATTCCGTTACAATTTCCTTTTTGAATACCACGCCCTAAAGTTAAAGTATGCGAGACTAGCTAGCCTCTTGTTTAAAGTTGCATGGTTAGAAAAATATTCAAGCCTACAAAACTAAGGAAAAAATCTAAGTCCGATCTTATGCCAATGAAACGTCCAAATTCGGAAACTCGCGACTAGGTTTTGGCGAGCTCCATCCCGAAATTCTCAAAACACCATTCAACTGTTAACATAAAACCCAAGCCCTGATTTCTAAAGCTAAACTTTATTTTCTTTTCATACCAAATGCGATCAATTCTAGTAACTAGGGCATGCAGCTTCTTTCATAAAATATATTTATATTTCTTTGCACTTTGTTGGGATTCCTGTGTATTTTTCAGGCTTCCTGGTAATACCAGGCTACCAAGCTAAAATCAAAATGGGTGACAGCTGGAAAAGTAACCTAGCTAGTATCTCTGCAAGTTTTCGACAAAATACTTCACGATTTACATATGGAGGCAGCAGAAAATCGCACAAATAGAATCTACAACAACTTCGCGATGTAACTGAAGATTGTCAAATATGCTCATGAGCGCGAGGAAAAAGAATAGCTGCTTTCTTCAGATGAAAGTGTGATTTGATCTGAGTTTTTTCATGCTTTTGTTGTAAAAATAACACTTATCTATTCTTTAATTATAGTATCTTTGTAAGTCATATACTCACCATATCTTTCACCGTACAATTCCATTCGTAACGACATATGACCGTACCAGGATTGTGGGTAGATTCTGATATACCGAGCAGCTAAGATAGCTGTCGGTAGTTTCTTGAATACAACTGTGTTACGATCACTGTTTCCCTTAAAGGTCTAAGAAAAGAAAACGTTTACCGATGTATATATATGTTATTGTTGAAATCATGTTCTGTATTTTCGCTAAATATTTTGAACATATTGTAGTTTTTAGTTTCGTTTCATTCATTTATTTATTCATTCATTACCTTCTCCGTGCAAATACAAGTGTACATGTTGCATGTGTAGTGCTTAATAATAACAAGTTCTATTAAAAAAACATCGATTGATTGTTTTTATAAAATACCAAATAAATAAACTATGATATTGGTAGATTTTTATACACGTTTTGAATGATTATTAATGATTATTAATGATTATCAATGATTAGTACAGGACTTACCAAAACGTTGCCTCCAGTACCACGATAACGCATATATTGTCGACCATCTTCACTGTACGTCATATAAAAGCTTTTCACCCATTGGTTGGCATCTTGACGACCTTGTATCGCAACCCCTGTCACGCGGGCAAGTGATCCAACATCGAGTTGAATCCATTGTCCTCGTCGGTTGTACTTTGATGACCAGGCACCCGTTCTGTGTCCACGACGGACGGCGTTGAGTCTGGCGTTAGATGCTCTGTGGTTGTAGTCAGCATAAGATGATGACAAGAAAGAACAATCTGGTATTCGACCATCCTCCAGACCGAACGGTATACTATCGAATCCTAATAAAATCAAAGTATGTGCAAAATATCTTAATTAATCCGTGAAACTTTAGTAACACTAACTAGTGCAATTAAATTTCTGCAAATTCTATTGTTTTATTTTGTTTAATCAGCACTGTTTTACGATTTGATAATTAGGGTATTTGATTATGCGGTGACCACCAGAAAAGACTGTTTTGATGAGTAGCCAGTGCACGTCCTTAAAACTCCATCATACACAGAGAACACCGCTTTTGTTCGCTTTGCATATATTCTTTATGTTGAATTCAAAAACGTCAGTCTAAAGATCTGAAACACGATGCATGTTAGCAGATTAGACTGATGTATTATCGTAACGCTCGCTCTGTTGTGACCAGAATAAGTGTGAGCGGTTTGAAATTCACTTATCCGTATTAGGCACTCACTGTGTTATGGAGAACGAATTTGTTTT
This sequence comes from Diadumene lineata, assembly GCA_918843875.1. Lineage (NCBI taxonomy): Eukaryota > Metazoa > Cnidaria > Anthozoa > Actiniaria > Diadumenidae > Diadumene > Diadumene lineata. Next base: position 348,999 of record OU974083.1, read on the forward strand.
TAAATTACAATTGTTAGCGAACTAGGGCTGGATTCCCTGTGCATAAAATATAAGGCTACAATCCAAAGCTAACACATGTCAAATCGTTTTTAAAGTAAAAATGATCATGACTACTTACTAGCATTTCTTCCGTAGAGTTCAAATCGCATTGAGATATATGAATACCAGCTGACAGGGTGGATGCGCACATGGGTTGCTATGATAAATGGTCGAAAGTTACGACGAACAACAGTATGGCGATCTCGATTACCAGTGAATATCTAAAAGATAAAACATGAATATTTAGCGATTTTCTGTGACCCAAAAATGAACAAAGAAATTGAGAAATTTAAGCATTTTAGAAAGAAAATGTATCTAGTGTATCCTTAAACAAAGACATAAAAGCAAATCAGACAAAAATGATCGTAGAAAACTAAAGCAAGCAAGCAAGCAAGCAAGCAAGCAAGCAAGCAAGCAAGCAAGCAAGCAAGCAAGCAAGCAAGCAAGCAAGCAAGCAAGCAAGCAAGCAAGCAAGCAAGCAACCAATGAATATATAAATAAACAAATAAATTAATGAAATAAATAAATAAATAAATAAATGAATGAATGAATGAATGAATGAATGAATGAATGAATGAACAACAAACAAACAAACAAACAAACAAACAAACAAACAAAGAAACAAAGAAACAAACAAACAAACAAACAAACAAACAAACAAACAAACAAAGAAACAAACAAACAAACAAACAAACAAACAAACAAACAAACAAACAAACAAACAAACAAACAAACAAACAAACAAACAAACAAACAAACAAACAAACAAACAAACAAACAAACAAACAAACAAACAAACAAACAAACAAACAAACAAACAAACAAACAAACAAACAAACAAACAAACAAACAAACAAACAAACAAACAAACAAACAAACAAACAAACAAACAAATAAATAAATAAATAAATAAATAAACAAACAAATAAATAAATGAATAAATAGGAATACTATCACGGTCTAGAACTACTTACTAGTGTTTTCCCGTGTTGCTTATATGTGACAAAATTTGCACCATCTAAACTGTACGAGACGGTGTATTTGGTAACCCATTGGTTGGAGTCGTAACGTCCTTGAGTGGCAACTGCAAAAACCTTTTTAGGGCTTTTAAACTTCACCTATATGTACAAATATTTTAATATTATGATATCTTCATTCCATCGTAACTACCATGTCATCTTTATTACAATCCATTAGAACTAATCATTATAATCAAACCACCAATGTGATCATCTTTATCAATCTTGAATTTTTAAGCTAGTTTACTGCTAATAAGCAACATTCCACAACCGGCATTTGGAATTTTCTCAGACGTTTTCTGATACAGATGTATTTCCATAGCCGGAAGAGAAGTAAATCATCAACAAGTGGTATAGGTAGTAGCAAAACAATCATCATATTCACTTACCACACTACCTGGCGAGGGGGTTGGGGGGTGGGGGTGGTTGAAGGGTCCAACATTAAAGATAGATACGGGAGGATCCTCGTTTATTGTTAAAAAAAGGCAGCGATTTCATACCTCGTCGGAACTAAAAAATGTCTGCATCATAGTGCTCGCTTGTATCTTTTGGATTGTCTATCGCAATTATGGATCGATTGACTTAAAATCTGAAACAAGGTCTTGTTTAAGATGTTCCTATATAAAACGACTCATATTATTTAGTATTTTTGAGTTCGTACTTTTTAATGGTACAGATCATGTATTGCCACGCCCCTGGTGAGAACTTTGGTATTTTTTAGATTGTTGTTTTGTGAAATCACTAGTTAGGATGATGCAATCCTTCCTACTTATGAATGCGAGCTTGTCCCTAGAAGGAAGGTCTCCATTTTACTGTAATCTCGAATCTGTCCAAACAAGTGTCTTTCAGTTTTTACTTAAAAAAAGGGTTTGGCTTTGATTTTGCATTACAATTTTCAAACGAATACCCCAAAATGAGGTTTTGATATTTCTTTTTTTTATTTCGAAGGGGTTTCCTTTTGAATACCGTCAGTCCAAGTCTTATCTTCAAAACTGAAGTGAAACTGAAAACTAAATCAAAGACGCTCTGTTTAGAAGACAAGCATATGAGCAACCATATAAGATGTAAAATTAACTGCAAGCAACGTGTTTATAGCCAAACAGGAAAATGTATTTTCTAAAGCCATTAAAGCATCATATTACACCATGTAAACAGTCTTTGTCTATCAATCCTAATATTTTTTAGAAACCATATACGGCTTTCACAGGAAAAAAAATTGTGATTTTCACAATCGGTCTATTTTAGATTATTCTTTGGAAATAGATTAGTCATTGATGCACAATTTTTGGGTTCAAATATACTCATGTCTCCCCCTTAAATGAAAATATTTCCCATGTAATTACCATCTTTGGAAAATTGAGAATTCATTTTTTTCCTTTGTGAATTTTAATTCAAAGATCAGTTAAGCAGCTATCGACTCTTTCAGCATGGCTCTAAACGATTCACTGCAATTTTTATTAATCACATTTTTTTTATTTAGCTCGAAAGCTGAGTTTTTCTTTACAATTGACAATGAGGAATAAACTAGAAATTAGAAATTTTAAATATTGAACAAACTAAACAACAGGTTCGCAAAAAATGAGGAAAGGCCAAGGATGACGCGCGTCAACGAATAGCCCCAGCGCATACGCTGTTGAAAAAGGTAAATACAATCGGATTGCAAATGATAAAAAAATGCAATTCTTAACTTGTCTTTATTTGCTTGCTAATTGTACAAATTTTTTTATCCGATCTACAAAGATATCGACCGTTTACTCTTGGTACTTGCAGTGCGACCTATGTCAATGGTTAAGTTTATGCTTCATGTGAACAAGGTTGTCCAATATTCCATCGAAGGTCCTTCGCCGAAGACGAGATTGGCCGTCATGGCAACTTGATGGTAGCTTAAACGCGCTTTCGTCAACATGCAGAACCACATCAGTCATACTAGATGCAGAAAGATAAATAAAAACAAACCAAATCACTTAATTAACATAAAGATGTATGATATCTATACGACTGCCTGCATGTCTCTCTCATAGAGTAGTACCTGCACAATTTTCCTGTTTTTTGTTTGTTTTGACTTTGACACTAACCGCGTTAGTGAAGATCCATAGCTTAGATGTATTAATTGAGGAGAGAGAGGGGAGGGGGTGAGGGGAGGGGGTAGTTAGAACTCCAAAACAAGCCGGCAAACCCTTGTTATAGATTATAAAGGCGAATATGTGTATAAAGACACCAGTTAATATCTTATACCATAACAGCATCTGAGATCATAAATAAGTATTGAGCAAATAAAAAAAAAATAAAATAAAAAAATGCCAGCCACCTCTAATACACGTCATTACTGTTATGGCTGGTTCTTTAACAGCCTCATAACCTTGCCTTTGAGCTAAATCCATATTAGGTTTAACATATTTAATGCATTAATCAAATGTATTTTAGATCTACAGTATGGGTTTTTAGTAAACTTTTTACACGTATTAAGATCATGAAGCCGATCATGGAGGATGATCGTAATATGCCGTGTGCTCTTATTCGTTATTCAATGTCCCCACCCCTCCCCCTGTTAGAATACGCGAGGTCTAACAATTATAAAGCGTAATGACAACAAAGTTAGTGATTCACGTTGCATCAGATGATTGAAACACCATGAAAATAATTGAACTATTTGTTGCATTAGTTTATCTGTCTTTTCATCCGATCCCTAATAAGAACATTCGCAATCGTTTTTAATATACAATAGTAGTAACAATACAGTTATTCAGTTAAAAAATGATTTTCAAAAACGACCTCACAAATTTTCAATATAGCCGAAAACTAAATGTAACTAAACTAAATAAGTTCATCCAAATATTTTTTTTTTATTTCATGAAACATAATTAATAAATATTTCACTAAATCAGCCTTTATTTAAATGATATATTTATATTTTGTTACCACTGATTTGAGTAGCGTTTTTTTTTTTTTTTTTTTTTTTTGAAACTGGATAACAATTATGTTTCATTACGTAAATAAATATGTAGAACCTTTATTTTGTTTTTGCAGAAATATAGAGATTAATTATAAATTTACAGCGACACTAAGCAGAAGTTATATAAGGGACAGCCGTTGCTGTATTAAAACAATAAAAACATCCTCAATATGATACATAGATCTTTAAAAGGAGAAAAAATGGAGCAGAAGAAAACTTGACCGACCGTAAAGCACAAAGAAAAGTTTCTTTGACCATACTCTGAAGGGAGGGGGTGACTCTATTTTATGCAAATGAGCCGCTCTCCAGACTCATCGCTACCACCAACAAATCAACGCTACGCTTGACTGGCTTCAAGTAAAGTATCGTGTTGTCGCCATCGTCGCTCAGCTTTACCTTTACAAAAAAGCTCAAAATGAGGTCAAGAAAGCTATTGTGGTTTAATTGTTTGTGATTGTGTCCCTTTTGTATATTCTCGTGTTAGTAGAGTGCAATTATTTTCCGATTCAAACTATTTCTTGTGATTTTTAGTCTGTTTTACTTTCGCGGGACGTTCTCGGGATCAAACGTTTTTGTTCGGGACGCGCAAAATGTCTTCAGAAATACTTTATTTTCTCTAACAAAAACTAAACAGATATACTTCTAAATAAGAGGTTTTATAAAGCATTACCTAAGCTTTCATTTGATGTATATTTTACCTACTGACATGGTCTCGTACGTCTCATCAATCTTTTTATTTGCGGTTAGTTCATTTTCAGCCCACTTAACATGTTTAGCTCACTCATTTCTTTATCGACATTTCCTCCCCATAGTAATTTTAGATTTATTCTTATTGACGATGTTGTATTATTTGCATTGTATTAATTTTGAGTCAAAGAACTGCAAAAAGTTAACATGCAATATAATGAAAAATTTGAGGGAAAATATTAACGGTATGTTTATGTATATGATTATGGAGGACCTTTGTATATAGTAAAAAAAGTAATGCAAACTGTTAAAACATTCTCCTTTGGATGAGTTTTTAGTATATTTATCATTGTTAATACACTAATACGGAAAGGGTAATAATTATGCATGTATGTGATGAAATATGTCAGTTATTGGTCATGATTTACATTTGTAAGCTTCTATGATGTAGTTTGTCCCACTTGTGTTTGTAAATCGCTATAGTGCTGTAGCTTTGATATTTTTTATAGACATTTGAACTTGAAGTATGAACAAAGAGGTCCAATATTATTTATAGTTGTTTAAACTTCGCAATTTATCGTACATGAATAAATGTCAAAAAATGATTTAAAATAATTCACATTTTAGTGATTAGCCTGTGCAAGCATATCTTCGGGTGGGGGACTCCGAGGGTAAACGATCGGGGATGCTCGTCGTATCTTTTAGGGGTAAAAATCGACGATTTGGTATCTTTTAGGGTTTAAAAATATGGAATTTGCCAAATTCTTACTTTTTGGTATCTTTTAGGGGTTGAAAGCCACTGAAACTCGTGATTTTGGTATCTTTTAGGGATGAAAAATTTGCGAAGCCACGCCCTTTTGAAAAACGTCCGCTATCTTTTAGGGATATTTTTGAAAAATAGGGAGCATATCTTTTTGCTGGTATTGAATGCTGAGGTTATATCGTATCTTGTGTTTAAAAAGATTGATGAGACGAACCGAGCTACCAACGCCATTCAAATTTTACAATCAGATAGATAAACATATTAGCTACAAAACCTCCTATTTTGAACGAACAAAACTACTGTGTTCCATAGTAAGGACCATGCATTTGCTTGTGCAAAATTGTGTCGTCAGATCGACGGCCGACATCAATATTCAGGCACAAGAAATTACTTTTAGCAACGTTTTATGTGTTATCCAAACAAAAAACATTAAATACGGCATTACCAATATGTGCTTTAATAGTTTCGAGATATGTTTCATCCAAAGCTTCAAAGAAAGTGTAGTACATCGCAAAAATTGCACCAAAATATGGAAGCCTTCGTTGCCGCCATATGAAAAACTCAGTGAAGCGTGCGGTGGTAGCGATGAATAAATGTTGGTTGCCATGGGATACACCCTCCCCCTGGTTATATGTTTCGTTTACTAACGCTTTCTTTGGTAATGACATCAAAGCGAGGCTAAGGGGTCCAACCATTCTTCACATTACCGTTCTATTTTAATAACAGAAAGTCGATAAAGTTATTTTATTACGAGTTCTGTAAGACTGTTATTACGTAGGTCAATATTTGATCATTGGGGCGTAGGTCCTCTGAAGAGGAGTAGTAGCTTTTGTGTCTGGCACGCTGCTTCCTACTTGTAGGTTGAAGGGGCATCACTGGTCCACACTCATCCCTAAATCTCTCACATGTTGGCTCCAAGCGCCGCGCCCTGGTACGCCGCTTCAGCTGGCGGGCTAAACCATGTGAGGGCGTGGTGTCTAACATTGCACCACTGGGTATATGAACCCCATTCTGAGGTCACTGCCCAATATATTTATCGTGTCTCCGAGGAAGGTTTTTGAGCCAGAGGCTAGGACAAGGTCAGTCCGATGTAAAACCTACGACCTGAGGACCTCGCTGTCACCGTCACAGCTTGCTAGGCCATGTCAGATGAACCTCGGGTGTAAAGGGTGGGGCCAGGACCGCGCACACTGCAATCCACCTTAAAACTCCACTGCGCATGCTCAAGGATATGTCCACGTCCGTTTATCGGTCTTGTCAGCCATGAGCGTGCCTGTAGTCAACGTGGACAGAGACCTTAATGAAATCTTCGTTCGCGAAGCCAATCCAAGAAAAGAGAGATTTGATCAATCCTTTAGCCTCGCTTTCATGATAGTTTGTACAATGTTAAGGTGTAACGTACGTATGAACGCAAGGGGGAAGGGGTAGGGTTGATTTTTGATCAAGGTGATGGGATTGATTGCTATATTCAGACGTAAGCAATAAAGCGGATATCATTATTAGCTATTATCAATTATCAATCACTGCGTTCGGTCTGTACTTTTCGACCTCGGTCAAGATTCTCCTGCACAGACCTCCCGCTCGGTTAATAAGATCTAAGTACAATAATTTATCTAGATACGTTAAGAAACAATCTTGGTGGTTGGAATTCCAAACCAGATATACATTTTTGAATCTTGCAATAGGGAAATTTAGCGTCAATTAAGGAAGCTAGAGTAACGATCAATTTAAAAAAGAAAAACTAGTGTCAATTGAGGGAATAATTGCCTGTTTATTATTATAGTCCTAATCCTAAGTAAGTATATTGATTGTCAATATATTGAACATCTTTGGGCTAATGTTGTCCTTGCAGACATTGAACAAAACTTTGGTAATGCTAGCTTCTATAAAGGTATATGCACTTTTTTTCTTTGCAACAATCGTGAGTGAGAATACACGTCACTTTACAACAATTAGAGCACGCGCGTTTTATAGTAATTAATGTAAGTAATGAAGAACACAACAAATCAATGCTTCAGATCTACTTTATTATTATCTTATATTATATTTTTACAATTTCAATGTCTATGTTTAATAACCTTTCATACTTTCCTTAATGACCCTATAATGAGCCAAGCTATAATAGTTTGTAGAATTGAAATCATTAGTAGTACTTGCTGTTTAAAAATCCCCCATTTATCTTAACAGAATGATATCTTTAAGAACCCAAATAGATTTCACTCCGTAATATTTTAGTTATCTATTTTAATTTTATAACTTATTTTAATTTGTAGGGATGGGATAAGATGGCCGTCGCAGTTCTTATGGAATAGTATAGTTTTTAGCGTTTGAAAATATCATCCATTTGTAAGAGTTTTGAAATGGTGTTTCATTTTCATGAAAGACTAATCGACAGACTCATGGGAAAAAAGTTTTCCTTAATTTTTTTCTACATCTGTATGAGCAGTCAAAACCTCTTCACGTGTTGATTTCTCTTTGTTCCCACCTCATTAATCAACACGTGATTTGGGAGAAGCTAATTTCGTTTTGCTTATAATGCAGTTTTATAGATCAGGAAATTTTCATCGAGTGAAAATAGTCCAACTTACTCGAGCTAAAATATGGATAGTGTACGTATGAGTGTATAAGAAAAGTATGGCTCTGAGACTGTATTGGGATCACTTATTTGCTCACCTTGGTTTTTGTACTCTCGACTCAAGACAGTATATCTAATATCCATCCCTGGAATATCCCATTTAATTGATTCTATTTTTGTTTACTTTTCAAGAAACGTTACAGCTTATTTTACTTATCTCACATCTATTCATTCACGCATACCGAACACGCAAAAACCTTGTCGGAATTTATAAAATTCTGACAACGTTTTTTCGCGTTTAGTGTACGTCCATTCAGCGTATGATGTTGGTAGGTTGCAACCTTTCTCGATTTCCTCTGAGTCCAAACCTCATTGAGATATGACCATACCATGTTTGTGGATGGATTCTGAGATATCGAGCTTGGATGGCTGGCTTCAGCTCACGAACAACGACTGTGTTTCTGTCAAAGTTACCGACAAAAACCTGTAATATAGATAGATACAGATTTTATAAACCTTCGAAAAAAAATTAGCGGAGCTACGCGCCTGACGAAGGCCCTCGCAGTCGTCCGTAAGGCGTATGTCCGCATGTGTACATTGCCGCGCAAAGTTGCTGACCAGTTTTTATTGAGCGCCATCGAAAACTTTGAAAAATGTCGTTAAGCAAAATTCTAATATGTTTGAAATTTAAATACCTGACCATCTAGTTTTCAATTAATGAAAATCCTACTGTCCATATAGATATAGTCTGAGTATTGATTGATATCAGAACGTTGATTTGAAATAAACTACGATTCTGTTCAGTACGGAAGCAAGAGTGCGTATTGCGCTGAAATAAATGATTCTAACCTTGAACATAGAGAGTACAGATTTTAAACCACTAATCTCCCTTAAGGTCTGACATACGATTTGCTTGCAAAGTGTCACGTGATAAAGTCATTTAAAGCCGAAGGCTCAGTCAAAAAAAATGCATTTTTGTTTTGAAAAGATCTAAAGGGAAGGGAAAAATGATGTTAAGAGTCGATATTCAATTGCAAAAAAAAAAAAAAATAAAAAAAAAAAACATCTTACCCTGACAGAGCCATTAGCCTTGTATGATGCAAATCGTACCCCATCGTTGCTATAGGAAACGGTGTAAGTCTTCACCCATTGATTGTAATCTGGACGACCCTGGGTCAATATCTCGGTAATAATTGTTTGTTTACCAAGATCAACTTGGATCCATTGTCCTCGGACATTAGTTTTAGTTGCCCATGAGCCTCTTTGAGATCCCTGATTAACAATTAATGCTTTATTATTTGAATTATTTAGTGAACGTTGCAAGATATGTGATTCGTTCGTCTGTCGACTTCCTGTTTGTCTGTTACTATCATTTTTTACCTGTTGTACAGTGTTTAGCCTTGCCCGTGAAGGAGCATAATACTTAGTATGCTGTGAAGAAGCTGTCAATGAACAGTCAGGTATTTCATGGTCTTCGATACCTAACGGAACCATATCGTTGCCTAAAATAGACAATAAGCCTTCAGATAAACACAACAATATTTTGGTGTCATTAATGATTGTTTTGGACAGCTTATGCAATAGAATATATACGATGGAGGTAAACATAATTGTTATCAGCATCAATGTCAACTAACTTACCAACTGGTGCAGCATACAACTCAGCTCTCATTGAAATATGACTGTACCACGATGTAGGGTAAATACGAACGAATCGAGCGATTGTGGTTGGTGTTATTATGTTTATTTTAACAGTCTCTCGATCAGTGTTTCCCTTGAACGTTACAGCTTGGCTGTTTCTTTTATAGTACACCCAATGTCTACCGTCTTCACTGACAACCAATTTATATGTTTTCACCCATTGGTTTGAATCTTGGCGTCCTTGTGTTAAAACCTAGAAAACGTTATAAGTTAAGAAAAAAATTTTAATAAATAAAAAACCCTTTATTTATTAGAACTCCGCCTATTCAAGTGGGCAGGTTGAGGCAGCTGTTTACTTACATTGGAGAATCGACGCTACATTTTTATGTACAAGAGTATCCAGAGAGCATTGCATTTGGATCTCAGAGACTCCGAAAATCGCGTCATTAAATTCGAGGATTCTTTTAGTAATAAGAAGGTAAATTGCGCAATTAACATCAAGCTTGTGGTCTATTTTCCGTTGTTCTTTATGGTTAATTATGTATAGTGTTGCACTTCTGCTAAATAAATAAGTAAATGTGAGGTGCTTATATAGCGCATTTCATACATCTCAATGCGATTTACAATATTTTTAAATCTATTTATACGGGCCGCTATTTAAGGCGCAATTTTGCTGCCACGCGGCTTACAATCATAAGTGGTAATTAGTTGTTAGCGTGAATTAGTATGATCAGGCCACACACACCGGAAAATCCCTACTCTTTTCGAACAGTAGTGTGGGTTCTTTAACGTCCCTCTAACACAGATTAGTAAATGAAGTGTAGAGAGACGGACCTCCGGTTTTACGTCGTTATCCGAGAGGATGTGAAGATCTTACCATATGTAGATGGAGAAACAAAGGCAGCAGCTTCTCCTCAATTATTTTAAGACCCTGAGTGTTGGTCCGGCCACAGGGATCGAACCCGTGACCTCCCGAACTGTAGTCTGATGCTCTACCTACTGAGCTAACCGGTCGAGGTTATTACTTAAGTTAATCCGAAAATAAAATGGTCTGCCAAAACATATCAAAACTAAAACTGACTGGATTTTCAGTTTTAATAATAGAAATTAAGGAAGCTGTAGCCTAAATCGACCGTTTGTAATTGTACATGTCAGTTTATCATAACAGCTAGCGTCCATTAATTATAATAAGTATTTTCATTTTGATAACAACAACAAATACCTTGTGGATTCTCATAGGGCGTCGCAGGTCAAACTGAATCCATTGGTCTTTGTTATTATAACGCGCAGACCAGCCTCCTTTATAACTCCCTTTAGCTTTCCTATTAAGACGAGCCAGTCTTGGGGCGTGGTAGGCGTCATGTTGACTGGAGGCGGTGATGTATTTATCAGCAAGGCGACCGTTTTCTATGCCAACTGGAACTGGACTTGGTCTCTGAACTGAAGGGTAAATTATAACAATGAGAACATATTCATATTTCATTGAATAAAGTTATTTTTTGCCGGAATTATTCCTTCCATGGGAAAGGGGACGTAAACCGATGGAGATATCAGTGAGCCATACGTACGTTTTCCGTACAATTCCATTCTTAAAGACATGTGCCTGTACCAGGACTGTGGGTAGAGTCTGATATAACGAGCTGAGATAGCTGTTGGAAGTCTCTTGAATACCACTGTGTTGCGATCCTTGTTTCCCTTAAAGATCTGAAATATGACAAAAATATAAACGACTCTGTCATCATATAATCACGCCAATAGTAATGTATGTAAGCCACTTATGTCGACAATGCTGTTAATTTCTACAGAGTGAAAACGCTTTGCTAATAATACGGCTGTTTGATGACAATTCACGATGTGGGAACCAGAATTTACGGAACATCGCAAAAATATTGAAAGAACTAAGACAGTAATTTTGCATTAAACTTACTTGATAATGAGGTCATTATGACCTCGAAACGTAATTGTTTGTCTTTGTCGTTCATTTTACTTATAATAACTAAGACAGTGGTGAAAGTATTTCAATAAATTGCATCAAGTCCACCGTATCAAGAAAAAAATCGTGCAAGGCTTGCCCTCTACTATAGAAAAAATGGAATGACTAAAGATTTTGGGTTAGGTTTAAAGTTGTTGTGCATTAGATCCTTTTCTAAAAAAATGCTTTTAATTGGATTTCCCTTTTTGGTTCAACTAGTATTAATAAAAATTATTCAATGATTAATAGCGGAGCTCCGCGCGGGCCGAAGGCCCGCGCAAGCGGAGCACCATAATTAAGAAAATATGGTAAACCATAGAGCTCATTTGAAATCGACCACAGGAAGCCCGGATTTCGAAAATACGTACAACGTCCGTACAACGTCCGTACAACGTCCGTCCGTGTACATTCACGCAAAATTTGCTGACCAGTTTTAGTGGGCGCCAAAACAATCATTATTTTTGCAGTTTGATGCAGTTCACTAAAATTTTTCTACAAAATGTATTTCTACACTTGACAATTAAAAAGAGCATGAAAATGGTAAAGCTAAGCTGACAGCTTGAAGAGATTTGACTGAGAAAGAGAAACAAAGACCGCGGTGTGAAAAAGAAAGATAACTACGATTCAACGATGAAAAGCTACTTCAAAATATTTTCACTGACAAAATAAGTTAAAGTCGCTCATGGAGCTGTTTTTAACCATCCAAATGTGCAGTCATGCAGAGCTGTCATAATTCATTCAATAGTCATTCAAAGCTGGAGATTTTCTGGAGTTTATTTGACAACTTTGTCAGATGGTAAAAAAGGCCCCAATCTTCATGGATTCTTCGTGGCGTTTTTCAGTCATTACTTATCGACTAATCTACTTTTAAAAGTAAAATCGACGGCGACAAATTTTCATAAAAACAAAACAAATATGCGCTGCATTTGCAGCAATTCAAAAGAGGTCAACAGCAAGACGAACACGACTCACGAAGATATATAATTTCACTCTGTTCATTCATCAATTTTTACGGAATATTCATACCACGGAGAGCTGTAGGATCAATGCAGATTTATCAACTATTCACGACAAAAAAACTTTTCACACAAGATGTTTGTCAACAAAGTAGGACTGCCAATTCATGGAGAGGATGGAAATGCAAATTTAGTACAATGTGTGATCGAGCAACACGAGCTTGTCATCGCCGTTCAGTTGAACTGTGTAAACTTTTTAGAGGCGGTGAAAATGGTTTTTGCTACTTTTAAAATTCTAAAAACATGAACAAGCTTATTGTAATCAGAACTGAGTTCAGTGGAAAAGTGACACTACAGGACAAGAAACGTGGCGCCGGTATGTTTACATTTTTTGACGATCTTTAATGAATTTTTTTTACCATCCACATAAAAGCAGTTTGCAATAATTATATTCACTTGTTTTTGTAAGATATTTATCCATCGTTGATATCTTTATGTGTGTGGGTTTTTTTGATTTGATTTTTGTAATTCTTTGATTTGTTATTGAAAATAAAACGCTTGTATGAATTTCGTCAGTGTACTCATCTGCAAGTTAAAATTTCAAAACTGCATACTACTAGCTATTTTTTAATTACGCAGTATTCACATTTGATAATTAAAAATTCACAACCGTTTTAGATAGCTAGAATACCAATAAGTAATTCATTTCAAATTTCACCAGAAAAGTGATTTTTTTTTGTCAATATTGTTTTTTTTAAACGTGAAATAGCGTAAAGCGAGAAGCACGCGGGGATTTGCTTAAAACTCAAAGAAGCCATCTTAGTGCTTTTCTAACTTCTCATTGGACAATCAATTTTAATTGACAAGTGCTATTTTTACCATGCATAACAACATATTTTTCGTATTTTTGCGTATAATAAAATGTTGTCGCATGCATAAAGCTTTGTGTATTTCAATTGATTATATGATTATTTGATCATGAAAAGAAAATAACAAAAAAAAAAAATGATCAAGAATTTGATAATTCGTAGTGAATGAGCAAATGAAAGAATGAATGATTGAATAAAAAGTTCATTTCATTAAATCGGAGCTCCGCTATTAGGTTTACCTAATTTTTATATTAGAAGTGTCTGATTGTATTGTTGTTCTCCAAATTTCTGCACATTAATATTCAAAGCACTGGGTAAATTCAAAACATATGAAGCGTATCATATCCAAAAGTTCATAACATATTGGTTTTATTAATTGAATATTGTAAATGATTTGGTCTCAAAATAATGAAATAATTTTTTTTTTTACTGGACGATATTAACAAATCATGTTCTTGTGTAGAGAACATACACAGGAATCCCAATGTAAAAGCAGATTTTTGAATTTTCACATAATAATAGTAGCTAAAAATAATAACAAAAAAGACAACCTTTTCAATGTCTAAAATTGGTTGATACGTGGGCATCATTATATAGTCAATTAGTTGTTTTTTCCACGTTTTATTTATAAGCCAATCTTTCGCGCTAATCGCGCATCTTCAGGGCAAAAATGGATTTGTTAACAACTTGTTTCATACTACATTGTGTAAGAACGCGTTATTTTACAAATAAACCAATAGATTTAAAAGGAGGATGCAAAAGCAATCAAAAGTAAATGGAATTTTTTGATCATAACTGTGCGCGCGCATGCAATTCCGTTTACTTTGGATTGCTTTCGCATCCTCCTTTTAAATCTATTAAACGCGATTGTACCAGTACTGATTCGTGTATATCTGTAATAAGCACTGACACATTTGTGATCCATCCGAGATCAAATATATCGCCATAAATTAGTTAACATTTTAATCAACAACTACACGCTTACCATGGTTTTTCCTCCGACGTAATAAGCTTTAAACTGACGACCATCTTCACCGTACTTTATATAATAGCTGGAAACCCATTGGTTGTTGTCTGAACGACCTTGTATTGCAATCCCAGTCACGCTAGCAAGAGATCCCATATCTATCTGAATCCATTGTCCTCGACTGTTGTACTTTGACGACCATCCACCGGTTCTACCATTATGAGGAACAGCGTTTAGCCTTGCATTAGAGGCTCTGTGCTTGTAGTTAAAATCAGAGGAAGATGTTATAGCTATATCTGGTATGCGACCATCTTCGATACCAAGTGGCAATTGACTTGGCCCTGCAATTAAATATTTTAGGTATTTAAACAAGAGACAAAAATCAACTTTATTTAACGCCTAAAAATGCTCAAAATCGATAAAAATATATAGAACATAAAAAAATTGCCGCTCCAGCTGTTTCAGAGCTGAAGGGAATCCATGACATACCCTAAACACATTGTCGCTTAAGAAATGTACATCTTAAACTGAATTAATAACATACGTCCGATGTTTCTATTTAAATATAAAAGCTAGAGAAGCGTGTTGTAAGTTGCAATAAATGGCTTACTAGCATTTCTTCCATAGAGTTCAAGTCTCATTGAGATATGTGAATACCAGCTGACAGGGTGGATGCGCACATGGGTTGCTTTGATGGCTGGACGGAAGTTGTGACGAACAACCGTGTTGCGATCACGATTTCCGGTTAACACCTATGGTAAAAAAAAAAAAAAAAAAAAAAAAAAACAGACATAGTAAGACATACTTGGACTAATTTAGGGTTTCGAAAACAGCAGTATGGAGGGAGGTAGAAAGAGACATATTAACAATTGACATTAACCTGTTCTACCACGATTGATGTTTGGTTTTATAAGTAGTTAAATTTAATGTGTGAGACGAAAATATATGAGTCACTGTGGAAGCTGCCAAGTTATCTAACAAGTATTTACGAGTCGGGTTGAACAAAATGAGATTGTAGTACATACATGCATTCCAAAGAACGACAGTGTACTGAGTCAATTTCTTTGAAATAAAATTGTACAACCTGTGTAGTTCAGCGTGACCTTTCAATATTAAGTCGAGGCATCAAGCTAGCCAGTTGCACACAAAATGAAGGCAATAATTTGGTCTGTTTGCTAGCTACTTGCTACTTAGTTCATTTTATATATGCTGCTTGCTTTAAAATTGACAAAACTGAATAATAAGCCATTTAAGTTATAACCTATAGAACGATAAAAGGTATGACAATGTGTTGGTGCCAAGAGTACATTCCAAACGTTTGAAGTCGATTGCTTCTAAGCTGATTATTTTATAGGTTTTTAAAGAATTTACATGCTGACGGAAATTACGTCAGGTCATACACAAACCGGAAGTATTACCAACATTTTTGGATACAAACTCTTATAGCCATTTTTCCGTTTAATATGATATGTCGTTACTTCTGTTAAACTCTGATATTCTTGAAAAATCCATAAAATACTCATCTTTAATTAAAGCAATCAACGTCAAACGTTGGGAATATACTCTGTCAATCACCTACATTATCCTAAGTTTCATTTACGATAAATAGTGATAGTTATTTTTAGGTTATTCACATGTTTGTTTATCTATATAAGAAAGTGCTTGTCCTTAAGTATGTTAAATAAAATATATATTATTTCTTAATGATTTATAGTTTGTTAATGTTCTAGTATGATGCTTATCTATTCATCAAATTTACCACAGTTTTTCCCCGCTGTTTGTATGTGGCAAAATTCACGCCATCCAAACTATATGAAACTGTGTATTTGGTAACCCATTGGTTATAATTGCTTCGGCCTTGTGTAGCAACTGCCGTAACTTTCTTAGGATAGTTGAACTGAACCTAAAACAAAAACAAAATTAATTGTCATTTGAACATTTACACATTCACATTATGAAACAATTTATTATTAAAGGTCCGTATTCAGGATTCCATATATAAGTTTCAATCAACTCTTCTAAATATCATAAAGTTTTTTATATCTTCATCGCGACATATTTACCTCATTCATCTTTCTCAATATAATGCCCATGATATCAATTTTCCCTATCAACATCATTACGATCATCATAATTATCCAGTCTTTAACAATAACATTAAATATATCGACTCTACTAATACTGATCCTCACACTGAGAACCAGTCACCGTACCTGTATCCATTGGTATCGATTATTATATCTAGCAGACCATGCGCCTTGGTAACCTCCACCTGCACTGATGTGCAGCCTGGCCCTAGGGGTGTCATGATATTGGTCCCAGCTTGAAGAGGCAGTGATTTGACTGTTCTGAATAAGGCCACTTTGCATTCCCAGCGCATGTGAACGTGCATTCTGATCTATAAGAGAACAAACCGTGCTTTCTACTTTTAGACAACAAGAAAAACCTAATAAAAAGATTCCAAAAACAATGAAAGAATAATTTGAAATTCCGTTACAAATTCCTTTTTGAATACCACGCCCTAAAGTTAAAGTATGCGAGACTAGCTAGCCTCTTGTTTAAAGTTGCATGGTTAGAAAAATATTCAAGCCTACAAAACTAAGGAAAAAATCGAGCTTATGCCAATGAAACGTCCAAATTCGGAAACTCGCGACTAGGTTTTGGCGAGCTCCATCCCGAAATTCTCAAAACACCATTCAACTGTTAACATAAAACCCAAGCCCTGATTTCTAAAGCTAAACTTTATTTTCTTTTTATACCAAATGCGATCTTTTTTTTAACTAGGGCATGCAGCTTCTTTCATAAAATATATTTATATTTCGCTGCACTTCGTTGGGATTCCTGTGAATTTTTCAGGCTTCCTGGTAATACCAGGCTACCAAGCTAAAATCAAAATGGGTGACAGCTGGAAAAGTAACCTAGCTAGTATCTCTGCAAGTTTTCGACAAAATACTTTACGATTTACATATGGAGCCAGCAGAAAATCGCACAAATAGAATCTACAACAACTTCGCGATGTAACTGAAGATTGCCAAATATGGTCATGAGCGCGAGGAAAAAGAATAGCTGCGTTCTTCAGATGAGAGTTTGATTTGATCTGAGTTTTTTCATGCTTCTGTTGTAAAAACAACACTTATCTATTCTTTAATTATAGTATCTTTGTAACTCATATACTCACCATATCTTTCACCGTACAATTCCATTCGTAACGACATATGACCGTACCAGGATTGTGGGTAGATTCTGATATACCGAGCAGCTAAGATAGCTGTTGGTAGTTTCTTGAATACAACTGTGTTACGATCACTGTTTCCCTTAAACGTCTAACAGAAAAGAAAACGTTTACCATTGTATATGTATATTATTGTTGAAATCATGTTCTATACGTTTTCGCTAATTATTTTGAAACATATTGTAGTTTTTAGTTTCGTTTCATTCATTTATTTATCTATTCATTCATTCATTAGCTTCTCCGTGCAAATACAAGTGTACAAATGTGCATGTTGCATGTGTAGTGCTTAAGATTAACAAGTTCTATTAAAAAACATCGATGGATTGTTTTTAGAAAATACCAAATAAATCAACTATGATATTGGTAGATTTTTATACACGTTTTGAATGATTATTAATGATTATTAATGATTAGTACAGGACTTACCAAAACGTTGCCTCCAGTACCACGATAACGCATATATTGTCGACCATCTTCACTGTACGTCATATAAAAGCTTTTCACCCATTGGTTGGCATCTTGACGACCTTGTATCGCAACCCCTGTTACGCGGGCAAGTGATCCAACATCGAGTTGAATCCATTGTCCTCGTCGGTTGTACTTTGATGACCAGGCACCCCTTCTGTGTCCTCGACGGACGGCGTTGAGTCTGGCGTTAGATGCTCTGTGGTTGTAGTCAGCATAAGATGATGACAAGAAAGAACAATCTGGTATTCGACCATCCTCCAGACCGAACGGTATACTATCGAATCCTAATAAAATCAAAGTATGTACAAAATATCTTAATTAATCCGTGAAACTTTAGTAACACTAACTAGTGCAATTAAATTTATGCAAATTCTATTGTTTTATTTTGTTTAATCAGCACTGTTTTACGATTTGATAATTAGGGTATTTGATTATGCGGTGACCACCAGAAAAGACTGTTTTGATGAGTAGCCAGTGCACGTCCTTAAAACTCCATCATACACAGGGAATTAACACCGCTTTTGTTCGCTTTGCATATATACTTTATGATAAATTCAAAAACGTCAGTCTAAAGATCTGAAACACGATGCATGTTAGCAGATTAGACTAATGTATTATCGTAGCGCTCGCTCTGTTGTGACCAGAATAAGTGAGAGCGGTTTGAAATTCACGTATCCGTATTAGGCACTGACTGTGTTATGGAGAACGAATTTGTTTTTAAATTACAATTGTTAGCGAACTGGGGCCGAATTCCCTGTGCATATAATATAAGGCTACAAGGCCAAAGCTAACACATACCAAAGCGTTTTTAAAGTAAAAATGATCATGACTACTTACTAGCATTTCTTCCGTAGAGTTCAAATCGCATTGAGATATGTGAATACCAGCTGACAGGGTGGATGCGTACATGGGTTGCTATGATGAATGGTCGAAAGTTACGACGAACAACAGTATGGCGATCTCGATTACCAGTGAATATCTAAAAGAGAAAACATGAATATTTAGCGATTTTCTATGACCCAAAAATGAACAAAGAAATGGAGAAATTTAAGCATTTTAGAAAGAAAATGTATCCAGTGTATCCTTAAACAAAGACCTAAAAGCAAATCAGACAAAATTGATCGTAGAAAGCTAAAGCGAGCAAGCAAGCAAGCAAGCAAGCGAGCAAGCGAGCAAGCGAGCAAGCGAGCAAGCGAGCAAGCGAGCAAACCAACAAACCAAGCAAGCAAGCAAGCAAGCAAGCAAGCAAGCAAGCAAGCAAGCAAGCAAGCAAGCAAGCAAGCAAGCAAGCAAGCAAGCAAGCAAGCAAGCAAGCAAGCAAGCAAGCAAGCAAGCAAGCAAGCAAGCAAGCAAGCAAGCAAGCAAGCAAGCAAGCAAGCAAGCAAGCAAGCAAGCAAGCAAGCAAGCAAGCAAGCAAGCAAGCAAGCAAGCAAGCAAGCAAGCAAGCAAGCAAGCAAGCAAGCAAGCAAGCAAGCAAGCAAGCAAGCAAGCAAGCAAGCAAGCAAGCAAGCAAGCAAGCAAGCAAGCAAGCAAGCAAGCAAGCAAGCAAGCAAGCAAGCAAGCAAGCAAGCAAGCAAGCAAGCAAGCAAGCAAGCAAGCAAGCAAGCAAGCAAGCAAGCAAGCAAGCAAGCAAGCAAGCAAGCAAGCAAGCAAGCAAGCAAGCAAGCAAGCAAGCAAGCAAGCAAGCAAGCAAGCAAGCAAGCAAGCAAGCAAGCAAGCAAGCAAGCAAGCAAGCAAGCAAGCAAGCAAGCAAGCAAGCAAGCAAGCAAGCAAGCAAGCAAGCAAGCAAGCAAGCAAGCAAGCAAGCAAGCAAGCAAGCAAGCAAGCAAGCAAGCAAGCAAGCAAGCAAGCAAGCAAGCAAGCAAGCAAGCAAGCAAGCAAGCAAGCAAGCAAGCAAGCAAGCAAGCAAGCAAGCAAGCAAGCAAGCAAGCAAGCAAGCAAGCAAGCAAGCAAGCAAGCAAGCAAGCAAGCAAGCAAGCAAGCAAGCAAGCAAGCAAGCAAGCAAGCAAGCAAGCAAGCAAGCAAGCAAGCAAGCAAGCAAGCAAGCAAGCAAGCAAGCAAGCAAGCAAGCAAGCAAGCAAGCAAGCAAGCAAGCAAGCAAGCAAGCAAGCAAGCAAGCAAGCAAGCAAGCAAGCAAGCAAGCAAGCAAGCAAGCAAGCAAGCAAGCAAGCAAGCAAGCAAGCAAGCAAGCAAGCAAGCAAGCAAGCAAGCAAGCAAGCAAGCAAGCAAGCAAGCAAGCAAGCAAGCATGCAAGCAAGCAAGCAAGCAAGCAAGCAAGCAAGCAAGCAAGCAAGCAAGCAAGCAAGCAAGCAAGCAAGCAAGCAAGCAAGCAAGCAAGCAAGCAAGCAAGCAAGCAAGCAAGCAAGCAAGCAAGCAAGCAAGCAAGCAAGCAAGCAAGCAAGCAAGCAAGCAAGCAAGCTAGCAAGCAAGCTAGCAAGCAAGCTAGCAAGCAAGCAAGCAAGCAAGCAAGCAAGCAAGCAAGCAAGCAAGCAAGCAAGCAAGCAAGCAAGCAAGCAAGCAAGCAAGCAAGCAAGCAAGCAAGCAAGCAAGCAAGCAAGCAAGCAAGCAAGCAAGCAAGCAAGCAAGCAAGCAAGCAAGCAAGCAAGCAAGCAAGCAAGCAAGCAAGCAAGCAAGCAAGCAAGCAAGCAAGCAAGCAAGCAAGCAAGCAAGCAAGCAAGCAAGCAAGCAAGCAAGCAAGCAAGCAAGCAAGCAAGCAAGCAAGCAAGCAAGCAAGCAAGCAAGCAAGCAAGCAAGCAAGCAAGCAAGCAAGCAAGCAAGCAAGCAAGCAAGCAAGCAAGCAAGCAAGCAAGCAAGCAAGCAAGCAAGCAAGCAAGCAAGCAAGCAAGCAAGCAAGCAAGCAA
>OU974083.1:375000-615000 GCA_918843875.1 Diadumene lineata
AAGAAACTTCCCCAAGTCCTTCTTAAAGCGCATTTTCAATTATGTAACAGACTGAACGAAAAGTAGATCTATTCAGTTCAAACGATTCCGTTCAAATCTCAAATGCAGCTATTGCTCAAAGTCTTTTCTAAACGAATTCTAAAAATAGCGGTATAAACTTGGTATTTCTTTATTGGTCGGTTTTAAGGAAGTGAAGTGTGATTGGTGAAATTTATTTGTTAAATAAAACGAGGCTTTTTGTGATTGCTTGAATGTTAACCGCAAGTCAATGAAGGAAAATAGATAAATAAATAAAATTAGACATTTTGACACCAACCATTCACAAGAGGCCACATTGTTTTATAAACCAACACAAAGACTTTTTTTCGAAGAACATTTTAGTGAAGAGGTCTGGGGCGAGGGGGTTGGGGGGGTGGGGGTGGTTGAAGGGTCCAACATTAAAGATAGATACGGGAGGATCCTCGTTTATTGTTAAAAAAAGGCAGCGATTTCATACCTCGTCGGAACTAAAAAAATGTCTGCATCATAGTGCTCGCTTGTATCTTTTGGATTGTCTATCGCAATTATGGATCGATTGACTTAAGATCTGAAACCAGGTCTTGTTTAAGATGTTCCTATATAAAACGACTCATATTATTTAGTATTTTTGAGTTCGTACTTTTTAATGGTACATATCATGTATTGCCACGCCCCTGGAGAGAACTTTGGTATTTTTTAGATTTTTGTTTTGTGAAATCCCTAGTTAGGATGATGGATCCTTCCTTCTTATGAATGCGAGCTTGTCCCTGGAAGGAAGGGCCGGTGTAGTTTCCATTTTACTCTAATCTTGAATCTACCCAAACAACTTTAATTAACCTCTTGTCTTTCAATTTTATTTAAAAGAGGTTTGGCTTCGATTTTGCGTTAGAATTTTCACGCGAATACATAAAGAAGAGTTTTTTATATTTCTTTTGTTTTATTTCGACGGGGCTTCATTTTGAATACCATCTGTACCAGGCTTATTTTTCTAAATTTGAAGTGAAACTGAAAACTAAATCCAAGACACTCTGTTTAGAAGACAAGCATATAAACAACCATATAAGATTAACTGCAAACAACGTGTTTGTACACAAACAGGAAAATGTATTTTCTAAATCCATTAAAGGATCGTATTACACCATGTAGAAAGTCTTTGTCTATCATTCCTAATTAAAAAAAAAACATATACGGCTTTCACAGGAAACATTTTGTGATTCCCACAATTGGTCTATTTAAGCTGATCTTTGGAAATAGATTAGTCATTGATGCACAATTTTTGGGTTCAAATATACTAATGTATCTCTATTAAATGGGAATATTTCCCATGTAATTCCCATCTTTGGAAATTGTTTATCATAATTCAAAGATCCTTTAAGCAGTTATTGACTCTTTCGCGATATGCTTGACCCTAAACGACTCACTGCAATTTTAAATAAGCATATTAGTATTTTTTAAATTTAACTCGAAAGCTGGGTTTTTCTTTATAATTGACAATGAGGAATACGCTAGATATGTTAAATATTGAGCAAACTAAAAGATAGGTTCGCAAAAAATGAGGAAAGGTCAATAATATGGCGCGAGTCACCGAATAGCCACAGCGCATACGTTATTGAAAGAGGAAAATTAGATCGGATAGCAAATGATAAAAAGTGCAATTTAAACAAGAATACGTTAGTCTTAGGTTGTCTCTAAGCTTTCAGTGTATTTCAATGATTTCTGAAATGAAATTCTTAATCAAAGGGCAGCGTTTTGCGCATATTTTTATGTATAAATTGCATCAAATATGATTTTAGAGATGATATTCTTAAAATATAAGCAACTATAAATGTAGTTCTTAACTTTTCTTTATTTGCTTGCTAATTGTACAACACATGTTTTTTATTCGATCTGCAAAGATATCGACCGTTTACTCTTGGTACTTGCAGTGCGACCTGTGTTAATGGTTAAGTTTATGCTTTAAATGCACAAGGTTGTCCAATATTCCATCCAAGGTCCTTCGGCGAAGACGAGATAGGCCGTCATGGCAACTCGATGGTAGCTTAAACGCGCTTTCGTCAACATGCAGAACCACATCAGTCATACTAGATGCAGAAAGATAAATAAAAACAAACCAAATCACTTAATTCATATAAAGATGCATGATAATCAATACGACTGCATGTCTCCCTCATAGAGTAGTACCTGCACAATTTTCCTGTTTTTTATTTGTTTTGAGTTTGACACTAAAGTTAGGGAAGATCCATATCTTAGATGAATTGATTGAAGAGAGAGGAGGAGGGAGGGGGGGGGGGAGGGAATTCTCTAAAACAAGTCGGCAAACCCTTGCTTCTAGATTATAAAAGGCGAATATGTCCATAAAAACATCAGTAAATATCTTATACAGTACCCGCATCTCAGATCATAATTACAAAATAAGCATTATGCAAAGTCAACCACCTCTCATACACGTCATTCCTGTTATGGCTGGTGCTTTAACAGCCTCATAACCTTGCCTTTGAGCTAAATCCATATCAGGCTCAACATAATGCATTCAAATGCATTTTAGATCTATAGTGTGGGCTAGTAGTAAAACCTTTACACGTATCAAGGTCATGAAGCCGATCAGGGATGATGATCGTAACAGCCGTGTGCTTAAAGTCTATCAGTGTGTGAGTGCGCAGTAGTAAAACGAATACGCGACGCCTAACAATTATAAGGCGTAATGATAACAAAGTTAGCGATTCACGTTGCATCAGATGATTGAAACACCTTGAAAATAATAGAAGCACTTGTTGCATTAGTTTATCTGTCTTTTCATCCGATCCCTAATAAGAACATTCGCAATCGTTTTTGATATACAATAATAGTCACAATATTTATTCAGAAGAGTTTTTCAGTTAAATGATTTTTCAAAAACGACCTCACAAATTTTTAATCTAGACGAAAACTAAACATAACTAAACTAAATAAGTTAACTTTTTTTTAGACTTTTTTATTTCATGAAGCATAACTAGTAAATATTTCACTAAATCATACTTTATTTAAATGACATATTTAGATATATATATATATTTTTTTTTTGAGCTGCTCACACTTTTCTTATTTTTCATAAAATTCAAAGTATATGTAGAATCGTTTTGTTTTTTTGTTTTTGCCAAAACGTAGAGATTAATTATAATTTTAATACGACACTAAGCCGATGTAAATACATGGACAGCCGTTGCTGTATTAAAACAATAAAAACATTTTCAATATGAAATGATGAGTTAGCGAATAGCAAAGTGGTTTGCATATCTCGTGATTTTTATTTTTTAAGAAATGATGAGTTGAAATGTGCAAAATAACTTCATCACATAATCATAATAAACTATGTAAGTATATAATATGAGCAGCTTTCAAAACAAGAAAACTGAAAACGTGATATATGCAGATGACATTGTTTTTTGCTAAATCAGTATTTCAAATGGACAAACTTTTCAAGAATAGCTGTATCTTTAAAAAGAGAAAAAAAAAACAATGTAGAAGAAAACTTGACCGACGTACAGTTATGTAAAAACGTTTCTTTAATTGACCATTATAATCTATCTATGATTTAATTAGTTCCATTTAATGTTATGCAAAAATCCATGTTTTTATCGGTTGTATTGTCTTTCTCTCCTACAACGCTTATTGGGGATGGGGAGGGGAGGGTTGGAAGTGAGGAGCGTTCCTGATTCAAAGTTATCCATAACTGTTTTTATTGATTATAAATACACCACTTCTGGAACGAAGAGCGACAATTGGTCACTGAGGAAACAGAGGAAGCGCCTACTCAACAAGAACACCAACACGAACAGTATCCATCATGCATTCATAGAAGAAGTGTATAGACAGTCAACAATTGAAATATTATGAAGGAAAATAAAATAGTATTTTTAGTGCAATTGTATATACCGACACTCGGTTGCAAGAGCGTTGAAGTATACGCTTATTATAAACATCTAATTCATTCGGTATATCTAATTATATGCAAAAAAGAAAACTCGCTTTATTTATTGTTTGCTACATTCAATCATTATAAATATATATTTTTCCTGTCTGTTACATCATTCAGAACATAAAACAGTTTGTAAAAAAAATACTTATTTAGCATTTTGCATATCATTAGATACTCCGGTATAAATTTATGCATTTATACTATAAGTACTAAATTAAACAAACCGAGC
This sequence comes from Diadumene lineata, assembly GCA_918843875.1. Taxonomy (NCBI): domain Eukaryota; kingdom Metazoa; phylum Cnidaria; class Anthozoa; order Actiniaria; family Diadumenidae; genus Diadumene; species Diadumene lineata. The sequence goes on from OU974083.1 coordinate 379,203, forward strand.
AGCAGTGTTTGATCAAGTATATATCTCGAGCGCAGCGCAGACTCTAGAGTCTTTATATAAAGATTCATTGAATACAAATTAAACAATGTTTTTTTATACGGGTATAAAATCTCATGCATGTGACCAACAATGGACCACGTCACGGATTGGACTAGATGCTCATGAATTATTGATGAGTTATTGAACGTTCTTGCAAACGAGTGCTTATTATTAAAATAATGATATGTTTATAGTACAGTACCCGAACTATCAAAAGCAATAAAATAATTTTCGATATGAGGTCAAATAGGACAAAAAGACGCAGAGTGTGTAATTAATTAAAAATTCTCTCGCGGTGAGATATTTTACAAGAATGTGAAAATAAAATCAGTGACCGATCATTGACCGACCGACCGACCGACCGACCGACAGACCGACCGACCTACTAATGGTTTGATTCTTCATACCTCATATAATATATGAACCTCCCATGGTCGCTTCTTTCATATTTGAAAGCGTTGGTCAATAAGCAGTCTTTAGCAGTGTAAGTGGCGACAGATTTGACTAAAAATGAAAGGCAATATCACAAATAACACGTAAAATAAAACAAGTTTATTTGTTTCAAAATTATTGTCACCGTGGGAACATAAGAACATGCTTCATATATATTTCAATATGTATACCATCTACAAAGAAATAAATTCTGGATAGCTCCACCTGTGACGTCATGTATGTAATCGAGGCTTCACTATGTCAGTCAAGCAGTTTGAATGTTAAAGATGCAAACTAATATGAGGTGTTTGTACAATGCGAATAAATCTGTGATCTTAGTACTCGTTAATGTTGCACCATCCAAAACCATTTCACCAGGCTATTTCAGCAACCTACCTGTCTAATCCAGATATATAGTCATTAAAGGTAGCTTATACGTGGAAATTAAAAATGTTTCGACTTCTTTTGTGATAAAGTTTAAATAGTTTTCTTCTACAGGTACTAAAAATAAAGATTAATTGATTGAGGCCCTATAGGTGATTAATCTAATGTGAACTATTTCGTCATCTCACCTCCTTTTCCCCCTGTAAAATATCGGACAATATCGACAGATTCTCCTTTTGTCCCAATTTTGCCTCTAACAAAGTCCTCTGCGTATTCTGGGGGAGAAAACGAATGGAATTCTCCATTCAGCTTTATCGCGATACAATGTCCATTAGCAACAAGGTATTGCTTCTTCTAAAAAAACAAACAAGAAATAAACATATATCTGATGCATCAGGGTTAACCCTATATGGCCATTTTTTTAAATTCAGAGTGAACTACCAAAGGACTGGGTACTAGACTTCAATTTAACGTAAATCAACATTTTAACTTATTAATATCAAGGAGCATATAGACATGTCACTGTCTTGTACGTTTTTGTGTATCTTTTTATATTGTGTGGTTACAATGCTGATTGACGCTATTTGCTAATATAAACAAACTAGTACACAGTCCCAAAGTAGTTAACTCGGAGTTTAGAAAATGGCCAATAACGGAGTGATGTTATATTCTTAGTCCAACCACAATAAAATAATTATACTTACTACTAGTTTTGCATTGTGTTTACGGGCGAGAGACAAATCATTTCAATGAAGGTGAAATGAGAAAATGTAAAATATAAACTACGCCCAGCGATTGTTTCTCTTATCTAATATTTTCTTAATTTTGATGAACTATGTATAGCAAACAGTATATCCGTGAAAAGAAAAATGTAAGGTCTATACTGTTTCATTATTGCTTATTGTTGTAATGTTTTTCGGAATAGTTTTTTTTTTAAGGAAAACCTATTTGAATTATAATCAAATACATGCATGTGCATTTCCCGGAACTCAGGAATGAGTTTGACAAAACTTCAAAACAGATATTCTAAATAATTAAACCGGGTAAAATGTACAACCGTAAGACAGTTGAAGTATACAATAATTATAATTGTGTGTTGTATTAACGAGTATCATATATTCATAGAATAATCCAGTTTCATGTTATTCATTGATAAGTTATTGATATGTTATTCATTGCTTAAGCTAAGCCTCAATAGTATTCGATGTTCTTTTGTACCAGGTACATCCCATTGGATTTTGTTCTGACTATTTTCTTAATTTACCTACAATTGAGGCCTAGCCAGAGCAATGAAGAACTTGAAACTGGTCTATTACGAGCTAATAATACGTATCACCACACCTCATTGTACTTCTGGTAGATGGTGTATCTACTGCCATTGTGTATGCCATCAAAGCGTAGTTGTTTGTTGTTTTCATCATAGTAATACCTCTGAAACACAGTTTCAGACGTGATCTCGTCTAAATCAATGTTGTACGCATACTAGAAACAAACAAAAAATGCTATTATAGATACGATTGTACTCATTAATCCGGACAAATTTGAAAACGCAACTTAAATATGCGCATGCGCTTAAACCTTCCGTTCAAACTAATTGGCATGAAACAACATCTTAGTGATGAAGTTTTGTTTTTAAACTTATCCCGTAAACAGGGCCTTGGGTTTCAAAGTTAAAAGAAACAAAATTTGCTGATGACATAAATGAACTCGAGCAAAACTTCAGTTTAGCTCATCTTGCTTGGTACTGCACAGGAATCCCAAGTTCATGAGTTCGAATCTGATTAAAACCTCGGTATTTTCCGGATCTTTTTTCACACATGCCGGGACATTTATGACGATCATCAGCATTTTCATAACAAGATGATGAAAGTATTCTAATGTTAATAATAATGATGATGATGTAGTTGTCATAATGAAACAGTTGCAGAATAGGTGTTCATTGATACACTGGATACAAAAAATGAATTTCTCCAAGATGGGAAATGTATGGAAAATGTTTCTATTTATGTGAAAAATATGGGTAAATTTGAGCCCAATGTTGGGTTTGGCAACACTTCCGCAACGATAATCCAAAATAAACCCATTGTGGTAATTAGAGTTTTTTCCCGTGTACTGATGACTACAAAAACAGTGATTAAACGTACCACTCGCAAATCTCCGGCTGCAAATAACCGCGGTGACACTAGAAAACAAAATAATTTATATTAGTGTATAATACAGTTTGATTGTTTTGCATTCATGTTTGGACTTATTACTATATATCTCGCTAGATAGGACGGAAGTACCTTAATTTGACTTATCAAAGAACCAGAAATGCACATACGCGTGAAAGGAAGAAAGTAACAATATGTCAGAAGTGGAAAAAAAGACAGTAGAAGAAGAGGAAGAAAGAGATAAGAAAAAAGAAAAAGAATACGAAATGAAAAAAAAGAAATAATTTACTAGAAGATAGAAGAGAACAGCGAGTGTCATCTCTGAACAAGAATAAAATCAAGAACAAAAAGAAACTATAAAAGAAGAAGAGGAAAAAAAAGAAAAAAAAGGAGACAATGAAGAAGATCGAAGAAGGAGAAGAAAAAAAAGTAGAAGTGGAAGTATAGCGAGGAAAGAACAATGTAGAGAAAGAAACATCAAGAATCATAACTAAACAAGAATGAAATTAAAGGAAGAATAAAACAAAGATAAAAAAAGAGACTAAAACAAACAAGAAAAAAAAACCAAAGAAGTCGAAAATTTAACAAGGTTGTTACAAGAAAAGGACATTTAGATCTGATACAACAATTCTCACCACAAACATCAGCATCAGCTGCAGCAGCAAGGAGAACAATACCAGCCAAAATGATCTTCATCTTTCTTCGACACCAAATTAAAAACCACATATGCAAAGATTAGCTTCCATGTGTAGCTGCCCTTTTATGTGTTCAACTCTGTCAACGATGAAAGAGCGAAGCGAAACAGGAAATCGAAACCAGTCAGTCATTTTTGTTGTTTGCATGATTATAGCCAACGTGATATATTAGTTATGAATCAAATGATTTCATTAATGGGTCTCATTAGCTGACGAATATATCAGAGATATGAGTTCAGCACAGGCCAGCAGTCAGCCAATATTTGGTTCAGTAGTCAACTCGAAAATGCAACTGTCTAACAAATATTTGATAGATATTGAAAATTGCACTGTAACTAATATAATAAGACCTTCGCTTATCTTTTGGGGTAATAATTCTTGAATTATCATAGAAGAACATGAAGGTTTAAGAAACAACAACCAGATATATACTGTCTATGATACAGCAAACATTGTTCCTCCTTCATTAGTCACATATGATCGTGCCATTTAGGGTCTGAAATATGCACCGCATTGAATTAATGAGTACATGTTATGGCTATTTTTCAACGACAAGGGTACGTTATGATTACACTTCAGTAACACATGCCAAAAGATCAGGCGGGAAGGGGGGGGGGGGGGGGCAATATTTATTCATCGCTACCACCGCGCGCTTCACTAATTTCTTCATATGGCGGCAACGCAGGCTTCCACATTTAGTTGCAATTATTTTTGCGATTTACTACACTTTCTTTACAGTTTTGGATGAAACATGTCTCGAAACTATCAAAGCACATATTGGTAATGGCGTATTTAATGTTTTTTTGTGTTTGGATAACACATAAAACGTTACTAAAAGTAATTTCGTGTGCTTGAATATTGACAATTTTCCACAAGCAAATTGTCCTTACTATGGAATACAGTAGTGGTTTTGTTCGTTCAAAATAAGAGATTTTATAGCTAATATGTTTATCTATCTGATTGTAAAATTTGGATGGCGTTGGTCGCTTGGTTCGTCTGGTCTCATCAATCTTTTTAAACAAAGATACGATATAACTTCAGCATTCAATAGTACCAGCAAAAAGATATGCTTCCACCGGAAAAAATCACTAAAACGTGTATTATTTTAAATCATTTTTTTGACATCAGTCATTCATGTACGATACATTGTGAAGATGAAACAAAACAATCGATAATTATTCATACTTGTAGTCAAAATGTCTATCAAAAATGTCGTCAAAGCTACCGCACTATAGCGATTTACAAACAAAAGTGGGACAAACTATATCATAGCAGCTTCCAAATAAAAATGATGACCAATAACTGACTTAAGTATTTGAAATACATACATGCATACTTATGACCCTTTCCCTATTTAGTGTATTAAGAACGATAAATATAGTGAAAATTCATCCAAAGGAGAATGTTTTAAAAGTTTGCATTATTTTATTTACTATCAGTACAAAGGTTCTCCATAATCATACATAAAAAATACCGTTCACATATTCCCTCGATTTTTCCATTATATTGCATGTTAACTTTTTTGCCGATCTTTGACTCAAAATTAATCCAAATCAAATAATGCAACAGCATTAATAAGAATAAATCTATAATTATCGTGGGAAGGAAATGTCGATAAAGTAATATGGTGATGTAAACATGTTTAGTGGGCTGAAAATGAACTAGCCGCGAATAAAAGGATTGATGAGAAGTACGAGACGATGTCAGTAGGTAAAATATACATCAAATGAAAGCTTAGGAAATGCTTTATAAAACCTCCTATTTTAAAGTATATCTGTTTAGTTTTTGACAGAGAAAATAAAATATTTCTGAAGACATTTTGCTCGTCCCGAACAAAAACGTTTGATCCCGAGAACTTCCCTCGAAAGTAAAACAGACTAAAAATCACAAGAAATAGTTTGAATCGGAAAAGAATTGCACTCTACTAACACTAGAATATACAAAAGAGACACAATCACAATAAATTAAACCAAAAAGCGTCCTTAACCTCATTTTTGAGCTTTTTTTGTAAAGGTAAACCTGAGCGACGATGGCGACTACACGATAATTAACCAGAAGCCAGTCAAGCGTAGCGATATACCGCGTTTTCTGATCTTGGGATTCCTGTGCAATGTCAAAATTTTATTAAGCGGGAGTGGTACTAACGAGACTGAATTTTATTACAGCTTATTTTGAATTTTTCAAAAATACCCCTAAAAGATACCTGACGTCAGTTCAAAATGGGCGTTGCATCGCAATTTTTTTAACTCTTAAAGATACCAAAATCAGGAGTTTCAGTGCTATTCAACCCCTAAAAGATACCAAAAAGTGATAATTTGGCTAATTCATAATTTTAAGCCCTAAAAGATACCAAATCGCTGATTTTTACCCCTAAAAGATACGATGAGCATCCCCGAACGTTTACCTCCGGAGTCCCCCCCCCCCCCCCCCCGGGAATTCTATTTCAGTAAATATATAAACCCGTCACGGGTATGGATTTAAATCTAAAATCGCTCATCAATTATACAAAAGTTTTAGAAATACTACATATACCATACAGAAATGACTGCTGTTAAACACTAAATTACGATTCTATGATATTAAAAAAAAACTACTCTAAATGATGTCATTTCCATGTTTATTTGATTACTGATTCTACAGTTTTCTTTGCCAATTCATAGCCGTTATTTCCTTAGACCATGTCACGTGATTAATCTAAAAATTAAAATGTTTAATGTTTCCAAAGATTTCTTCTAGAGATCAACGATTTCGTTTATTGTTTACCATGTCTTCTGCTACACAGATCGGCGAAGACGAGATGAAGCGTCATTGCAACTTGATGGCAGTTCAAACAAGGTCTCATTGACATCAAAGTCTACATCAGTGACACTAAAAAAGTAACAACAATGAGACTCATTAACAATGGCTTTGTCTTATAAGAACTGGATTCTAGTCATATTCGTCGAGTATCATGACAGATGGAGTCGTTTTTGTGTGACTGGGAAGCAGGAATATATCTATCGTATCGTAGACGTGATTTTTAAGGAATCATCTACCGAATCGTAGCGGTATCGTAAGAGTGAGCTTTCTCACGCATGCTCTGTAGAGTCGTTTTTGTGGTAAAGAGTATGGTTACGATATACTGCTACGATACGACAGAACATTGGAATGTTTTCTTAGAAAGCTACGATTCGATAAGGTACTGTTTCCCACTCATACGAAAATGGCTGTATGTGCGGTAATCTACGTATTCGTTAAATAGGTAACTTCTATTTTTAACGAGGTCCTTTTTCAGTAAAATGCATCACCTAATTAATACAAAAAGGGTTAAAAAAAACCTACCAGACGACATGTACCTGTACATCAAATATAAGGAAGGTACGACTCGCATATAGCTTTCTTTAAATAGTAATAAGCAAGGTCTATTTTTAGGTGAGTGTTTGACAACTCTTTCAATGAAGAGAAGCATGGTAGAAATGTTAGAAAGGTCATGACAAGCTTGTCTAAGGAAAGGATGAATGGATCATACTACTACTGTTCAACTGGATGTTTCATCTAACTTCATACCTGTAATAATGAGTAAAGCTCTCATTTTTTTCTTTTTGAAATGAGACTGAACTGGTCAGCATGCAGTCTTTAGCAGTGTAAGTGGCGAGGAAACTGGCTAAAAATATATCAAAACCAACAAAATATCAACTACACTTACTCAATGCATGTGATTGCAAAGCATTGGTGTTCATATGATTCGATTTTCATAAACCTAACAACATCAGCGGGTATACAGTCTGCGAAGGTAGCAAGGTACCTTTAGAGATCTGTAATGGTTCAATGTTTATTGAAGAAATTTAGTTGATGTTCTAGTTTGTTTTGTTGCATTCGCAGGTGTGCACATATTCTTAAAAACAACCCTGATCAACTAGGAGTTTGTAGGTTAAATTCATGATTACTTTGTATACAAGACAACGTAGTCTTATCGGGGTTAAATTGTTTGATTTTCCATTGTTTCATTTGCTTAAAAAAATAATGGTCCTGTAGGTCTGAAGCTTGACAAAATAATTGCGAAATCAAAACGTTTGAATACACAAAGTCAAAATATTGTATTAAAATATTGTATCTGGAATTGAATTTGACTTGTTTTGTCTACCAACCTCCATTCTCTGACTTCCCAGCATAGGTGATAATACCAATAGATTCTCCCTGTGATCCAATAGTGCCTGTTACTACTTGATTCGCATTTTCTGGTGGGGAAATTGCAACGAATGGTTTTTGGAGATCCATGGAGATACAATTATCACCAGTTACAATATATTTCTTTTTCTAAAACGATAAAATATTCAACATTTATAGATAATCGAAGAAGGGAAGTCTCACTAAAGATCAGGACACCGTGATTGGCTCTGTCTATCTACCTTTAAATATAAGACAATCAACTTACATACCTTCAAAAAAATCTACAAACTTATCGTTTTGAAAGAAACTTTTAGCTTATGGCATTTTGTAAGATATGAACTCTTATGAGCTTTATAATTTTGGCACTATATTTACATATCTTGATCAGAAGTGGCTTAGATATTATACGTAAAATGAACGACAAAGACAAAAAATTACAACGTTTCGAGGTCATACTGACCTCATTATCAAGTAAGTTTAATGCAAAAGTTACAGAATCATATAACGTTATAAAATTAGCATAATTAAAAAATAGGTTAGCCTTAAGGGAGTCTGATTGAATGTTCATGTAATTAATAAAATTGAATGCCTAATATATGAGATGTTGTTTATTCAATCAAAACAACCAACACTGAACATTCAATCAGACTCCCTTAAGGCTAACCTATTTTTTAATTATGCTAATTTTATAACGTTAAATGATTCTGTAACGTTTGCATTAAACTTGTAATATTTATATATACTTTTTAATAACAAAAATTATTCTATCCGGATTATTTATTACATTTTTTTTCTTTGGTTATTTATATATATTTTGTGTGTGTATTTTTATTAAGTAAAGAGCTTTAGAATATTTTATTGGTTAAGCGCTGTATAAAATTAACATATTATTATCAATTTATGATATTGTTGTTGACAGTCGACAATCGAGAATCCCGTATTGTTAATAGACATTTTTAGGTAAAAAAAAATAGATAACATCTCATTTGAATTGTTTACAACATAGTCGGGCCTATTTGCAGTCAAACTACCTCATTCTTTGAATCTTGATTTGATGATTTGATTTCAATATTTAATTTTGAAATGGACTCAACTCATGTATTTGGAACACGAAGTCACCGTTTGAGACTTTGTAAATCTTAAACCGAAATATTCCCCTGCTAGAAACTCACACTGAAGTATTTCTTGGCAAAAGAAAGACGTTATTTTGCTTATTTAGCATTTCTTATTGTATAAAATACGTTATTTTGAGTTTTGTAGACCAGTTTTAAAATTTGAATTTGGAATCGAATAATCAATTCAATATTCGAATAATGAAATCAATAATAAAGTTTTGGTGGATACGCTTCAGGTGTTTTGAATGTTACTTGTGCAGCGCCCCATCAGAGCACTGGATAAAAAGGATTCACAAAGCATACGAAATAAAAGGTTTTAAAAGCAAAAAAGATGAGATTAAATGAATAATATGCCGCCACAAAGCATAATAGTGCGTGCGTTGAAGCGTTGGAATAACATTATACATTTCACTTTTGATTAGAAACAATATCACTCATTGATTATTGTACATGATTATTGCTTGGTTGTTGGTCATCTTTGTACATGATGGTATATACCTCATTGTACTTCGTGTACACTGTAGACTTGATGTCTCCTTTTTGTATATCAGAACGGAGCTGTTTGTTGTCCTCGTCATAATACAATTTTCCCTCAGTCATATCCACAAACTCATTTTTATCTACACTGTACATAATCTGAAAATAAAGGTTATAACCCAATTGTATAATTTGGGACTTGGGATGTTAGACCTCTTTGACGGCTGCAATATTGTTTCCAAAAAAAGACATTTAACGTTTAAGATTTTGATACCTCTTATTATAAAAAGCATTAAGGTAGTTCGGGATCCACACTTCCCGCCGATAGAATTTTCTAAAACTTTTTCTAAATAAGGACTGACCCATATAAAAAACAGAAATGAAATAAAAAATAGGGGTGACCGTGCTTGTTTTGGAACTGTGGGGGGTGGTAATAGGCCCATTTTTGCCCCATTTCAACTAAAAGAAGTAACATCAAATTTGTTGAAAATAATATTCTTGCGAACAAATTTGAAAGTTTTTCACAAATCTGCTATAAGCGTCTGACAAAATGCTCCCTTCGCTATAGTTCTCATTAACTTACTCGTTGGAAAAGACATTGACTGAGATATTTTACGGAGATTTAAATGAAGAGCTTCATTAATTTTTTGTACACTTTACCACAAAAAAGTCAAAATTACCACGTTTTAGTCTCGAAGACCACATATTTTTTATTTCAAAATTTTAAAGCCGGGTTTATGCCAAATATAAAAATTGAAAAATAATTGGGTGTCACCGTGCTAATTTTGGAGCTATAAGCAAAAAACGCGCGGAAAATAAGATGATTTTAATGTTTTGGACGCGCGGGAATGGACACTAGTTGCTTTTGAGGCCCGTATGTAATGCTATAATATTATTTTTTAACAAAAAGTTCAAGAATGACCATATTTTGGCTCTAACAAAAAAATTCTTTTTAATCGCACGAGACATTTTATTTTATTTCACATGCGCGAGCAGGATGCGCAGTAGCAAGGGTCCCGAACTACCTTAAATGACTTTCAGCTGTTAAGCTGATGATTACGATGGTGATGATGATATTATTATAACAAAATTAAATTTGTGTTTCCAGTTACAGTCAATGGCACACGGAGCGCGAACACATATAACTCCATAATGTTATTTCAATATTGGACTATTGTTTTTACTATTTGATTTGATTATTCGATATTGAATTGGACGTCTATAAATCATTATTAAAAACTTGAGGATGTTGGATGAGAAGAATAACTTTGAAAAACAGAAAGGTTTCACTGTTTGGAAACTTTCAAATAAATGTTGATTAACGGAACCAATAAGGATTTCTATGTGTTCAAGCTTCAGTTTGACTGTAATCTAAAAAAATCTTACCGACTCAAAATTTCCTGAAAATAGTTTTGGTGACACTAAAACAAAAATTAAAGTTACAATCGTTTAGAAATAAACTAACCAGAATACTTTTTCTTTGTTATTTTTGTTGTATCAAAAACGAGGAATGTCAGGTAATGGTTAAATGACCTTCACTGAGATATGCGGTGTGTATTACATAAGTTACGCAGGGCTCATACACATTAGTGTTTACGTAAAACCTTTCCAGCTGAAAAAAACGTTTATAATGTATAGATAATGCTGAAAAATAAATACTTCGTGCAAACATTTGTGCCTTTCGGAGGCCTTAGCTTGTCCACAAACCCGGAAAATTTGCAAACGCAACTTATTTCAATGTACGTCAGGACTTCTAACCACAATGTCCACAATTAATCCTAAACAATTTAATGCGATTGATCTAATGACGTTACATCTTAAACAATCCGTGGCACGGGCTCAAATCAGTGCAAATTATGTTGTAAAGTAAATGTTGTAAAGTTCGTGTAAATATGATAAAATTAAAGTGGCATGGAATGGTCTTCAAACGCTCTGCACATCTTGGCATCGAATTTCTATTGGAACTGGTGATTCTATCCCCAGCTAAACAGTCAATGAGAGCAATTGTTGCGTTTTTGGTTTAAAAGTTGTGATTTCGAATTTATTAACGCAAATAGCAAAGACTGAAATAGTTTGGACATATATCCAAAGAAAGTTCATTAACGAAGAAGAGGGGAAAAAGGAAATAATATCGCTGAAGATAAGGCGAAGAGAGTAAATGGCAATTTGATGAAGCAAACAACAAGAAATTCGACAATAATATAAAACGGAAAATAGGGCAACAATAACTGTGATGGAAAACGCAACCAGAAGATGGAGAAACAAGCACAAAAAAAATAAGCAGAATTGAGAAAGACAAAGAGGTAATTTTAAAGATTGAAGGACTCAAATTCTTACCACAAACATCATCAGCACAAGCTGCTGTAGCAAGGAGAACAAAACCAGCCAAAATCATCTTCATGTCAAGACCAAAGTGCTGTATAGTATGTGATTAAGTATTACATCTTCACAGTTTTATATTGTTGCGATGCAATTGTTTTTTTACAAATTCAAAGTATAGTTTCCAAAATTGTTTTTAACTCCTTCAATAGTCTCGAAATAGCCTAGCTTATATTTTTAGCATCGTAACCTTGGCTGCACTGATCATATGACTTTTTTAATTTCTTAAGAAAATCACTCCTCCCTAAAAGTAAGCCAAACATACCATCAGCTTAGTTGCTATTTAGGTAAGCAAGCAATCACGTTTACTATCTATAAAAAGACTGTCCTGTAGCCTTAACATACACATTTATTAAAAGTCATTTCGAGTATGTGAGCAACTTGTGTGGACGATCGACTGAAGTCTAGCCTGAGGGCACAGACCTAAGTAAGGATAGTTGTCTAGTTCAAGGAACTCCTACTAACAAACTACGCTTACCAAGGGATGTCTTTCTTGTGGGCTTGTGTCTCACTGCTTGTTTCTTACTGCCTTACGTACATGTGCTCAGCTTCTATAGTGGCCAAAGAAAAGCATGCCATTTAAAAAATTATCCAAACATACCACAACTTAGTTGCTACATTAAGGTATAAACAAGAATTATGCTAACTAGCTATTAAAAAAACCTGTCCTGTAGTCTTAAAATACACATTTTGATAATAACCAAAAAATACAAAACAGTGTTGTTCACGGCTGCACAATACAATATATATATCTTATTAGACAGTTGGATGTGGAATATGGCTGGATATTCTTACGAGTCACGCTGTATTTTGACGAGCCTTAAGGCGAGTCAAAATGCAAGTTGACGAGTAAAATATCCAGCCATATTCCACATCCAACTGTCTAATAAGTTATTTATTATCCAACTATCTCGTAAAAATGAAAAAAGGGCCGAAAAAAATCGAAAAAATAGTAATTTTCATTTCCTTAAAAAAAATAGTTGCGTGACGTACGTATTGCATTCTGATTGGCTCATTTTTCATACAAGTCAAACCGGTTTTAGCAGCTCACACAAACACGCCGTTTTAGCCGATTATCAATGTAATTTTCTCCACTGTTTTTGCACAAATTTTGGCTGTATTTTGAGAAAAAAGAGAGAGAACGTCATCAAGACAAATGAAAAAATGGCTACCTTTCGGAAACTTTGATGAAGTCAAATGAAAATGCAGTAACAAAGGAAATGTTGTGTCAAAAATTGCAGCGATTGTAGTGCTTTCGTTTCCATTCGTGGATCGTAGTTGCTTGCTTCAATTAGCTTTACATTTCTACTATAAAGGACATTTTTGCAGCTCTTCCACTAAAGGATTACATTTTGTTGTATTAAGGTAAAATTTCATTTTTTTTTTCTTTTCCTTATACGAGGTAGTTAGTCAGCTTATATGTCAATAAACTTGTAAGCTTACAAAGCATTTTCTGTTCTCTGTGTTTACATGTTCACTTTGACTCTGTTTTCAATTTTAATTTCGACATTTTCGTTATCTTATTAACAGAAGAATCGAAAGCGTTTCTGTAAAAAACGTTCAAAACTAATTCAGTTTGCCTTGCAGACATTTTAGCTGTAGATGCTGTAGATGAAAACCTGTTAAACTGGTTTAGACAGCGAAAAATATCGCTGTATATTTTTACTCGATCCAGTCTTACTCACGCGTTATTTTTTACAAGTTGGATAATAAATATAAATATTGTCTTTTTATGATATTGTTCGTTACTTTTTCCTTGAGATGTTGACGATGCGACCGAGTCTCCTGCAATCTGGCCAATCACGTTCCGTTCCCAAAATAACTTCAGTTAAAAATAGAATGAAAAAAATCTCCTGATAAATGTAAAGCTCAATACGTACGGGGGATAAGATCTCTTATCTCATACTCTCTAGACCGTACCGCATCCTTTGGTCGTGTGGTGTAGTGGTTAACATATCGGACTCAAATACCGAAGACGTGCGTTCGATTCTCGCCAACAGCGTGTTATAAACATAAAAATATAATACGGAAATGATTGCAGCTGTATTTTTAATTAAGCAGATATGATATCATCAACTGATACATGCTGTTATTGGTGCTGTTATTTTATTTACTTTTATTACTAATTCTACGTTTCTGTTTATGAATTCATGGCCGTTATTTCTCGAGAACAAGTCACGTGATTATCCTACAATTTCAAATGTTTAATGTTTTCCAAGATGCCTTCGACAGATCTGCGACGACGAGATGGAGCGCCATGGCAAATTGATGGCAGTTCAAACGGGCTCTCATCGATGCTAAGGTCCACATCAGTAACACTAAAAAATAAAAACAGTGTGAGACTCGTTGACTATGGAGTGAGCTGAATAAAATAGGATTTTAGTCATATACCCCCGTCTCTGTACAATAAAAGTCTTGCATAATCAATATTCCCTTGAATTTCATTCACTTGAGAATACAAGTTCTAAAGGGTCCTGACCGCTTTAGAACAACAACAACGCTTGAAACCTGTTTTGACGAGCAATTTACCGCTGAAAACGCGCGAAATCACGCCTAAAGGCAATATAAGAATAACACAAGGAGTCTTCGAAAATTGTGCTTCAACAAACCAAACCCCGCTCAATTTTTTGCGCGGGACTCTGAAAAGTCTCGTAAAAATCTTTCTTTTGGCGAAATTTCAAAAAATCCTGGTGACTTTTCAACATAAAGAAGCGAAGGTAAGTGTTTTAGGGTTTCACTTTTCAAAGCGATTTTGAGTCAATTAAAGACGAAAGCAAAACTGTAAATTTTGACAAAAGTTTAACACATATATTATTTTTTTCCTATATTTGTGTAAAATAATGTCTATTTTAATTATATTTTATGTGAAAGCTACGACATTAGCTTTATTGGTTTTTGAGTAATCAATGTTTTAGTGTAAAACTCATTTTCGCCATTTGTCGTCTTCAAAGATGACAAAACATGGTTCCATTCATATTTTTTAATCTCATAAACGGGCAAGGAATTATATAATTTTCTTTACACTTTTTAATAAATCGATAAATTCTCTATCTTGCTAAGACAAAATGCTGATGAGTTTTTGCTTAAGTAATCAGGAACCTTAAATTAGCTGCCTAAAAAACACCAATATTTCTATCTTTCAATTCTGTTTTCAAAAAACATACCTAATGAAAGATTTTTACAACTTTATCATGTAGTTTTAAAAGCTATGTATAGGAAATCGAATGGTTTCGAGTGCAATTTGGAAAAAATCATCACGAGTGAAGCTTCAAAATTAAGATGTTAAATTGCACGAGCCTTCCTAGGCGAGTGCAATTTTTCTTAATTTTGAAGCTTCACGAGTGATGATTTTTTTCAAATTGCACGAGAAACCATTTGATTTCCTTTTAATAATATGACCATCAAAAATCCTTTGATCAAAAAACGAATTCCTCTTACGCGCGAAGCAAATGTAAACATTTTGACGATCAAAAAATCATGAAACAACGTACACACTTTTTAATTTTCTATCTGTCCGTGATCAATGAACGGTTGGAACAGTTGAAACACTGATATGATGGAAAATGAATAGATATTTTGGTTTATAAATTTTTGAAAATACAAAAAATCTAAATTCTCACAACATGTTTCAAGAAAAGTGGTAAGTTTACAAAACTTTCATTCAACACGTACGCCATCGATGAAAAAGCAACGATGAAAAAAACATGCACTTTTACTGCCAGAAATAAAGGAAATTTTGCATCTTTCCCTACAGGTATGTATTATAATTTGTTAATATTTTGTCAGTTTTAAATTTGTTTCATCAAAAACTCGGTGAGCGTAGTGAAAACTGACCAAAAAATCAGAGTCTTTTTAGCAAAAGAGATTATTTGTAAAACCCTTTTTAGTTTTCATTTTTCACTCAAACTACCTTTTTTTATTCTATTTGACAGATTCTTCTAGTCTCCAGATGATAAATGCTGTGTCCTTGTATAGTGGAAATGTGCATTGAAACGAAATCTACAGCCTACACTTTAAATATGGTAGTAAACAAGAACAAAGTCGAATCGGCGAAACGAGATCACAAGTCGGTTTGCAGTTGTAATAGTTCCCGAAAGAACTTGAATTGCTGAATTATAATTGCCAGTCTGGGATTATCACAACTAGGTGGAAGTCTCTGGTGTTATTTTGATGTCTAATCTTACCTAGGATATTTTGTACTTTACTTTGCATACGGATTTATCAACCAAAAGGTCAGTCAATGTGAGCCCGTCTCAACGAACAGGACAACATTGATTTTTGAGTAAAAACAAATTATTCCTCAACCCAAATGTATTAATGCACATCAGATTGTTAGCTTTCTATTCATTTTTGGAATATTTGATTTCAAATTGTGTTATTTTATAATTTTATTGATGCCTAAAAATAAAAATTGGTAAAATATTTAGCCGCCATTATTTTACTTTCTCCAAAACCGTCCGAGCTGTAGCAAAAGTTCTTGCGTCAGCGCAAAGCTTTTTAGCCAATCAGAGCAGGTGATTTCACGTTTTTGCACAGTGATTTCAACTTTTTGCACTGTGATTTCAACTTTTTTGCACGGTGATTTCAACTTTTTGCACAGTGCTTTCAGATAAAGCACAAAGTAGCCAACCAATCAGAATCGAGGATTTTTGATGGTCGTATTATTATCACTGTAAACGCACGAAATTTAATTACAAACATTGGCAAAAATACACAAAAACATTCCCCTCCTTGTTCAGTAGAAGAACTAACAATGCATTGTGGGAGATTTGATGGCGCCTTACGA
The DNA here is from genome assembly GCA_918843875.1 of Diadumene lineata. Classification (NCBI taxonomy): domain Eukaryota; kingdom Metazoa; phylum Cnidaria; class Anthozoa; order Actiniaria; family Diadumenidae; genus Diadumene; species Diadumene lineata. The sequence continues at coordinate 395,812 of OU974083.1, forward strand.
AAGATTTTTGAAGATTGAAAACATAATAGTCGCTTTTGAAGCTTTCAAGGTCAGTTTTGCAAAGATTACATGTTTTCTTAATTATAGGAAAGAGTTCATAGGAGATGATTTAATCGCTAAATTAGCTTGTTTCTGGACAGTCTTTAACACAAAACCACCGGCTTTCAGAAAGTGTTTATTTTTCAAATTCGTCAGCAACATGCGCAGTTTTCGCTGTGCAATGACAATTATAGGCATCAACCTAAACAGCTTATTTTATCTATTGACCTACCTGACATAAGCAATATAGCGCCCATTGTCGTGTTTTGCATATGCGGTAGAACTGGTCAGCATGCAGTCCTTGGCGGTGTAAGTGGCGACGAAACTGGCTAAAGATTTGAAAGCAAAACCACAAAAGATCAATACAATTTAATCAATGCATGGGCATGTGCTTGCACGAATAAAACGGTTTTCAAGGGCTTAGATTTTCACATATCTCTTCAAAATGTCGTTGATTCTCATTGTGTGTGTGTGCGCAGTTGTGTACCTATCCTTAAAAACAATACTGTATGTGCCTCGAATGTGTCTTGTTTTGTATACCAACCTCCTTTCTCCTTTCCAACATATCTGACAATATCAACAGATTCTCCATTTGACCCGATGCTGCCTTTAACTACTTGCTTTGCATCTTTTGGCAGGACAAATGAGTGGAATTCGTCTTTGAGATCCGAAGGAAAACAATGACCTGCGCTCACGACGTATTGCTTTTTCTAAAACGATAAAACATTCAACGTTTATAATAATAATAAGAGTAAAAATAACGGTTTGATATCCGAGTACTCCCATGAGATGGTTGTTCGCCTGATTAAAAAAAAATTAGAACTCACAGCGTATCTACTGCGCAAGCTCAATCTACACTTTTCTTGAGCCAAAAGCATGACTTATTGCCTTAACATTTCATTTTTGATTATAAACAATATTATTGATTGATTCTTGAGCTTAATTATTGCTTGGTTGTTGGTCATCTTTATAGACGGCATGGTGGCATACCTCACTGTACTTCATGTACACTGTATACTTGTTGTCTTCGTGTTGCCCGTCAACACGTAGCTGTGTGTTGTCCTCGTCATAATACAGTTTTCCTCCAGTCATTGTCAACAACTTATCTTCATCTACACTGTACACAATCTAGAAAAATATGTTATACCACAATATAAAGTTAAATGGATTTGAGATGTGGGACCACTTTACGACTATTTACGCTGCACTGATCCCAAAATAAGACACATAACGTTTAATATTTTTTCTTACTACAAAAAGCTACTTATAAATCACATTCAACTAAAGGAGCTCAAGCAAATATGTTTCTGCTGATTTTAATGATGCTGTATATGATACTAAATCTAGAATGATGATAACTCAGATGCCAATCTAGAGGAGGAATCAGCCAATCCCCACCCCCACCCTATTTAGGAAGAGCTGAATTATTTTATCGTTAGCACTTTTAACTTTTGATTGATAATAAGTAATTTTTTTTCGACTAGTGCACCCCTCTTTCAAAATTCCTGGATCCGCCCCTGTAAAGGTGATTGTGAAATATATAGGTAGTTGTTCGTCTACTACCCATGCAATACTACCACTGCTTTGCGTTTTTATTATCAGTTAATTGTACTTGTACGAATCAAATAAAGTGTTCTTGCTGATGATTGTGCGTTGACTTTGAAATTGTCAATCGTGGTGACAAGGATGCGCATGAACATTTTGATGCTGTTAATAATAATGATGATTGCGATAATGATGATGATGAAGATGATGATGATGATGATGATGATGATGATGATGATGATAATGGTGGAATCATAGCGAAATTAAACTTATGTTTCCAGTTACAGTCTGAAAACGCTCGATGAAGTAGACTCAAGCAAAATAGATATATTGTTTTGTTTTATTTATTTAAATTTTTGCTGAAAATATGTTATCTGGAATTTCGAATATTTGTCTTCAAATTTGATTCTTAGAATCGAATAATCGTTTCAATGTTCGAATAAAGGTATCTTTTTGTTATGTGTTCATGCATCAGGTAGTTTGACTGTAAGCCGAAAACACTTACCGTCTCAAAAGTTCCTGCAAACAGTTTCGGTGACACTAAAAAGAAAAAGAAGCCATTACTATTCTTCGCTTGCAACAAAGTGATAATTCAGGCAAAATGACCTCTTTTCGAGTTTCAGAACTATTGAGCTTCAGGCGCGAGTACTTGCGAGTACTATTAACGATGAAAGAATGTACTGTCGCAATTTGTACTAATCGTCGCAATTTGTAATACCTGTCGCAATTTGTAATAACTTTTTCGCAATGTGACTGTAATAACTGTCGCAATTTGTAATAAACCCTGTCGCAATTTGTAATAACAAAGCTGTCGCAATTTGTAATAACTGCTGTCGCAATTTGTAATACCAAAAAGCTGTCGCAATTTGTAATAAACTCTGTTGCAATTTGTAATAATAATGTCATACGTCAAAAATTGAGACGAATGGAAACCTGAGACATGACTCGAAAATTGCTGTTTATATTGGAAAGAATGCGTTGCGATTTTGATAAAGTCATAAGATATAAAAAGGGAGATAACAATAATAATAATAACATCATCATAAATGGTCTCGGAGGTTGTTCTAAAGAGGTATATCAAAAAGTGAAAGAGCTTGCAAACGAAGACAAAACTTCACAAATATTTCTGTTTGTTTCTGTGATTGTTGTATTGGATCGAAAACGTGGAATGACTAGCAATTGCTTTATTAACGCAACTAAAATGTGCTGTTTACATAAAGTTGTGCAGATTAGTGATGGTGCAATGCCTAGTCAAGTAAAGGTGCATTTTCACGTTTAAATGAAATGAAATTCGGTTGATCAATTAAAATCCGTCATTCAAAACGTTTTAACTTGCTGAGACATTAGTTTGTCCGGACAAATCCAGATAAGTTTTAAAATGCATCTATATTTGAATGTCCAGTTTGGCCTAATTTGCACAATTTCCACTAAGTTCCCAAACAATATGTTGATATTGTCATCGTGTCGGTTTTAGAACCTAGAGATAAGGTATAGAGGGCAATTGTAGTTTTGAGCTAAAGACACATAACCAAATCAAGAAATTAATTAAAAAATCAAATACAGGAAATACTAAGTGGACAAAGCAACAAGAAATTAAACAATTATAAGGATGGATGGATAAAATAGAATGTACAGAAGATGAAGATGAATAATAATAATAATAATAATAATAATAATAATAATAATAATAATAAAAATAATAATAATAATAATAATAAAACAATAATGTACTTTTTTCTAGGTTTTGCCTCTAGGTTATTTAGCAGTTCTACTAATAGGGGAGACTTTCTCTCACACTCATTACTCCTACATTCACTATTTTGCACACATCTTTGCACACAGTTGATTTTTGCGTTGAAGGAGGAAAACCAGAGATCTTGCAGAAAAAACCCTCGTGTCAAAGGAGAGAGAAACAACTCTTATAACAAACTCTACTCACATACAATCCAGCTCCCGCGCCAGGGCTCGAGCACGGGCCATTGCGGTGAGAGGCGACAGGGCTAGCCACTCGGCCATCCATGCCCCTCATAATGAATATGAATATTAATAAGAAAAATTGGAAAAGACAAAGAAGTAATCTTAAAGTGTGATGGACACAAATTCTCACCACAAACATCAGCATAAGCTGCTGCAGCAAGGAGAACAATACCAGCCAAAACAATCTTCATGTTTCACAAGTCTTGTTAAGAACGACCTTAGTTTCAAAGTATCGTGAGGTATGGTTCAAAACGATCAGCTTCAGTCTCTTATATACAGTTATTTCAATCCAATTAATTGATCTATAGTTTAAATAAAATGCCAACTGAATCAACACTTTGTGGCGTTTATGATTTAGTTGAATAAACGCGAACAATTTTGTCACATCATTTGAAAGCTAAATAAACACAGCAATATGTTGTATTTATTGTTAAATGTTCTCTTTTAGAAAATTAACTACATTTAATTAAGGGTCCGAGACTGATTGATTTACCGGCCAATGCACGCACGCGCTGGCAGTAGAATGAACGAGAAATCAAATACACCACGAGGCAATAGAAGAACTTTATAATGCACGTCCGTGCACTATAGATTGCACTGCAGCACTCGTGAGAGCCAATCAGATTACGTGATTTTGTACTGTGCCTGATCAAGTTTTAGAAAAAAAAATATCATTGAAATACTGTACTCAATAAACTAGATTATTGTCTTCACCAACTTTTAATCCAATCAGACTAGGTAAAGTATGCCTGGAGAACTTATTCTTGTTCTATTATATCCTTATTCTAGCTATTAAGGTACCTACCATTTGACTGGGTAGGGGGTGGGTGATTTTGTTCCTGTAAGCAGTTTTTTAGCTAACATACATACATTGCATTACATTGCATTACATTATATTTCCATTACTGATTATTATCATACATGGGAGCTTTTATCTAGTAACCAAAGTTCTGTTTTAGTAGTCCCTAAAAGGTTTTTTATCTTTACATGCTCTTACAATTTGGTTCTTATCAACATTAAGTAGTTTTTCTATTTTGATCCATGGATCCCTTACATATTTAGTTGTTGGTTCAATAAATAGAAGTTGTTTATACGCTTTTTTTCATTAAAAGATCAAGGATTTAGAAAACCAAAATTGGTTTGCATGTACAGATTGTCGGCACTTTGGGCAATGTAGAATATGATTTACCCACTCCCTCATTAGTTACATGGTCGGAACGTTCTAATGATTAATTCAAACTCTGATGAAGACTGAAATTATCAGCTAAATAATTAGGTAATAAAAAATAAAGTGTTCAGATCCAAATCTATAGGATTATTTTGATTAAAATAATTCTACTTTTTTTAAAGTGATCTGTGATTGTTGACCGCCTCTTTTCCAGAAGTTCCAGAAACACGGAATTTCAATCGATTGTGTTAAGATTTTTCACTGATGTAGCTTGACATGTCGACACAACAAGTGGAGTCTCCGTTTTTTGATATTTTGACGTGTTTGTGAGTTATTATTGATTTATGCCAAACAATGCTAGAAATGACGTTTTTCAACTTTAAAAACGGATATTTTTGCAAAGAATGCGTCAATTAAAAGAAATGAGACACATGGTTACGATTATTGATAGTTTGTGTACGAAAAGAGGCGGCCAAAATCATAAAACACTCACTACAAATAATCACTGGATCATATCAAAACAATTTTTATACCATTCCTCATTTATTCAGCTTCAAGAAAATAAAGTTGTATGGTGTTGACGATAATAGCTCGCGCGCTATAGGACAATTTGTGGACATCAGTTTTTAGTGTTCTCTGATACTTTAAGTCAACTGGTAATGTTTCTTAGTTAACACAAAAATTTGAATGAACTGTTAGCGCCTTTCTTTTCTTTGTATTGCATCTACATCCCGCTCCACATTTGATATAATTTCCCTTCTCTTTCCTTGACAAAAACTGACAGCTTTCACTAATGATAAAAATAATAAACACGACTAGAACGTAGAATGCTGTTACCTTTATTCTAAATCTAAAGCACGTTAACACTAATCTTTATTTTTATACGTGATATTCCCTGACGTAGCCATGTTACACTTTTAAATGTTTAATGTTTTCCAAGATCCCTTCAACGGACCTACGATGACGTCCAGGTAGTGAGTTTTTACATCCAGTTGGTGCCTTGAATGCATCATCGCTTACTGAAGCACTAGCATCAGTAAAACTATAACAAAAGAAAGACAATGGAGTGATTAGAAAACGGACGAATGAATGAACGAAAGGAATGTAATGAACCAATTAATTATGAAAACCGTAAATGAGAAATCGAATTGATGCATATGAATTTAAAAATTAATGGTTAAATAATAGTTTACCGGAACTGAGGAATAAATGTATAAATACATGTCGAATAAATGCGTATTTCAATTGATTAATATATGAATTAATAATGCCAATAGGAATATAAAAACCAATGTTTTTTATATATGAATGACATCTAGTAAACCTTATACTTAATAAATGAATGGAGGAAATGAAATTAGAGTAACCAATGGCTATTATATAAATGAACAATGTTTTATTGGACTAGTGTTCACTTGGAGAAAAGCGTGGAAAAAGAATATTCATGTAACAAGTTTTGTTGTATCATTAATTCAATAATAGCAATTGTTCAAATTAAACAAACCTTAAATACGTCAAGATATTCTGTCCACCCGCTTTTGTAAGTGCGACTGCATTAGTTAGAACGCAGTCATGGTCGGTGACGGTTGCCAGGTATCTCGCTATGGATAAATAACATCGTGTTAAAATGGAAATAAAAATTAAAATGGAGATTTTTTTCTGTTTTTGAACCATACATAAGAAATGTTTTGGAATCGCTTTCATCCCTACAGACAAATACCGTAAAATGCTGCTATTAAGATAGTTCGGGACCCTTGCTACTGCGCATCCTGCTCGCGCATGTGAAATCAAATAAAATTTGTCGTGCGGTTAAAAAGACATTTTTGGTTGAGCCAAAATATGGTCATTCTCGAACGTTTTGTTAAAAAATAACATCATATCATTGCATACGGGCCTCAAAAGCAGCTAGTGCCCATTCCCGCGCGTCCAAAACATTGAAATCACAGCTCTAAAACTAGCACGGTGACACCCAATTATTTTTCCATTTTTGTATTTGGCATAAACCCAGCTTTGAAATTTTGAAATAAAAAATACATGGTCTTCGAGACCAAAACATTGTAATTTTGACTTTTTTGGGGTAAAGTCTATAAAAAATTAATGAAGCTCTTCTTTTAAATCACAAGAACTTTTAATGTGAAGAATATAATTTTACTATGTCAATTCCAAGGTTTCCCGTAACCTCCACTTCCCCCTTTTCCATTCTTCGGTCAAACCCTGGAACTATCGTCCACATGGTGAGTGATTTGATCCAAAATAGCGGGCCGTTTTGATCCTCAAACAGGAAAAAGCAGGAAAAGCTAGTGTAAAAACCTAGCAATGGGGAAAATGACAACTTTTGTTTCTGAAAGTCAAATGCCCGGAGTTTTGGTTTTGTGGAGGGGGGGGGGGGGGGGGGGGTGGAAACCATGGTATTTACTGATACATTAGTGCGTGACTTGCCTCCCATCTCCATGCCAATGTATCTGGCGATGTCAACCGATTCGCCTTTGGTTCCTATTCTGCCCTTAACAACCTGCCTTGCATCCTTGGGTAGTGCCATGGTCTGGAATTTCTCCTTGGTTATCATATTATAGCACGCACCGTGGACCTGAACAATCGTTTTTTCCTAAAACAGAAAAAAAAAACAAGCTGAAACAACAACAAATTCAACTTGATAGCCATGAAAATTGAAATTTACAAATATTGATTAGGAATTGAAAAAAAGAAGCAAAATATACTTAAAAATAGCATAGCCCATGTGGTTAATTATCTACATTGAGAAATTGCTTGGCAAATACAGAGAGACAAAGTACAAATTAAGACAAAAAACAAGGTAGTTTTCATTTACCCGGATTTATTTACGAATGTACTTGTTTTTGTTCGATATCAGCACATTTTATATTATGTGAGAATTGTGTTGAAAACCGTCATTCTCACCGACAATGTTTTTTTAAATAGTTGCATATACCTCGTTATAGAAGACCCATGTTTCAAAATCACCGCTTCCCATGTTATGTCCTTTGATGTGCACGCGTTTATTAATGGCGTCATAGTCCATCTTTCCTTCTATGAGAGCAAGAGTTTTCTGCGAGTCAATGCCGTAGACATACTAAAATAAAATAAAAAATAGAGAAATAGAAAAATCGGGAGAGTTTTTGTCAGGCATATGATGAAGTTGAGTTTTATTAAGTAACAAAAACCAAAGAATCTATAAACATGTCTCCCAGAGTTCCATACTGGAAAATGGCAGTTGAAGTCGAGTGTCTTTACCACTTGGCCACATAAGCAACAAACTATCGTGATTGGAACGTGATCTGTTTATAGATATTGGTTGTTATGGTGACCGTGACTTAGTAACTAGCCGTGATAAAAATCTTACCACAGTGAAAGATCCTGACAGCTGCGATGGCGCCTCTGTGTAAAATCAAATCATAACTCTATGTTAATAGTGTAGTATCCTTTAGAAAACTATTGGAAAGAGCAGATACAAGAGCGATGGGTAGAGTTTCAGTTTTGCATTTGTAGTACAATCAATACCTTGGTCAATGTGTTTAAATTTGAATCTATTCGTGGTTGCAGCATAATTATAAAACATATTGGGGAGTAATTCGAGACATCTTTACTTAAAAAAGAGATAAATTGCCAGTAACTTATCTAAAATACAAAATACGCCATTCCACTTAACAATTGACACTGTGGTTTTCACATCTTATAATCACATCTCACATGGGCACTAGGATTTTTTTCAGATTAATTCATAGCGTCTACCCCCATAACAATGTTTACATAAATGCCGAGACACTAATTTCATTCATGAAATTTCAAACTATGGAGATGGAGAAAAGAAGGTGACGACTTATATATGGGACGATTACGTATGAAGTATAATGTTTATCCCAGAAAAAAGGTAACTATTTTTTTTGACAAGGTTGACAGGTGTTTAAAAAAATTGAAACTCACCACACACTTTGCCTTCCTCGGCGAAAGCTGCCGAGATAAGGAAAGCAATCCCAACAAAGACGATATTCATCTTTATGACTTGTTTAAATGAGGAGGATGTTAGTGAACTCATAAAATTGAAGATATTCAATAAGTGAATTGTAACTTCTCGCCTCGATACTTTTATACAGTCACTAATAATTCATTAATTAATGTTATTAAATTAATTTACATTTTCATTAATTATAATTTCAGTAGTAAAGTTGAACAGTTTGAACACATGTTCAGCTATGTATATAATAAATGAAATAATTTATTTATAACTCACGTTAAGTTCAATTAATTGTTTCAGTGAACTGCAGCAAATATGCTAAAGGTAAAAGACATCATGGAAAAAATCTCTTAAAACAGTATTCATAATTTAAAAATAGAGCATTTGCACTTGTATGCTAAAACGATTTAGTAGCTCCAATCATTATTGCTTCCGTGCAAGGCAGAGGTGTGAGTGTATATAGAGAGGGGGGGGGGGGCAGTCTGTATGTTGATTGAGGAGGTTTGGTTAGGCCACACCAAAGTGTTAAGACCGTTTTTTATTGTTAAATATGAAAATGGCATCAGTGATAGACATTCATGTACAATCTTTGTTTATATGTTTATCATCTCTATACTGATTTTATTCAAAATATAAAATAGCACATTGTTAATTTGTTTAAAACTTTCGAAATGGTGCTATTTAAAAATAGAAACGATCCCTCGATTGATAGATTGATTGTTTTTATTACATATTTCCTTTATTTCATGTACAACCTTACTTATTAGACATAAAATGTGGTATCATTACATTTTCAAAAGCGGACAGTTTCATAGTAGGGAAAATGGAAAGCATATAATATATTTTCCATTGCTAGAGAATTGTAAAAGTCACGGTACAAAAATTCAAATCCAAATTAATTCGTTAAAACATACATTTTATGTTAAATATTTAAACAGCTATTCAAGCTAGTTTGCCGGCAACTTGTAAGTAAACATGCTAGAGCGGCCTTTCTATAAAGGTTCTATTTTTCTTTGCTTTTCTAGGAATGTAATTTTATTAATTATACTATTTCATAATTGCTTCGTAACAGCGTTGTTTATCCACTATGTGACCATGACTGATTTATATGTAAATTTGCACATACCTTAATCTATATAACGAACTGAATAAGATGTCAAGCTGAGTTTCTGAACAATGAAAGTACCTCTAGCACTAAATTACTGAAAACAAAGGACACGAGTTTCAAGTTTATTTATTTTATTAGAAAGCACCTGAAATGAACCCTTTTCATAACATGGACTGTTTTGACAACAGCTTCTAGATCGAAATTTAAATAATCACGGCGAAGGAAGATTGAGCCCATGCACATAACAATTAATAAGAATAAGGAGAATAAGGCACTAAGAGCCACTCCTGTACTTTTTCGACGGAATTTGCTTCAGTGAGAGGCGTGGTCTTAAACATGTACAGTGCTGGCTCTGCCAAGCCCCTTCATACCCGAATAACTTAAATTTCATTCGTTGTCGTGGAAAATTAATTAAGGGACTGATTCCAGATGTAGATTTCACGACCGAAACGTACAATATGCTTCCAATAATGATAAGAAATAAGCAGTAATTTTATTCAAATCACGTGATTTCCTTAAATTGAAGATCTGCGATGGTTAAAAAAAATGGTTTATCTTCTGTTGTTTGTTCATTAGAAAACCATTGCCTATAGAACTTTTCCGTCATATAATTGATATCTGCAATCCGGAATCCATCATTCTCACCGATAATGTGGTTTTTTTAAATAGTTGTATAAGAAATCTGAAAGAACCCAGCTACAACTCAAAAGGGAAATATATATTAAATCTCAATGTTCAATACTGGAAAATAAAAAATAAAAAAATAAATAAAAAAAACAAGTAACAAATAACGACATGACTGTCTAAACAAAACACTCCTCAATCATTTTACGCCCAATCCTATTTATTAATTTAAAGGAAATTTAAAATTTTTAGGTTTGGCAGCTGATTCAATGCTACAAACTAATTAATGAATAATACTTTTTTTTTTTTTTTTTTTTCATGCGCAAGTACTCTGGTGTTTTTTTTTTTTCAAATAACTCAAATAATGACAGAAAGCCTAAAAACGTCAAAGACTTCTTATTTTAATTTTGCAGTTATTTGACAACGAAGTTTTTTTCTTCTCAAAACTTGTCTGCTCTTGAAAATATGGTTTCTCATGTTTAGCCTGTTTGAAAACGTGTTTGTTCATTTTTGATTACTAGTACCTCATCTAGATAATGATCAGGGGGTATGTATTAGCTTGTATCTTTTGAAGGCTCTTCAAGGAGCAGAAGTAAGCAGACTAGGTTTTTATGTAATATATAAAAAACGAGCAGGAGTGTTTTATCGTGAGATATAAACACGAGCGCAGCGAGTGTTTATATCCACGATAAAACACGACTTGCGAGTTTTTTATATGACTTCTAAAACCAATACATATTATTTCTCGATATGATTATAAAAGATTTACGCAAAATTTGAGTTCTAAATTTAAAAGTGAATTTGTTCTTAAATCCAGTGTACAACTTCGATTTGGCTGACTATAAAGAGAACAATGCGCGTTGTAATCAGGCCTTTTAGTTGGACGCTCAATAAATACTATTCAATAAGTTCATTAGTAAGTTAGTCATTTTAGAAATAGTGTTTTTATTAAACAGAAGCACACGTGCAATTTGTTATTCATGTTTGCCTCAAACTAAGATTCTGTGTAATGGGCCATATCATTACGAAGATGTCGCGGTTTCGAAAAGTCAAAACGGCTGAGGAACAGAAAAAAAACTTGGAAGATGCTGTTTCTTCGAGTACGAAATATTCAAATAAGTGGGCCTGCAAAATTTTTGCTGATTGGCAGACGCAAAGACAAAATCACGACCCAAAAAATGAAGTTTTCACTTATGAAGTAAAAGAAGTTTCAGCAATCCAAGACTTGCCCCGGCAAATAGATGAGTTTAATGCCGAGTCGATGGATTTTTGGCTAGCTAAGTTTATACAGGAAGTCGCTAAGCAAAATGGAGAACGATATCCACCAAAAAGTATCTAGCTTGCACTGTTAGTGTTCAGTAAACCATGATAGTTATAGAACTGTTTAATAAACATGAGTGTTATAACTGCGATGCAGCCCACAGTTATAACACTCATGTTTATTAAACAGTTCTATAACTATCATGGTTTACTGAACACTAACAGTGCAAATAAGCCCCATGGGAATTGTTAATCAGCCCCGCACTCCCCTGAGATATTCAAAGCCGATCCCAACTTTTAGTTACCTAAAACTTTATCTGCGATAAGAGGTCCAACCATGTGACCTATTGGTGGATTCTCATTGGGCTAGAAGCTCATGAATTATTAATGAGTTTTAGAATGATGGTTATTGTCCATTGTTTACTTGAATGAGTATTGTTTTTACTTAACATTGCATTGTTTCTTATTATTAATGTGTAATAATTATTTATTTGTCTATTGTATACACATTTGTACAACGTTTATCTCTTTTTTCATTGTTTATTCATTTGTGTATAGTTTGTTTATTTATGTGGTAACGTTTAAGATAAGTTTTTTTTTTTTTTTTGCATCATTGCACATGCGTGTCCTTTTCAGTACTAAGGAACACATAGCCATTTATCGCACATGGGTGGGCCGTAAAACAGTAACAAGGTATAAGAGGTGCAATAACTGGAAGATCGCAGTGAAGCGGAGTGTGGAGTTTAGTAATTATGGTCCATGGGACGGCTTATTCCTCTCTCACTGAACTGTCTCGTTGGGTAAGCCTTGTTAGCGCGGTCTGTCACTAAGGATAACTTAATCTTGTAAAATAAATTCTAAAATATTTTCTTTTTTTACGTTTCTCTTTTTTTCTTTCTTTTTTTCTTTTCTTTCTTTCTTTTGTTTTTTTTTTGTTTTTGTTTGAACGGGTACTTAAATTAGTACACGAGCGTTTCGTTTCCCATATGCTTTATACATTAAAAGCCCGCGATAAAAACGGCGCTCGTCTGTGAGAGCTGATGTTGAAATTGTTGACTGCGTGTATTTCCAGGAGGGACTTCAAGTTTACATTTGAGTTGCTGTTTAAAAAAGAAGACGATTTGCGCAGAATGAATGCGACTGTGTTTTAAGTGAATCATGAAAAGTATATACGTATTGGTTTTCGAGGTATAAGAGGCCAAATTACATCTTTGTGCGGGCGTAGAAATGTTGACATTTGAGAAAATTTGTCAATGAGCTTCTTTTCTTTCTCTCTCTTTATCTAAAGATTAAAATATGTAGAATCGAATGAGAAAGAAACAAATGGGGTCCATGTTTTATTTTTGGAGCTACAAGCTAAAAACGTTGTAATTTCAATGTTTTGGCCGGGAAGGCATTGGTGCTAACTTCTATTTGGGTCCATATCAAGCGTTTCAAAGATAATTTTGAGTAAAAAGTCCGCATATATATGAGCAAATTTTGCCTTTACCGTACGATTTCAATTTAGCTGCGCATGAAATTTTATACAGATCCACATGCGCTAACAATGTAATTCCATCATCAACGCATGTGGAAGGAGTATTCACCTACTCCTGTAGGGTTCCTGTGGTCTAGAGGACCTGGGCTGGGTTGTTCAAAGCTCGATTAGCACTCATCCTAGGGTAACTCTTTAGAAAACCTTTAGAGTTAACCCTGGATTAGCACTAATCGAGTTTTGAACAACCGGCCCCTAGGCACTTTAAAGAATACACTGGAATACTTTATGCCGCCTACTGATCATCGTCTTTTTTGTGTTGGTCAGTGGTTATGCGTTAGCAACTTGTTCTTGTGCTCGTCTTTCTTTCTCCTCGTTCTCTCGAAGTTTCTAGAGACAAACTGTCAAACTTTGGATTTCTCAAAACCATTAAAAATGTTCCAAGAACAACAAAGAATCACACCAAACATCTATAAACTAAATTCAAACATGTATTCCAAGAATGTTGAGAGATTCACAAATTTCCACACTAGAAGCTCAAAACTTATTGATTTTCGAGACTTCGAGAGATCAGGGATTCGATTCAGTCTAGTTAAGTATTACGGAATCCATTCATGATATATGATGCTTCAAATAATTACTTTAATTCATCAGAAACAAAGAGATAGCTAATCAACAATATTGTTTTACTCTTCTCATTAATTTTCTCAAATAGCAGCTTTGTTATTTTTGGAAATAGATCGAATTACCAAATTCAATAGAATGCATTATTTAATTTATTTCTAAAAAAGTGCAATACTACATGCAACTTATTAATAATAAAGCATATTTTGCTTTTAAACATGAAACTAAGAAACTTACTGTAATTAAGAGCACTTTATTAAGATTATCTATTTTAATATTCAATTATATCAGCATGTTATGCTATCTAATCATCATTTTGTATTTTGATCAGGACGTTACCATCGCTTAAAATGTGATTCTTTATTTCAGCCAGACGAGCAGGTAGGGCTTCTGTTGATTAACATAACTATTGGGCCAATCAGAATCACTCTGAGGCGAGTCATAACCATTAGCATTCTGATTCCAACCATGAGCAGACGATCCTTTTAACATCACCCCAACAGCCATACAGTAGTCTTTGATAGCTGTATTGCCTTGTTTGTCCAAGGATGCGTAAGGATAGGAACCTCCATGATTCGGATATGGCATGATTCCGTACCTGTTTTGATAGCAGACCTACAAACAGATGCACGTCTAGTTAAGAAATGGAAAAAAAAAACTGAAAACGAGTATCAATAAACATCAGAGAATGGACGAATGAACGAATAAAGGAATGCATCAATGAATGAATGAATGAAGGAATGAAATGAATGAATGAATGAATGAATGAATGAATGAATGAATGAATGAATGAATGAATGAATGAATGAATGAATGAATGAATGAATAAGGATAAGTTTTATATCAAAATTTTTAATTCTACATACATCAAATAACCATTACATATCCAAAATCTTCAACAATTGTGTAAACCTTAATTTTCCCATTCCACGCCCTGACAGCAACTTGACTTGTCGCTGCTGCCTTAACTGTGTTGTAGCCTACACCATGATTCCACCACGTTCTGACGTTTCTTCCTGCAGGCAGCTGCCAACGAACCCACTTTTGACCAATTCCAGAAGGATTGTCACCACTTGAGAACATGACCTCAGAGGAATATTTGACAGCTAGTAGACGAGCATCAAGACAGCCATACTTAGGATTGCCTGCTGTTATCTTGGGGGATTTAAGGAGATCAGTGTGGATGTTTCGTACAAGCCAGGTATTATAGATATTACCAGCCCGACCTCGTATCTTACCAACCAA
Source organism: Diadumene lineata (assembly GCA_918843875.1). Taxonomy (NCBI): domain Eukaryota; kingdom Metazoa; phylum Cnidaria; class Anthozoa; order Actiniaria; family Diadumenidae; genus Diadumene; species Diadumene lineata. The sequence goes on from OU974083.1 coordinate 410,846, forward strand.
GGTCCATCCACCTTGTTTCATATCACAGAATGTTTGATACGCCGTCTTGCCACTGGCGCCTGTTTTGATCCAGTACAATCCATTCTGCGGTGTCTTCTTTCTTGAATCTGAAGCTGAATTCAAAATACTTTTGCATGAACTAGCGGGGCTGTCCTTCGTACTCAGTGGTTTAGTTTTCTCGCGATACGCGATGTTACATACTTTACCAAGAGTAAGACTTGGAGTGGCCTGTGTGAGGAGTCGTACTTTGATGTTATCGTAGTAGGTTCGACATCCAAACTTGCTGCCACTGTAGATTTCATGGCATCCGAGAGCTATAGTCCCTTGTGAAATCATCCACTCTTTATCAACGTTAGCATCCTGTATCTTTGTTCCACCAACCCACTGTTTGATGTTGTTACCTTGGAGACGATACTTGAAGTGATACCATTTGTTTTTGGCAAACTTTTCAGGAAGGTTACACTTGTATTTCCAGTTACCGTCTTTGTTGTTCATGAATGGTCTCATGGTGCATTCTTTGTGATCTGTGTAATACTCGAACCACCAGGCAGTAGTGTGTTGTAGGTGGGAACTGCTCACTCGGAAAAACGGGCCTGGAAATACAACATCACCACCAGTCTCCATAATGTCTAACTCGATCTCTAGATCTTTCCAGTGTTGACCCTGTCTTAGGTAAATTCCAACCTCACCACTCCCATGGGCGGATGCTCCAGTTTTTCCGAACAGTCTTCCATTCTTGATACTCCAATCGCCCCACACTTTACTCCAAGCATCCAAACTTGAAGAAGTTGTAAAATTCTCGTACAAGGCAAAAACCTATGGAAATAAATATCTTTATTGACTAATTACATTCAACCTTTACGTCGTGCTTTGTGTAATGCTAAGTTTTACTGACGTGCGTCGTAGTTTCATCAGAGACTCTGATGTGTTTTGATTAATAAATTTTATTTACGTTCTCAGAAAATAAATGAAAAATACATATCAAATCGTTAGTTGGGGTCTTAGTATATTTTTTTATTTTTTGGGGTTTCCTGTACTTTTAAACAAAATTCAAAATGGCTGCCAGTTTGATAAAGTTGTTCACTGCAATCTCTGTAAGTTCTCATCGATTTTGTCCGTGAATTGTGAACGTAGATGGTAGAAAATAAATAATAATAATACTAGTTTATTAATATCTGTTCTGTTTCAATTAAAAAAACTGATTTGCCGATCAATATACAATAGCTGAAAATATTTACATGATATAATAGGATATGATACAATTTAAATATAAAACAAAAATAACGTATATTAGAATGAAAATGTTTATCTACAGTGTTACACTTCAATTGAAGTACCTAAACACGAAGAAGTTTTCAGTTCTGATCGTGTTGCACTTTTGGATGTTCTTAAAAAGATGTGTATAGCTCTGCTTTGATCTTAAATTATAGTTATTGTTCTTATATTGTTCCTTTGGTAGAAGGATATAAAGTGGGTGGTTCTGGTCTGCTTTAATTTTGGTCATATACTGTACGCAGATGTTATGGCGTCTTTCTGCTAGTGATTCAAGGTTTATGGCATCTAATACCTCGGTATAACTGTTAAATTCAGGAGCAATCGTGTGCAACGCTCTTTTCTGGATAGACTCAATTTTGTCTCTCAAGGTATTAGGAATAGACATACAGGAACTGCATATTCGAGTATAGGACGCACAGTGGCTTGATATACTCGAACAATACTCTCTCGCTCAACTCCAGCTCGCTTAAGGAGTCTTAAGGAGTACAGTAGTTTTGACGCTTTCTTGTAGATGTAATCAACATGATTGTTCCATTTCAAGTGTCCACTACACAGGAAGCTCAAGCCAACAGTTTGGATAACGATCTTGCCGTAATCTTGTTTTGAATTTTTCGTCTTCAGAAAGATCACAAGTAACGTCTCCGGTTTTCACTGGTGGCGATGAGAAAATAATTTCCTTTTTATCTGTGTTTGTCGGGTTTTCAGCTATGTTACGATCGTGATAAACAACAACTTTGACCTTAGGTTGGAGCTTTGCCTCTTGTAGATACACTTTTCGTTCGGTTACATTTAATTGATGTATATATGCAAGGTGGTTGGCTAGTCGAACTAAATACTTGGAGCCACAGATTGGACAATCCCTACAAACTCGATTGTACACCATGTTAACAGCTGATGACAACTAGATGACAATGTACAAATCTATTGCAGGTCCCCTTTATAACAAGGCCAAAAATGCCAAAAAAATAACAAGCCGAAAAGGCCAAAAGTGACAAAAAATAACAGGCCGGAAAGGCCAAAACACAGGCCAAAAGTGCCGAAAAGGCCACAACACAGGCCAAAAGTGCCAAAAAGTCCAAAGCACAGGCCACTCAGGCCTAGAGGGACGAAAAGGCCATTTCCTCTCTCCGGCTCCAGCGGTCGATATAGCGGTCGATATAGAGATGTTCCGTGCGCTGTTAAAATAAATTAACTATCAAACACAAAACAACTTAATTATCTCAGAGCGGTCTGTCATTGGTTTTCGGCATCCCGCTTTTGTTCTCTGCCGACTCCGGCTATTGTACTCGGAATACTCCGGATATTCCGGGCGTAAAACCGGTGTTTCTACCCTACTAGTGTTTAAGTAGCTTATTGAGTTAGAAGGTAAGATTACCAAGGTAATTATTTAGTTAGAAGGTAAGATTACCAAATATGGTTATGGATGCGAACGACAGTATTTTTAAGATGATTGTTTGATATTGTATTGAAGAAATAGAAAACGAGAAAAGTGTGCTCTATCGAATTTTAAGAAAATGAGCTAGGCGTTAGAAGAGGTATCACATGATAGCAGAGCTAGAGCTACACACGCGTGGTATTAAGCCTCTTTCCTGGAATGCAAGCGGTATTTTTTTTAAATTTTTCACAAACGCTGTAATTTAGTCTTTTAATTTACAATTTTCGGGCAAGACATGTTCGAGAATATGTATTTTTTCCAAAACGACCCCGGTCATAAAATGTCTTGGAAAAGGATTATTATTACCAATAATAATAATAATAATAATAACAATAATAATAATAATAATAATAATAATAATAATAATAATAATAATAATAATAATAATATTAATTTTTAGTAAGCACAGCTTAGCCTACGTTAATCGCGCAAAGCTGTAAAAGCAACATAGCAAAATTCAAATAAAAATGTCCATAATAATAATAATAATAATAATAAATATATTTATATAACGCACATTTCAGTGAGTTCAATGGCGCTTTACATAAAGTAGTAAAAACGAAAATGGTTAAAAAGAAAAAAAAATATTAAAACTATGTAAAAATGTATTTATGTATATAATAAATAAATAACTAATTTATATTGAAGTTGTGTATAACGAGATATATAAAAAGAAGATTCACTATTTACAAAATTCAAAATCGAACAAGTAGATATGTTAAAATTATGATTTGAAATAAGGCAATAAATACAATATATTAAATTACAATAAACAATACTAAATATAATAATGAAAGGATTTATAATAAGGTATATATATGTATTACTTAGAGTATATTATTGTGTCAGGGCTAAATTTGTTAGTCTCCAATAGAAAATATATAATGGATAAAATATAGCAATATGAATAAATTCTTATTAAAATGTAAAAAATTGCATTGAGAATAAAATTGTAGAAATATTTGATAAATATTTGATAATACTATGGATTTAGTACTATGGATTTTAGATATTCTATTAATTAATGCTGTTATTGTTCTTACTCGATTTTTTGTTAACATTTTCGTTATCATTTAGCGATTATTACTATTGTTAGTCGTTTGTTTACATGTACAATGTGCTTTCATATGGTCATTATTTTAAACAATACCTTGTTAGGATCCATTTTGGGTTGTTCGTTATACTTCCCTCCAAACACCAATGAATATGACATCATATCCACTGCACCAGCCGCTAATTGGTTTTGGAGACGAAATCGTACAACTGTGTTGGCTGTATTAGGGTTGGTTACCAGTCTATCCAGTTCGATAGGTGAGTTACTGTTACTTGGGAGATAAAACACACGAAGATCATGTCCATCACTTTCTGCTTGTTTTCGGCCCACCAAAGATTTATGGTCCACTGAAAAAATAATTTTATTGGATGAGCGAACAAATTGGAATGAATGAATGAATGAATGAATGAATGAATAAATAAATAAATAAATAAAGTGACCGTTTGCGATAATATTGCTAACCCAGAAAAAGAAGACCAGATTTAATGCTCGTGGGCAAAAATAACAATAACAATAATAATAATCAGTAGTCATAGGTGCATTAGGCGCAGTCACAAAAAATGTAAAGAACCACATAAGTAAGCTAGGAATCCCGTTAACAGCAGGGACGCTACAAAAACCGCATTATTGGGAACAAGTCAAATATTGAGAAAAGTGTTAGAGTAGAAATAAGAACATTACTAGAATGATATGATATTAAGTTGATTTCAGAACTTTAATTAATGGAAAGCTCTAGGTTTCAGGTTGAAACTCAACTAGGGAAATAACACCAGGAATTTATTTGTAAGATCGTAAAAAATCATCATGTTATCAATAAGATAATAATGAAAACAAAGACATAAAAAAGAAGGAAAATAGAATTATTGCATAATATATATATATGTTTATAAATAATCTTTCTTAAAATGAAAAAATGTATGTATGAAAATATATACACGTGTAAATTTGTCAAATTAGTCTCCTCTTCATTATTTCAATTGTTTTTGCTGATTGGACGTTTAAGGGTTGGTCATTCCATAGCTTTTGGGCACACGTTGAGAAAGTGTTAAATATGCATTTGATTACGGACCGTCAGAACATATTCACAGTGATAACATTTGTGTTATATTAATTTGCTTGCGTGACATTTGTATTCGCGTCTTTATTGAAGTTGAATACGAAACACAGGCTAATGGCATTCCCAAGATCGTTGTTTGATTTGCGTTGTTTGCTTTCGTTTTTTTTTCCATTTTCTCCCATTTAGCTCTGACTAAAATAACATAGTGCACTGGCAAAAGTGATGTAAGTAGTTGTAAATAACTTGTTCGAAATATTTCAAGATTTGAAATCATCTATATTAAATTTATGCAATTAGTTTTTTATGTTTTTATATACGTTATATACATATCTTATCTTTGATAATTTTTTTCAAACTATAATAAAGTCAATTTTATAATTACAGATGTTTATACATAAATATATGTTCGGGTAGTTTATTTATTATTATATATTATGGGTAATCTTCCTAGTATATATAATTCCAATTTTAACAACACTTGAATAGATTCTACATACTTATGAATTATGATTATTCTTACTGATGAATTTTTAATCTTAAACAACGTGTTCTTAAAAACATTCATGATATTGTTCAGTTTTATAACATAATCTGTTATATTGGTCTTTTAGTTTTACTATTATAACAACTGTTAAAATAGAAGAAATTTTCACACCATGAGGTAATATTGTTGAATCGTTAACTTCTGCCTCTATGCTTGCATTTTTTCCTGTTTCTCTATTGTTTGAGTGAGAATTTGTTTACTTTCCTGTTAGCATGCTTAGTTTAATGAGCTAATGGCTGGGTAGTCAATATATCTTTGTTGAAAAGTTAAAAAGGTAGTCTATCTTAAAATGTTCAAAAATCGGAAAATCAATTTATGGGTACAAATGTCACTACTGTTTCACTATTTCACAATTAATCGCCGTTTTTCTTATAATGTTTTGATGAAAAGAGCGATGATCATCGATCTGATTTGACATCCCTTTTTTTCCTCAAGTGCCACGACATTAGCACTAGAAAAACTTTTCTTTTAACAAGATAGATGATTAAGAAAATAAGTTGTGTCTCAAACCAACCATCTTAATTATTGCCTTTACCAACCTTTTAACGCAATTGTGTAGTGCGCTTGTAGTACTGTCTTTGCCTGTATCTTGATGTTTTTTTTGTAGCGATAATCAAGTAGAAGATATTCATGTTCGCAAATCCGGAGATTGTTCTTGTTCAGTTTCTCAAGAAGATGCTTCATTCTTTTCAAAAAAGCCAGTTTTCGGTTTATCATAAAAATCTTGTCCCGTGTTTGGTTAAGTCTCATCGTTAGGGTTAGTATTTTACCGTTCAGGATTTTATAAAGTGACTTGACGTTCGCCTCGGCAATTTTAGCTTCATTGTAAGCGTTTGCGAATGGGGTCATTGACAAGACCAAAAAAACTGCAATAACGCAGGAGAAAACGAGCGATAATTCCTTTGAGTACATTCTGCAGAGAAACGGCGAGTTTAAAGCGCGACTACTACTCTGTCACTGCCGATTGAAGGCGAATTGATCTTTGCGTCACTGGATTTGGAAGTTGGTAATACTTGTTTAGTTCTGATTTGTAGAATCAAGCAAAAAAATATGATTGACTTAACTCGTCCAAAAAGTGACGAAGCTATCCCAGAGGCCTTCACGCTCTCAAGCATGGCTAAGAAAGAGTTCTTGCATTCGTATCGGTTTATAATTAGAAATTAGCGTGTCGGTTAAAAGGGCTTATGTGGAATAATCAAAGAAAAAAAAGAAAAAAGAAAATTTATATTATGAGTAATGTTTAGAAAACTAACGACTGTGTTTTACTGTTTTACTGTTTTTTAATGCACAAGAATAAGTCGAGCCGTAGGACATTTCAAAACATTTTAAATAAATTGCGTTTGTGCTGCCTAAACGGAAAAATAAATTTAAGAAATTATTTAATTGAAGAAAAAGTTTCTTTACTATCTATTTGCAGTCCTTGTTTAATTTGATAACCTTTTGCTTGTTTAGCGGTCAGAGAATGACAATAACAAGAATAGCATAGCATAGCTATAGCCTATGGCGTACCATCGGGGACAAAATTCAACATTAACAATTTGACATTGTACTTTTGAAATTTGTGCTGATTTCACAATTCGACTTTCAAGTTTATATTTTCTTGTGGTCACTTTACAATTCAACATTGTACTTCCAAGAATTGAACATTGTACTTTACGTTATTCAACATGCAACATTCGCGATTCGACTTTGTACTTTTCACCATCGAACATTCAACTTGCTTCATTTGAATATCCAACCGCAATCCAATCACCATCAGTCATCGTGGGCTCAAGAAATATCAAAAATTATTCCCCAGTAGGGGATAGGGGTATTCAACCTCCCTACACCGTACCCTTGAATTTTATCGAGAAGCCTTTCCCTGACGGTTGCAAAAAGATAGCGGATCAACGTAAGGAAACTAAATGAAGTCAGGTCAGCCCTTTTGAAGACTTTAAAAGTGGCTGACCGACTTACCTCCTTGGGTTCTTTGCCAACCATCGGCACCCGTGGACCGAAAGTACAGACTCAAGGTACAGGTAAGCATTGCCTTTATAGAACAAAAGATTTCAGAAATTCCACACTTGTATAATCCGCGTAGTTGCTAAAAGCCGGAAATACCCACAATAATGAATAAATAAATTAGTTATTAATCAATGGTTATTAGTCATGCTGCTGAATGGCTCAAACTTCAAAATTCATTCATTTACTAAATATTATCTATTGATTTATTAAATAAATAGAGTTGTATAAAAAACCGAAAACGATGTCATAGTATGCTTTTTTCCCCCGCAACATTGAAATGGCTTCCGAGTCTAAATATAACACACTAGACATCTTGTCAAAAATCACAGCAAAGCATTCCCACGCCAGAGAATAGACTGCAACAAAGGCAAACAACAGCAATGTGAATTTTTTGATTTATTATCATAATATTATCATCGTTTTCATTTTTGTTTCGTTATCGTTTTGGGTCGTTGTGGGTAGTTCCGGCTTTTAGCAACTACGCGGATTATGCAAGTGTGGAATTTCTGAAATCTTTTGTTCTATAAAGGCAATGCTTACCTGTACCTTGAGTTTGTACTTTCGGTCCACGGGTGCCGGTGGTTGGCAAAGAACCCAAGGAGAAAAGTTGGTCAGCCACTTTTAAAAGGGCTGACCTGACTTAATTTAGTTCTTACGTCGATCCGCCGTCTTTTTGCAACCGTAAGGGGAATGCTTCGCAAAAAAATTCAAGGGTACGGTGTAGGGAGGGCTGGTTGAATACCCCTATCCCCTACTGGGGAATAATTTTTGATATTTCTTGAGCCCACGATGACTGATGGTGATTGGATTGCGGTTGGATATTCAAACGAAGCAAGTTGAATGTTCGATGGTGAAAAGTACAAAGTCGAATCGCGAATGTTGCATGTTGAATTACGTATAATACAATGTTCAATTCTTGGAAGTACAAAGTTGAATTGTAAAGTGACCACAAGAAAATATAAACTTGAAAGTCGAATTGTGAAGTCAGCACAAATTTCAAAAGTACAATGTTGAATTAGCGGGTTGAATTTTGGCCCCGATGGTACGCCATAATAGCCATAGCAATAGTAACTTATTCCGACGAAGGACTAAAGTGACTAAACGTTAATTTCCTAATAACCTTTACGGTGTATCAATTTACAAACTCTTCCAAGACTGCACCAACGCAGTCAATATTAGTTTCTAGCTCGTCATCATTTACTCTAATGAATAAAAGTAGCCTTAACATAAACGTAATTCCACACAATTAAATAAGCACAGACAAAAAGATCAACAATGCATCTAATGTGTATCAAACGGTAGATGTATGTAAATAAATAATGTCGAATATTTTTAGACATATCCTGGTCTGCACTACGTACGTTGCATGCAATCCCGGGGAGAGGGGGGAAGGGGACTCCCGGAATAAACGATCGCGTATGCTCCTCGGAATTTTTCAAAAATACCCGTTAAAAGATACCGGATCTTTTTCAAAAGGGCGTGGCTTAGCAAATTTTTCACCTCTAAAAGATACCAAAATCATGAATTTCAGTGCTATTCAACCCCTTAAAGATACCAAAAAGTGAAAATTTGGCAAACCTCATATTTTAAACCCTAAAAGAGACCAAATCACTGATTTTTAAAAGGTACGACGAGCATCCCGATAGTTTACCCCCGGAGGATACCGTGGATAATTGATTACGTGTTTTTTTAACATGTATTCTGTTTTGCTGTAAAGTGTAAAGAAATACAAACAGTAGAAAATATCATTTTAACATTGTTCACCGAGCTCTTTCTGCCGGTATTTTGCAAGAGAAGATCTGTATGCGGGATGAAACATGCGCAATCAGTATGAATCATATCAATCCACTCAATATATTAATGCATCAAAAAATTATTTTAATGCATCAGAAACAAAGAGCTAGCAAATTTTAACAACTTTAACTTTTACATACATACTTTTCTTACATAACAGCTTTTTAGAATTCGAAAATAGATAACAAATAACGTAAAAAAACAAGCATAATTTAAAAGAAGAAAGTTATCTCTAAGAGTAGCCCATTTTGCCTAGCTTCTAACCATTTAAATAAGAAAATCACTCTGATTGGTTCATTACTTTTGTCTGTTTATTTCATGTTATCATCATGGTATCTTATCAAGACGTTTCTTTACTTCAACCAGACGAGCAGGTAGGGCTTCTGGTGATTGTAAGAACTATTGGGCCAATCAGAATCACTCTGAGGCGAGTCATAACCATTAGCATTCTGACTCCAACCATCGGCAGACGATCCTTTTAACATCACCCCAACAGCCATACAGTAGTCTTTGATAGCTGTATTGCCTTGTTGATTGACAGAGGCATAAGGATACGAACCTCCATGCTGCTGAAGTGGCATGATTCCGTACTTGTTTTGATAGCAAACCTACAATTACATGAGCGTGCAAATGAAAGAATGAATAGTACCCAAGAATAGGTTAAAAATTTAAAAAGAATTAAGGTTCAAAAAAGGAATATGAATAAGCATAAATAGATGGACAAATGAATGAAGGAATAAATGAGAAAAAATCAATGTCAAAATTTCAATTTGTACATCCATCACAAAATGTTTATATATCCAAGACCCTCAACAATTTGTTTACCTTAGTTTTTCCATTCCAAGCCCTGACAGTAACTTGACTTGTCGCCGCTGCCTTAACTGTGTTGTACCCTACACCATGATTCCACCACGTGCTGACGTCTCTTCCTGCAGGTAGCTGCCAGTAAACCCACTTCTGACCAATTCCAGAAGGATTGTCACCACTTGAGAACATGACCTCAGAGGAATGTTTGACAGCTAGTAGACGAGCATCAAGACAGCCATACTTAGGATTGCCTGCTGTTATCTTGGGGGATTTAAGGAGATCAGTGTGGATGTTTCGTACAAGCCACGTATTATAGATATTGCCTGCCTGACCTCGTATCTTGCCAACCAAGGTCCATCCACCCTTGTTCATATCACAGTATGTTTGATACGCTGCCTTGCCACTGGCGTCTGTTTTGATCCAGTACAATCCATTCTGCGGTGTCTTCTTTTTTGAATCAGAAGCTGAATTAAAAATACCTTTGCATGAACTAGCGGGATTGTCCTTCGTACCCAATGGCTTAGTTTCCTCGCGATACGCGATGTTACATACTTTACCAAGAGTAAGACTAGGACTGGCTTGTGTGAGGAGTCGTACTTTGATGTTATCGTAGTAGGTTCGACATCCAATCTTGCTGCCACTGTAGATTTGATGACATCCAAGAGCTATAGTTCCCTGTGAAATCATCCACTCCTTATCGACTTTAGCATCCTGTATCTTTGTTCCACCAACCCACTGTTTGATGCTGTTTCCTTGGAGACGATACTTGAAGTGATACCATTTATTTTTGGCAAATTTTTCAGGAAGGTTACACTTGTATTTCCAGTTACCGTCCTTGTTGTTTACAAATGGTCTCATGGTGCATTCTTTGTGATCCGTGTAATACTCGAACCACCAGGCAGTAGTGTGTTGTAGGTGGGAATCGCTCACTCTGAAGAACGGGCCTGGATATACAACATCACCACCAGTCTCCATAATGTCTAACTCGATCTCTAGATCTTTCCAGTGTTGAGCGTGTTTTAGGTAAATTCCAACCTCACCACTCCCATGGGCGGATGCTCCAGTTTTTCCGAACAGTCTTCCATTCTTGATACTCCAATCGCCCCACACTTTACTCCAAGCATCCAAACTTGAAGAAGTTGTAAAATTCTCGTACAAGGCAAAAACCTATGGAAATAAATATCTTTATTGACTAATTACATTCAACCTTTACGTCGTGCTTTGTGTAATGCTAAGTTTTACTGACGTGCGTCGTAGTTTCATCAGAGACTCTGATGTGTTTTGATTAATAAATTTTATTTACGTTCTCAGAAAATAAATGAAAAATACATATCAAATCGTTAGTTGGGGTCTTAGTATATTTTTTTATTTTTTGGGGTTTCCTGTACTTTTAAACAAAATTCAAAATGGCTGCCAGTTTGATAAAGTTGTTCACTGCAATCTCTGTAAGTTCTCATCGATTTTGTCCGTGAATTGTGAACGTAGATGGTAGAAAATAAATAATAATAATACTAGTTTATTAATATCTGTTCTGTTTCAATTAAAAAAACTGAATTGCCGATCAATATACAATAGCTGAAAATATTTACATGATATAATAGGATATGATACAATTTAAATATAAAACAAAAATAACGTATATTAGAATGAAAATGTTTATCTACAGTGTTACACTTCAATTGAAGTACCTAAACACGAAGAAGTTTTCAGTTCTGATCGTGTTGCACTTTTGGATGTTCTTAAAAAGATGTGTATAGCTCTGCTTTGATCTTAAATTATAGTTATTGTTCTTATATTGTTCCTTTGGTAGAAGGATATAAAGTGGGTGGTTCTGGTCTGCTTTAATTTTGGTCATATACTGCACGCAGATGTTATGGCGTCTTTCTGCTAGTGATTCAAGGTTTATGGCATCTAATGCCTCGGTATAACTGTTAAATTCAGGAGCAATCGTGTGCAACGCTCTTTTCTGGATAGACTCAATTTTGTCTCTCAAGGTATTAGGAATAGACATACAGGAACTGCATATTCGAGTATAGGACGCACAGTGGCTTGATATACTCGAACAATACTCTCTCGCTCAACTCCAGCTCGCTTAAGGAGTCTTAAGGAGTACAGTAGTTTTGACGCTTTCTTGTAGATGTAATCAACATGATTGTTCCATTTCAAGTGTCCACTACACAGGAAGCTCAAGCCAACAGTTTGGATAACGATCTTGCCGTAATCTTGTTTTGAATTTTTCGTCTTCAGAAAGATCACAAGTAACGTCTCCGGTTTTCACTGGTGGCGATGAGAAAATAATTTCCTTTTTATCTGTGTTTGTCGGGTTTTCAGCTATGTTACGATCGTGATAAACAACAACTTTGACCTTAGGTTGGAGCTTTGCCTCTTGTAGATACACTTTTCGTTCGGTTGCATTTAATTGATGTATATATGCAAGGTGGTTGGCTAGTCGAACTAAATACTTGGAGCCACAGATTGGACAATCCCTACAAACTCGATTGTACACCATGTTAACAGCTGATGACAACTAGATGACAATGTACAAATCTATTGCAGGTCCCCTTTATAACAAGGCCAAAAATGCCAAAAAAATAACAAGCCGAAAAGGCCAAAAGTGACAAAAAATAACAGGCCGGAAAGGCCAAAACACAGGCCAAAAGTGCCGAAAAGGCCACAACACAGGCCAAAAGTGCCAAAAAGTCCAAAGCACAGGCCACTCAGGCCTAGAGGGACGAAAAGGCCATTTCCTCTCTCCGGCTCCAGCGGTCGATATAGCGGTCGATATAGAGATGTTCCGTGCGCTGTTAAAATAAATTAACTATCAAACACAAAACAACTTAATTATCTCAGAGCGGTCTGTCATTGGTTTTCGGCATCCCGCTTTTGTTCTCTGCCGACTCCGGCTATTGTACTCGGAATACTCCGGATATTCCGGGCGTAAAACCGGTGTTTCTACCCTACTAGTGTTTAAGTAGCTTATTGAGTTAGAAGGTAAGATTACCAAGGTAATTATTTAGTTAGAAGGTAAGATTACCAAATATGGTTATGGATGCGAACGACAGTATTTTTAAGATGATTGTTTGATATTGTATTGAAGAAATAGAAAACGAGAAAAGTGTGCTCTATCGAATTTTAAGAAAATGAGCTAGGCGTTAGAAGAGGTATCACATGATAGCAGAGCTAGAGCTACACACGCGTGGTATTAAGCCTCTTTCCTGGAATGCAAGCGGTATTTTTTTTAAATTTTTCACAAACGCTGTAATTTAGTCTTTTAATTTACAATTTTCGGGCAAGACATGTTCGAGAATATGTATTTTTTCCAAAACGACCCCGGTCATAAAATGTCTTGGAAAAGGATTATTATTACCAATAATAATAATAATAATAATAACAATAATAATAATAATAATAATAATAATAATAATAATAATAATAATTTTTAGTAAGCACAGCTTAGCCTACGTTAATCGCGCAAAGCTGTAAAAGCAACATAGCAAAATTCAAATAAAAATGTCCATAATAATAATAATAATAATAATAAATATATTTATATAACGCACATTTCAGTGAGTTCAATGGCGCTTTACATAAAGTAGTAAAAACGAAAATGGTTAAAAAGAAAAAAAAATATTAAAACTATGTAAAAATGTATTTATGTATATAATAAATAAATAACTAATTTATATTGAAGTTGTGTATAACGAGATATATAAAAAGAAGATTCACTATTTACAAAATTCAAAATCGAACAAGTAGATATGTTAAAATTATGATTTGAAATAAGGCAATAAATACAATATATTAAATTACAATAAACAATACTAAATATAATAATGAAAGGATTTATAATAAGGTATATATATGTATTACTTAGAGTATATTATTGTGTCAGGGCTAAATTTGTTAGTCTCCAATAGAAAATATATAATGGATAAAATATAGCAATATGAATAAATTCTTATTAAAATGTAAAAAATTGCATTGAGAATAAAATTGTAGAAATATTTGATAAATATTTGATAATACTATGGATTTAGTACTATGGATTTTAGATATTCTATTAATTAATGCTGTTATTGTTCTTACTCGATTTTTTGTTAACATTTTCGTTATCATTTAGCGATTATTACTATTGTTAGTCGTTTGTTTACATGTACAATGTGCTTTCATATGGTCATTATTTTAAACAATACCTTGTTAGGATCCATTTTGGGTTGTTCGTTATACTTCCCTCCAAACACCAATGAATATGACATCATATCCACTGCACCAGCCGCTAATTGGTTTTGGAGACGAAATCGTACAACTGTGTTGGCTGTATTAGGGTTGGTTACCAGTCTATCCAGTTCGATAGGTGAGTTACTGTTACTTGGGAGATAAAACACACGAAGATCATGTCCATCACTTTCTGCTTGTTTTCGGCCCACCAAAGATTTATGGTCCACTGAAAAAATAATTTTATTGGATGAGCGAACAAATTGGAATGAATGAATGAATGAATGAATGAATAAATAAATAAATAAATAAAGTGACCGTTTGCGATAATATTGCTAACCCAGAAAAAGAAGACCAGATTTAATGCTCGTGGGCAAAAATAACAATAACAATAATAATAATCAGTAGTCATAGGTGCATTAGGCGCAGTCACAAAAAATGTAAAGAACCACATAAGTAAGCTAGGAATCCCGTTAACAGCAGGGACGCTACAAAAACCGCATTATTGGGAACAAGTCAAATATTGAGAAAAGTGTTAAAGTAGAAATAAGAACATTACTAGAATGATATGATATTAAGTTGATTTCAGAACTTTAATTAATGGAAAGCTCTAGGTTTCAGGTTGAAACTCAACTAGGGAAATAACACCAGGAATTTATTTGTAAGATCGTAAAAAATTATCATGTTATCAATAAGATAATAATGAAAACAAAGACATAAAAAAGAAGGAAAATAGAATTATTGCATAATATATATATATGTTTATAAATAATCTTTCTTAAAATGAAAAAATGTATGTATGAAAATATATACACGTGTAAATTTGTCAAACAAGTGTCTATTTGTTAAACAAGGTCTTTAGTCTCCTCTTCATTATTTCAATTGTTTTTGCTGATTGGACGTTTAAGGGTTGGTCATTCCATAGCTTTTGGGCACACGTTGAGAAAGTGTTAAATATGCATTTGATTACGGACCGTCAGAACATATTCACAGTGATAACATTTGTGTTATATTAATTTGCTTGCGTGACATTTGTATTCGCGTCTTTATTGAAGTTGAATACGAAACACAGGCTAATGGCATTCACAAGACAGTTGTTTGATTTGCGTTGTTTGCTTTCGTTTTTTTTCATTTTCTCCCATTTAGCTCTGCTAGAATAGAATAGTGCACTGGCAAAAGTGGTTGTAAATAAGTAGTTCGAAATATTTCAAGATTTGAAATCATCTATATTAAATTTATGCAATTAGTTTTTTTATGTTTTTATATACGTTATATACATATCTTATCTTTGACAATTTTTTCTCATTAGTGTTAATATAGACCCTGATTTTCAAACTATAAAAAAGTCAATTTTATAATTACAGATGTTTATACATAAATATATGTTCGGGTAGTTTGCTGTATTGTTTTGTATTGTGGGTAATCTTTCTAGTATATATAATTCCAATCTTAACAACACTTGAATAGATTCTGCATACTTATGATTATTCTTACTGATGAATCGTGTTCTTAAAAACATTCATGATATTGTTCAGTTTTATAATATAATCTGTGATATTGTTCTTTTAGTTTTACCATTATAACAACTGTTGAAAAAGAAGAAATGTTCACACCATGAGGTAATATTGTTGAATCGTTAACTTTTGCCTCTTTCCTTGCATTTTTTCCTGTTTCTCTATTGTTTGAGTGAGAATTTGTTTACTTTCCTGTTAGCATGCTTAGTTTAATGAGTTAATGGCTTGGTAGTCAATATATCTTTGTTGAAAAGTTAAAAAGGTAGTCTATCTTAAAATGTTCAAAAACCGGAAAATCAATTTATGGATACAAATATCACTACTAATTGTTAGTGTTTCACTATTTAACAATTAATCGCCATTTTTCTTATAATGTTTTGATAACAACAGCATTGATCATTTGATTTGACATCCTTTTTCCCCTCAGGGGCCACGACATTAACACTACAAAACTTTCCTTTTAACAAAATAGATGATTGAGAAAATGAGTTAAGAGAAGTGTCTCAAACCAACCATCTTAAATATTGCCTTTACCAACCTTTTAACGCAATTGTATAGTGCGCTTGCAGTACTGTCTTTGCCTGTATCTTGATGGTTTTTTTATAGCGATAATCAAGTAGAAGATATTCATGTTCGCAAATCCGGAGATTGTTCTTGTTCAGTTTCTCAAGAAGATGCTTCATTCTTTTCAAAAAAGCCAGTTTTCTGTTTATCACAGAAATCTTGTCCCGTGTTTGGTTTAGTCTCATCGTTAGGGTTAGTATTTTACCGTTCAGGATTTTATAAAGTGACTTGACGTTCGCCTCGGCAATTTTTGCTTCATTGTAAGCGCTTGCGAATGGGGTCATTGACAAGACCCCAAAAACTGCAAAAACGCAAACGAAAACGAGCGAGAATTTCTTCGAGTACATTCTGCAGGGAAACGGCGAGTTTAAAGCGCGACTACAACTCTGTCACTGCCGACTGAAGGCGAATTGATCTTTGCGTCACTGGATTTGGAAGTTGGTAATACTTGTTTAGTTCTGATTTGTTGAATCAAGAAAAAAAAATATGATTGACTTAATTCGTCCAAAAAGTGATGAAGCTATCCCATAGGCCTTCACACTCTAAACGATGGCTAAGAAAGAGTTCTTGCATTCGTATCGGTTTATAATTAGAAATTAGCGTGTTGGTTAAAAGGGCTTATGTGGAATAATCAAAGAAAAAAAAGAAAAAAGAAAATTTATATTATGAGTAATGTTTAGAAAACTAACGACAGTGTTTTACTGTTTTACTGGTTTTTTTAATGCACAAGAATAAGTCAAGACGTAGGACATTTCAAAACATTTTAAATAAATTGCGTTTGTGCTCCTAAACGGAAAAATAAATTTAAGAAATTATTTAACCGAAGAAAAAGTTTGTTTACTATCAATTTGCAGTCCTAGTTTAATTTGATAACCTTTTGCTTGTTTAGCGGTCACAGAATGACAATAACAAGAATAGCATAGCATAGCCATAGCAATAGTAACTTACTCCGACGAAGGACTAAAGTGACTAAACGTTAATTTCCTAATAACCTTTACGGTGTATCAATTTACAAACTCTTCCAAGACTGTACCAACGCAGTCAATATTAGTTTCTAGCTCGGCATCATTTACTCTAATGAATAAAAGTAGCCTTAACATAAACGTAATTCCACACAAATAAATAAGCACAGAAAAAAAAACCAACAATGCATCTAATGTGTATCAAACGGTAGATATATGTAAGTAAATAATGTCGAATATTTTTAGACATATCTTGGTCTGCACTACGTACGTTGCATGCAATCCCGGGGGGGGGGGGGGACTCCCGGAATAAGCAATCGCGTATGCTCGTCGTATTTTTTCAAAAATATCCCTAAAAGATACCGGATGTTTTTCAAAAGGGCGTGGCTGCACGAATTTTTCACCTCTAAAAGATATTAAAACCATGCATTTCAGTGCTATTCAACCCCTTAAAGATACCAAAAAGTCAAAATTTGTCAAACCTCATATTTTAAACCCTAAAAGAGACCAAATCACTGATTTTTAAAAGATACGACGAGCATCCCCGATAGTTTACCCCCGGAGGATACCGTGGATAATTGATTACGTGTTGTTTTGTTGTATTCTGTTTTGCTGTAAAGTGTAAAGAAATACAAGCAGTAGAAAATATCAACATTTTTACATTTTAATATTGTTCACCGAGCTCTTTCTGCAAGAGAAGACCTGTATGCGGGATGAATGATGCGCAATCAGTATGAATCATATCAATCCACTCAATATATTAATGCATCAAAAAATTATTTTAATTCATCAGAAACAAAGAGCTAGCTAATTTTAACAATTTTGACTTTTACATACATACGTTTCTTACATAACAGCTTTTTAAAATTCGAAACTAGATCGAATAACGCAAAAAAAATCAAGCATAATTTAAAAGAAGAAAGTTATCTCTGAGAGTAGACCATTTTGCCTAGCTTCTAACCATTGAAATAAGAAAATCACTCTGATTGGCTCATTACGTTTGTCTGTTTATTTCATGTTATCGTCATGGTATCTTATCAAGACGTTTCTTTACTTCAACCAGACGAGCAGGTAGGGCTTCTGGTGATTGTAAAAACTATTGGGCCAATCAGAATCACTCTGTGGCGAGTCATATCCATTAGCATTCTGATTCCAACCATCTGCAGACGATCCTTTTAACAGCACCCCAACAGCCATACAGTAGTCGTTGGTACTTGTATTGCCTTGTTGATTGACAGAGGAATAAGGATACGAACCTCCATGCTGCTGAAGTGGCATGATTCCGTACTTGTTTTGATAGCAAACCTACAGATACATGAGCGCGCAAATGAAAAAATGAATAGTACCCAAAAATAGGTTAAAAATTTAAAAAGAATTAAGGTACAAAAAAGGAATATTAATAAGCATAAATAGATGGACAAATGAATGAAGGAATGAAAAAAATCAATATCAAAATTTCAATTTGTACATACATCACAAAATCTATAAAATATGTCCAAGACCCTCAACAATTTGTTTACCTTAGTTTTTCCATTCCACGTCCTGACAGTAACTTGACTTGTCGCAGCTGCCTTAACTGTGTTGTACCCTACACCATGATTCCACCACGTGCTGACGTCTCTTCCTGCAGGCAGCTGCCAACGAACCCACTTATGACCAATTCCAGAAGGATTGTCACCACTTGAGAACATGACCTCAGATGAATGTTTGACAGCTAGTAGACGAGCATCAAGACAGCCATACTTAGGATTGCCTGCTGTTATCTTGGGGGATTTAAGGAGATCAGTGTGGATGTTTCGTACAAGCCAGGTATTATAGATATTGCCTGCCTGACCTCGTATCTTGCCAACCAAGGTCCATCCACCTTGTTTCATATCGCAGTATGTTTGATACGCTGCCTTGCCACTGGCGTCTGTTTTGATCCAGTACAATCCACTATGCGGTGTCTTCTTTTTTGAATCAGAAGCTGAATTAAAAATACCTTTGCATGAACTAGCGGGATTGTCCTTCGTACCCAATGGCTTAGTTTCCTCGCGATACGCGATGTTACATACTTTACCAAGAGTAAGACTGGGACTGGCTTGTGTGAGGAGTCGTACTTTGATGTTATCGTAGTAGGTTCGACATCCAATCTTGCTGCCACTGTAGATTTGATGACATCCAAGAGCTATAGTTCCCTGTGAAATCATCCACTCCTTATCAACATTAGCATCCTGTATCTTTGTCCCACCAACCCACTGTTTGATGTTGTTTCCTTGGAGACGATACTTGAAGTGATACCATTTATTTTTGGCAAACTTTACAGGAAGGTTACACTTGTATTTCCAGCCACCGTCCTTGTTGTTTACAAATGGTCTCATGGTGCATTCTTTGTGATCCGTGTAATACTCGAACCACCAGGCAGTAGTGTGTTGTAGGTGGGAATCGCTCACTCGGAAGAACGGGCCTGGATATACAACATCACCACCAGTCTCCATAATGTCTAACTCGATCTCTAGATCTTTCCAGTGTTGACCGTGTTTTAGGTAAATTCCAACCTCACCACTCCCATGGGCGGATGCTCCAGTTTTTCCGAACAGTCTTCCATTCTTGATACTCCAATAGCCCCATACTTTACTCCAAGCATCCAAACTTGAAGGAGATGAAAAGTTCTCGTACAAGGCAAGAACCTGTGGAAATAAATATCTTTTTAAAAAAGGATCTCAACCACTTTGTTTGCATACACATGTATTTAGACTACTTAGACCTACACTTGACATAAAGCGGAAAGCGGAGACGAGCGACTACTGAGTTCACAGGTGAGAAGCCTACACTAATAGCGGAGCTCCGCGCGGGCCCAAGGCCCGCGCAAGCGGAGCACCATAATTAAGAAAATATGGTAAACCATCGAGCTGAATTTTTGTCGACCGACACAGGAAGCCCGCGCGACCGTAATACGTCCTTCCGTCCGGCGTCCGTGCCCATAAGCGCGAGGTCGCTGACCATTTTTAGTGGGCGCCAAAACTTTGTCAAAATTTACTAATCTCCACACATCAAAATTCACTATCGATTTTTTTACAGTATACTGACTAAAACGTTCTACAAATGTATTTCTAAAATGGACAAAGAACAAGAAAATAGTCAAGCTAAGCTGCCGGCTAAAAGAGTTTTGACTGAGAAAGAAAAACAAAGACGCGTACGCCGAATTTGCAAAAAGAAAAAGAACTACGATTCAACGAAGAAAAGCTTCAAAATATTTACACTGACAAGTCCCGTGCCGATGTTTTTAACTAGTCAAAATTAATTTGAAGTCATGTAGAGCTGTTAAAATTTTCTTTGGTGCTTAAAAGTCATTGAAAGTTGGAGATTTTACAAATTATATTTTCTGGAAGAGTTTAGTTTGCAAGATGCTGGTAAACAAGGCAGTATTCTTCGGGCTCGTGGATTCTTCGTGGCGTTTTTCAACCATTACTCATCGACTAATCTACTAACTCTTAAAAGTAAAATCGACGGCAACCAAAAGTTCATAAAAACGTACATTTGCAGCTGTTCAAAAGAGGTGAAAAACGAACACGCGATCACGAAGGTGACTTTACTCTGTTCATTCATCAATTTTTACGGGCAATTCATAAACACGGACAGCTTTAGGATCAATGCAGATTTATCAACGAAAAATAACTTTTCATACAGGATGTTTGTCAACAAAGTAGAACTGCCAGTTCAGGGAGTGGATGGAAATGCACATGCACAATGTGTGATCGAGCAACTCGAGCTGGCCATACTTCGCCGGCCGTTCTGTTAAACTGTGTAAACTTTTTAGAGGCGGTGAAAATGTTTTTTGACACTTTTAAAATTCTAAAAACATGAACAAGGTTATTGTATTCAGAACTGAGGACAAAAAGTTCAGTGGAAAAGTGACAGTACAGGACAAGAAACGTGGCGCCCGTATGTTTACATTTTTTGACGATCTTTAATGAATTTCTTTTTTACCATCCACATGAAAGCAGTTTGCAATAATTATATTTACTTGTTTTTGTAAGATATTTCTACATCGTTGAGATCTTTATGTGTGTTTTAATTTGATTCTTGTAATTTTGATTTTGTTATTGAAAATAAAACGTTTGTATGAATTTGTCAGTGTACTCATCTGCAAGTTAAAATTTCAAAACTTCATACTAGCTATTTTTTAACGAGTTACGCAGTATTCACATTTGATAATTAAAAATTCACAACCGTTTTAGATAGCTGGATTACCAATAAGTAATTCATCACACATTTCACCAGAAAAGTGAAATTTTTGTCGATTTTTATAACATTTTTTTTCAAACGTAAACTCAAAGAAGCCATATTAGTGCTTTTCTAACTTCTCATTGGACAATCAATTATAATTGACAAGAGCTATGTTTACCATGCATAACAACATTTTTTCGAATTTTTGCGTATAATAAAATGTTGTCGCATGCATAAAGCTTTGTGTGTTTCAATTGATTATATTATTATATGATCATGAAAAGAAAATAACATAGCCAAAAAAAAAAAAAAAAAAAAGATCAAGAATTTGATAATTCGTAGTGAATGAACAAATGAAAGAATGAATGATTGAATAAATAATTCATGTCATTAAAATCGGAGCTCCGCTATTAGGTTTACCTAATTTTTATATTACATAATAACTACTAGCTACTAATTAATTTCATGTTTGTAAAATGGGCTTACATACTAAGAATATTAGGAATTGTAAAGCGGCGGCGCATTGAGGCGTTAGGTGGTATATGAGCACTACATTGCATGTAGGAGAAAACTAATTTCTTGGGTATTTAGAAAGCATCGACGAGAGTATGTACTTTTATCAAACCAAGTCCCTGTCCAATATTGTCTTTGGAGAGGATAGATATGCTTTTCGTTAGTTCTGCTGCTTTGCTATTCGTTTTTATTTTCTTTGTAATACATGGAACGTTAAACAGTCGCTTATTACACGCATCACGTTCTCTCATTATTTTAAACAATACCTTGTTAGGATCCATTTTGGGTTGTTCGTTATACTTCCCTCCAAACACCAATGAATATGACATCATATCCACTGCACCAGCCGCCAATTGTTTTTGGAGACGAAATCGTACAACTGTGTTGGCTGTATTAGGGTTGGTTACCAGTCTATCCAGTTCGATAGGTGAGTTACTGTTACTTGGGAGATAAAACACACGAAGATCATGTCCATCATTTTCTGCTTGTTTTTGGTACACCAAAGATTTATGGTCCACTGAAAAATTGTGTTACTGGATAAGTGAATGAATGAATGAATGAATGAACAAATGAATAAAAAGAACCGTTTGTAATAATATCGCAGAGCAAAAAATGTCAATTTTACAGTTAAAATCGTTGTATTGATACCGGGCGCCTCTGCAACTTTGACTGGATTTATTTTTTTCCCTGCGAAATCAACCGTCAATATCATTGATGTCGCAGAAGAAAAAAAGACGAAGAAAAAAAAACAAATCCAGTCAAAGTTGCAACCGTTTTAGCTGTAAAACGGGCGGAATAAACAAACGTAACACTAAAGATCTCAAATATGTGTTTGGTTAGGAAGTGCCAGCACATTTTCTGACATAGATTGATTTTGTTACGGTGACTTTTCGTGACGTTTGTATTCACTTTTAGTAAAGTTGAATACAAAACGCATGCTGAAGGCATCCTCACGATCATTATTTGGCTCCGTCGTTGCTTCCCTTCGCTTTCTTTTTTCTCTCATTAAACTACAGGTAGAATAATATAGTGTGCTAGCACAAATGATATGTGTAGTTGTAAATCGGTGCTAAATTATTTGTCATCTTTTGAAATGTTAATAAGATCCAAATAGTTCAAAATTTAAAGTCGTTTCTATTCCTTACTAACATTTATGCAAAACTTTGATTTTCTTATACAAAGTATAAATATCTTGACTGAAATATGACTGAATTCTAGAAATTGAATGTTATATTTAATAAACGCCTGCAAAGTTTCAGAAAAGGTTACAAAAAGGTTTATTTCATTATATGAATTGCTAAAATAATAACGACTTTTCACACCCTTAGAAAATCATGTTTACTAGTATCTTTGCTTGTATTTTTTCCTGTTTCTCTATTCCTTGAGTGAGATATTATTTGTTCACTTAACTACCTGTTTACCTAATATTTGATTTGATTGATTAGTTAATGGTTTGAAACATTTTAATTGGTCAATATTTATTCTTTCTTGAGAAGCCAAAATAAAAAATAAAATTACAAAACGTTTTAAAAACTGTTTTCCAAAAACCGGAAAATAAGTTTAGCATTTTATCATTGCGTACAATAGTCTCTAGTATTGTTGACACTGTGTTGTGGTCACTGAGTACAATAACGCCCCTAGTATTGCTGACACTGTGTTGTGATCACTGAGTACAATAGTCTCTAGTATTGCTGACACTGTATTGTGATCACTGAGTACAATAGTCCCTAGTATGCTGACACTGTGTTGTGATCACTGAGTACAATAGTCCCTAGTATGCTGACACTGTATTGTGATCACTGAGTACAATAGTCTCTAGTATTGCTGACACTGTGTTGTGATCACTAAGTACAATAGTCTCTAGTATTGCTGACACTGTGTTGTGGTCACTGAGTACAATAACGCCCCTAGTATTGCTGACACTGTGTTGTGATCACTGAGTACAATAGTCTCTAGTATTGCTGACACTGTATTGTGATCACTGAGTACAATAGTCCCTAGTATGCTGACACTGTGTTGTGATCACTGAGTACAATAGTCCCTAGTATGCTGACACATGTTTTGTGGTTCAGTGTTTCACAATTTACTTTACTATTATTTTGTAATAACAAACGAGCGTTCATATTTATCATTAATTTTTTTTTGATGAAACGATTAGCACCACAGTAACTATCCTTTTAACGAGATGAATGACTGATGAGATGAATAAAATGTTAGGAAAAGTGTCTCTTCACTAACCTTTTAGCGCAACTGTGTAGTGAGCGGGCAGTTCTGTCTTTGCTTGTATTTTGATGGATTTTTTGTAGCGATAATCAAGTAGGAGGTATTCATGTTCACAAGGATTGTTCTTGTTCAGTTTCTCAAGAAGATGCTTCATTGTTTTCAAAATAGCCAATTCACTGTTTATCCTAGAAATCTTGTCCCGTGTTTGGTTTAGTCTCATCTTTAGTGTTAGGATTTTACTGTTCAAGATCTTGTAAAGTGAGTTGACGTTCGCTTCGGCAATTTTAGCTTCATTGTAAGCGTTTGCGAATGGGGTCATTGACAAGAAGCTCAAAGCTGCAATAACGCAAACGAAAACGAGCGAGATTTTCTTGGAGTACATTCTGCAGGGATTTGCCAGTTTAAAGTGCGACTACGACTGTGTCACTGTCGACTGAAGGCAAATGATTGAAAGTATCGCACTTCGATATTGATATTTATGTTTTTGTGTCACTGGGTTGGGTGACCTGTTGTTACTTGTTTCGTTCTGATTTGCTGTCTCAAGAAAAATATAAGTATGATTGACTGCATCAATCCAAACTAAAGTGTTGTATCTATCCCAGATACCTTCACTTTCGCAAGGCTGGCTAAGGTCTCTGGAGAGCTTTACAAGGACATCATTTTTAGTGCATTACATAGTATGACAAGCACGTATGCGCCAAAGTGCATTTTGTTGTGGAAATGACGTCAAATGGCATCTCGAGTAGGCTACTAGCCAAGCTTTAGCAAGAAAAAAAGAAAAAAAAGAAAAGAAACAAATGAGATAGAAAACTGCTTGAAATTATTGCTTTTTAAAAAAGTATTTAATAAAGACTGTATATACAAACAGAATATTAACCAAAATTTTCTTTGATTCTTAAATTTAATTTTAAACTCGACTGGTAATCAAATTGCAAATTAATTAATAAAAGCGTACTTGAAAACCTTTTTTATCACAAATTATAATATAGTTTCATTCTAACGCGCGCTCTGATGCTGAATAGATTATATCAACACAACAATTTTGAGATTTCAAAAAGGGACTGATGCGGCGTAGAAATATTACTGAGATTAATATATCAACCCCCAAACATGAAAAAATCATATTTTTGCAGGACTATCACACAGTCTCAGCTTGTATTAATATATATGTACTGAGGAGCATTGTTTCCAAAATAAACAAAATATGCGGTTTGCCGAAGATACCGTCCTCAAATTGCCCCCAAAAACATGCATTATCACTATTTTGAAAATGTCTTGGCCTACAAATCACTCGTTGTTTGTCTGGACTTTCGGAAGCGGAAATTTTATAATTCCAGCGCAATATGTCATGTGGTGAGAGTTATTTTATCGAGAAAAATTCATTTTACATTCCTTTTTTTGAATTGCTTGAAATGCAAATATAATTTGGATGGTTATATCTACATACATGAATGCATAATTGTTAA
Organism: Diadumene lineata; assembly: GCA_918843875.1. Classification (NCBI taxonomy): domain Eukaryota; kingdom Metazoa; phylum Cnidaria; class Anthozoa; order Actiniaria; family Diadumenidae; genus Diadumene; species Diadumene lineata. The sequence continues at coordinate 436,482 of OU974083.1, forward strand.
TTTTGGACACATAGCAATTAACGCCCCGTGTCATGTGTCCAAATTTACAATTATTCATCCATCGTTTGGAGCCTTGGGAGCTCTTTCCATTCACAGCCGAAGCCCCAAAACCATTAAGGTGCCTTATTGATAATTTTCAAAGAAAATTACATAGTGATGTTATGCTAAATAAAGCTAATAATTTATTTGTGTTCTTTGTCTTCTCTTTGATGTTCAAACGAATCGATGTCATCATTATATCGATCGTTGAACGGCCATCCTGCTGTAAATAAAACAGATATTCATCAGCATCCATTATTGGTGGACAAGGAATTATCATTTTATTCTTGTCTCTTTTATAATTTACCATATGATCATTCTTCATGGGTTATCTGTTTCTTTCAAACCACGCTATCACCTATCCACCGGTAGCCATTTCACAGCCAATCACGCCTTCGTTCTTTCAGGAATGCCTTCTTTTTATTTGTGTTGTAAAACAGTAGGTATCACTTTGATTTAAGTATAAGAACGGTCCAGAGCTATAATCACAAACGTGAGAGGCTCTGCTAGCAGGGAACTGTTTACCTGAAGAAAAAAAACAAATATTTTTTTTAAGTGCACAAACGTTTTCAGAAGAAAACTGAAAAAAGATTGATAATGTGATTTGCAAGTGTGCATGATCCAGACAGCGTTTTAAATTCTTATATTCTTATATTCCAATTTTAAGTCCGATCCTCAATATGAACTTTGCAGATAATCCTTTACGCCCTAAAAAGAGAAAAAAAGAAAAAATTAGTAAAATTTATCATAATTTTGGTAACATATATTTCACCGAGAAAGAAAAGAAAGCATTTCGAAAGCAAAAGAAAGCAGTTTGCAATATGCTAAGACATATTAAACGTTTTTAAAATTACAGAACAACCTTCACAACGATTTTCAGAAATAGCCGTCTGTTGGAATGTTATCCGACGTTCTCCGACGTTTTTGTTGAAATAAGTGGATCTACATTTTTTTACTCAAGGTCACTGTCCACTATTTAATTTGTATACTCGTATCGCAATTTATTCTTATCGCATCACGCTTAATATTAAGCTCGTTTCTCATAGAAGTCGAAGTTGTAAGTCTTTCAAAGATTAAAAAAACATTTTTGGACAAACTCTATAGTGAGTTCAAAATAAAAAAAAAATCGATCGATCAACTTTGAAATGTCAATACGCAAAAAGTTTTGATCATTCAGTCGATAAATAAAACCACTACAAAAAAATCAAAGATTCATAGAAATACCATATGATGACAAACAGTCATTTGCGAAAACGAACATTTTCAGTAATTCATGTACTTCATAAATGACCAATTTTGTATTTGTATTTTTTTTTGGTTCCCTTTTCTCTTTTAATTTTGTTTTTAAAAGTCTATTTTCATTGGTTTTCTACTTTTTTAGTTTCAGTCAACCAGAACGCGCAATAGATAGCTGCGTCATTTCAAATATCTAGATCAGCCAGTAAATATTTGAAATGTTTTACAAAGCTAAATGTTAGAGTGAGTCTTCATTCTTGATATAGGTATCCTAGAGGCAACAGAGATTAATGACATTGATATTGTCATAGAGATACATACCAACACATTTACTAGAATCACTAGGATCGACCTTGAAACCTTCATTACAGTCACATTTGTAGCTACCAACAGTGTTGGTACACTTTTGTTGGCATACAGGCTTTTGGCATTCGTCGATATCTGGAAAAGATCATAAAATATACACACACCTTATCACATAGCTTCCAACACATATGTTGAGTAAATTTATATATGATCTTTTCGCTCCCTAAATAATCTGTAATATTAAGAACGAGATGAAAAAGACAGATCAGAGTCTTATTTGAGGTGCAGTTTACTATGTCTACTGTACTAAACATACCTGTCTTGTAAGACAGTTTTATTTCGAAGTAGCCCCAATAGTTTCGAGTAAGTTGACGGAAGTCTATATTTGCTGAGCCAAGAGAATCCAGTTTCAAGGAGCTTGCGGATCCACAAAATCTTCCCAGAAGTTTTCCCTGATCATTTGTTACTTGTAGGAATGCATTACTAGAAAAAAAAATGCAGTGTTATATAAGCAAATTAGAGGATGTGGTTACTGAGAAGGTTAATTCAGGGGGAATGGTCGGCAATGATGTTGCAAGAATTACAAGTACGCTGCACTTGTCCATTTTTTTCACGCAAAAACCTATGAGTAATACTTTTAGCAATGCTGAAAAAAATATTTTAATATTTTAAAATACCATGTATTATGGCCCTGACAATGACATTTCTTTGTTTATACAAGGCGTTCAATAACAGATCTTGGTTTGACTCCCATGAAATTGTGGCCACGTAAGTATGTCATTGTCTAGTTATTCTTGTATTCTAGGCATGTAATAAAACTCGGAACGCCGGAACATCGGAAACAAAAGTCCGGAACACCCTAAAAATCACTGATTTACAATATTTTCTAACTTAATAGTATTAGGATTAGACAGTCTTTGTAACGTGCCTTTATATTATGTTTTTTAACAAATTAACTTAAACGTATCTAATAACAAGATACATAGGACGTACATTAGTAGCGGTGTTGAAATTTGACCAGCTCGCACCGCCTTTAATTGGCGGCATTCCAGCAAAATGAATTAAAACCAGTATAATCTATTTTTTTTCATACTGAGAGCGTACATTTTAGGTTTTTGTTAAGCTGACCTACGATGGTGTCCCGGCTAAATGTGTTTGTAGGGAAGGCTTCATTGGAGTCTGTGCTATTTAGATCACTATCGAAACCTCCTCTATGTGTGCCTACAAAATAGGCTTTCACTATAAAAATATAGATTATACTGGTTTTGATTCATTCTGCTGGAATATCACAAATTAAAGGCGATGCAATTGTAGGCAGGATTCAGTTTCACGGTCAATGTACATTTGAAGTTTTCTTAGGAAATCATGGTATTACAAACTAATACCATGGCTTCTTCGTGATATTAGGGATTTAATGTCCCTCAGCCTTAGCCAACTTAACTTCCCTCGGCATCGGGGACATTTCATCCCTTTTATCCTTATCCCTTATCCTATTATACCTGCAGTTTAAATCTGGTTTGATGTGTAGCAAATCAATACTGATTATGATCTTTGAATGCTGTTCTTCTATCCTCCATGAGCAGTCGGGTACATGCGATGTTACGTATTCATAACGTTTAAAATGTATTTTCCCTTGTTTCTTATTCCTGGATATACCACCACAAGCTATGTAAATAACAACACAAGTATGAATAAAAATGATAAGTAATGAATATTTCACAATAATACGCTATGAATTTCAACTTTGGTACTTTTGTGAACAATGATATATATCAAGATAATCATAGATAAGTTTATTTCGTAGATAATGCGATTTACGCGCGGAAATTCCGTTTAGGAAATATTCGTTCGCTCACTGCTCTCGACCAATCAGGGACATGAACTATGTTAATTCTCATTAGTGAAAAATACACCTATTACGCTCCTGATTGGACGTACAACTTTTACTCACTTGTAAGTGAAAATCGCACGTCCAATCAGAAGCACGAACGGTGAATGCTCATTCTCAACAAACTTCAGACGCCTATGCGAAAATGACTGAACAACAATGCAGATTTAGGTATTTGACTGAAAAAAATTAGCCAATTAAAAATCCTTTAGAAATGTAAATAATAGTAGAGAATACTGTTCTTTGTGAATAATTCTGCATTTTGCATGTTGTATTGCTCAACGTATATAGTTCAATGCGCATGATTTTCCGTATGATGTGAAGTCATTTCCGCTTTTCAAAACACTAAAAATTGCCAACTTTCGCGTCGAATACCTTGTCCATATTTTATCAAACAACCTCATAAGTTATACCTTATTTGAAAACTGAGAATGAGTTAGTAAAGTAAATAAAATAGTAAATGAGTAAATAGTAAATAATTTACACATCTCATCCAAATATTGGTTATTCTTAAGGTGGCCGCTCACACTCACTACCCCTACATTAATTATTTTATACACACATTTTTTCAAACGTGTTGATTTTTGAAGAGGGTGGAAAACGGGAGAACCTGGAGGAAAATCCTCGTGGCATGAGAGGAAAACAACACATCAAACAAACTCAGTTCACATATCACCTCGACCGATCCAGGGATCGAGCCAAGGTCACAGCAGTGAAAGGCCAGCGCTTTCACCGCTCGGCCACATATGTCACCCAAAGAGTTATAATAGCAGAGGACAGACGACGTCAGACGACACAGTTTTTTTTCCCCTTAAACTCTGCTTTAGTAGTTGAACGATTGCTGCGCACCTTAACTTTAATTATTAATCAAACCATTGTAATTAGACTTTTCATTAAAAAAATGTTTAAACATAGTACTCACATGTGGAAAATATAAATTCTCTTGCTGAACCTTGTGAACTATTAGTATAACCCAAAATATATATTTTATAGACCACGCCAGGTTGAAGATTTGCAAGTAATAGAGAGGGCTTGTCTGTTCTTATTTCAGGTTGATTCAAAAAGAGTTTATTAAAGAAAAAACGATAAAGGGTAATTTTGTATCCCAGAAGATCACCAAGAACGTATTCTTTGGGAATAGCCTTCCAGTTCACAACATTTGTGGTACTATTAAGTATGGTAATGTTCAGTCCATTAACTTGAGGTATCGAGTTTAAGGAATCTGTGTATTAGAAGAAAAAAAAAGACAATCAATAAATCAATGGATCAATGGATCAATGAATCAATGAATCAAGAACTTCACTAACTAATAAAATGTTTAGTCAATCAGACAAAAAAAAAAAAACATCTCAGTTGATAGATTGTTCAAGCCTTGCGACGCGTATAATGATGTGGTTGTTTTTAATAAACTGAGGTCCATAAAGCTTTTTTTTGCCAACCTTAACCAGTCCGCTTCATTACTAGATTTGGCAATGTTTTGTAAACAGTGCTTCAACCAATCAGAGAGATCCTTGCATTAAATTTTATGGCAAACATCAATCAACACCACTCAACATGACTGACATTTACATCAAATACATGATTGAATTACATAGTTTAAGGATCAAGAAAGCTATTTTACTCCGGGTAATACGTAATATTATTTATTTCCAGTATTGATCGTTACATATTTAAATCACAAGTTGACATATCAACATCATCTGTTCCTACAATTTATAGTTGTTGCGCTCCACGCTCAATTTCATTATTGACCTGTCGTAATAATTGTTTCATAATACTGCCTATAATTCATGTTTGTAAGTCTGACTGCACAATCCAATAATCTCTGATTTCTTCCCTTTCTTGAGTTTTTCGAACATCTTCGTACAGTCGCAAACATCTTAACAAGTGATAAAAATACAGTCATATCTCTCTGCTAGCCGTTGTGCTATTTCTCTGCTGCATCAAAGTCATGTAATAAGAAGAGAGTGTCAGCAATATTGTAACTAGTACATACATTTGAAGATTGGAACTCGTGTTGTTCCCTGGTCTCATCAATGCTGTCTGTGTCGCTACCGTTTGCTATATTGCTGGCTGTATCAGCTCTCTTCCTTTTCTTGGCTCCAGATTTAACACATTGGCATCCTTCATCTAAATGAGTCGTCCGCGAAGTAAATTATTTTTTCGACTTGTAACATTTACCTCACCGCTTCGCGCTTTGTAGAAGAAAAACTTGCATGATACACAGAGGAACTGCGGAAATTAGTCGTTTCTTTCTTGTCGTTAATATTTCAGTGGTTCTGGAATTCTCTTACAAACACATCCTTACAAATCCTTTCTCTACGTTTTCTTGCTGAATGGCTCCCTTTCAGCAAAGTCTTAAACAACTCGCCATCAGTTAATCATGCATGTACACTTCAAAGCGCTGGGCACTTCGCTTTTATGTCGGGCACTCGATCAAAACAACTTTTAAACGATGAATCAGCTCTTCTAGTTTGCCTTTAATATGGGGGAAATTATGAGCAGAATGGGCAAAGATCCTTAAAATCACACTTTAGCGAATAAACACCAACGAGATGAAATAAGAAACCATTCGAAATAATCAAGGAAAACACTCGAATATTGTAAATTCCACACTTTTTATTACAGCAATATGGCTGTTGGTTATAGACGAATGAGTAAGCGGGCAAAGAGTAATGGGAAAGGGTCTTTATCAAGCAGTAAGGGAAAAAAAATAGAGGTGCTCTTGAGAAAATTTTGTCCGCCATCTTATGACGTAGGCATATTACCAAATCTAGTAATGAACCGGGCTGTTAACCCTTCTCTTTCCATTTTTACTTCAAGAAACATATACACTTCATTGGGAATTTATTTGCTTTGAAAATTATTTGTTGATTTAAGAAACGTTTCTAATATCGTTAAGCTCGTGGTAGAAAATCACTGCGATATGCATCAACTTTATTTCTTCCTTACTTGCCCCTTGATGATATAAGCATAATTGGATATATATATTCTGCTTTCTCACCTCGATGAAAAAAATAGTAGTAGGTAGAGCGTCCTCTTTCAGTCGCTGTATAGCCCTGGATAAACACATGGTAGCGCTTGTTGTTCAAATTACTGTTAAACAAAATACTGGTTTCTTTTGTGTTCCATTGCTCTAAAAGGGCATCTGAACTGCTCCTTATCGTGACAATATAACCAATAAGAGTACCACGGACATTTTCTTTTGGGATTGGACCCCATTGAATAAGTACAGTAGTTGAATTTATTTTGCTGATACCACGAGTACTTGGATTTGGCATTTGCGCTTAAAAAATAAAAATAAAAAATGCACATAATTAATTTGACATATTTTTCGTTGGGGGAGGATCCCACAACCTAATTTACAATCAATTTTTGTTAAAATCCAATCTGTAAAACCCAATTTAAGGTATCAGGGGACCCTAATGACCACTGTTCGCTTTTCTTCGTATAGGGCGCAAAATATGCAACCGATTTCTATGATTTATATATCATCTGAAAGCAGAATAGTTGATGAAAACAACTATGTAAGAAAATATTGACAATTTTTCAATTTTTTTAGTAAGTGGTGAAAATATAAATTTATATTCCGTTTTTTCAAAAAGTCACAGTACAGCACAAATTTATCTGATCAAAACACACTTATTGTAGTCGTAAAGACAAAAGATTGAACTAAAAAACCGTGTCTCCGATTTTTGAGTTATGCCCTCGTTGCGAAGATATCTGTTTCTAAAGTTAAAAATCGCATTTTTTGACGATTTTTATACAAATCACTCAATATCTCTTGAACGAGGCAAAAAATCAAAAATCGGATACACGGTTTTTTAGTTCAATCTTTCGTCTTTACGACTACAATAAGTGTGTTTTGATCGGATAAATTTCTGCTGTACTGTGACTTTTTGAAAAAACGGAGTATAAATTTATATTTTCACCACTTACTAAAAAAAAATTGAAAAAGTGTCAATATTTTCTTACATAGTTGTTTTCATCAACTATTCAGCTTTCAGATGATATATAAATCATAGAAATCGGTTGCATATTTTGCGCCCTATACGAAGAGCTAGTCCTATAGAGAGTAATTATTTGATATTGTTATCCCTCTGTCTAGATAAAACAGATCAAATAACATAAGATACAGAGATAAAAATATCATTTTAGCTTTTGTAGAGGCTCAAAACTAGACAAGGAGTCAGTCCCGTATCCCGATTAATTCGCAGTATTTTTCCCAATCCCAATGAAAAACTCACAATTCACAGCCTAGAAAAGGCAAATCCTAATTCCAAACTAGTCCCTTCGAATTCAAAACTTACAAATTACGTAAAGGTTTACTTAAAACTTTTGCACATTTGAAGGGTGTCTTGGGTGCATTTTGGTGATAAGTTTTGCCAAATTTTTATTCATCTGAATGCACAAAAGCTATGAATTTCAATCGTAAATTACCTTTCGCTTACCCCCAGAGTCCCCTCCCCCTCCCCCTGGATATCCCATTGCAAATCCAGAATGGCTTATTGCTGCGAGCGAGCGAAGCGAGCGAAGCAGCAACACTAATCTTGACGGGCTTGCTGTTTACTCAATGACCGCGTGTGCACTGGGCTTTTTGTATTGGCGTTCTAAAACTCGATCAGTTTTCAACTTTCTAGCGGGCGATGATTTCCCACAAGCCATCTCTGCCCCATATCCCCTACGTCGTTGCAACTCGATGTTTTTGACAGAGGCATTTGAGAGTCGGTACGGTTCTGGCAGAGTTTAAAAATCCTTGCATTCGGGTAAGATTAAACACTACGAAATGCAAATTTTTCTATTTACTAGAGGAAGTATTCATCAAGGTGATGGTCGTTTTAGTGCTGTTTCTACGGGGAGTCAATGTACTTATATGAGTCTCTCGGCTTTGTTGTGTGCAAACTCGTGTCCTATGTTGCAATGGACCACTAAAACATATCTTACTACAAGGAGATGCAATGTATCTCAAAGCGTTTCACCAACAAACTATATCGGACATAGAGATACTGTCCCTTGACTATTTGCCAAATCGGTTCATTTGGCCAGCGATTACCACTGATCGAAATCAAATTTCAATTCTGTCAAATGAAGGTACACAGCGCCATCGTGACAAACAAAAAAGGACGATAAAACGAAAACTTCGCCCAACGATCCGAGTCAATCGCCCATTGTGCAAACAAACCACTAAAACAATCGAGAAGAAAACAACTGAGATCCTAGACTTGGATGTAATGATGTTTACATACGATACACAACCAGAAAGTTATTGACATTTTGACTTTACAACTGTAGTTATTTCATTGTCAAAATATTGTTTGCATCCTGTTATGTAGTCGTTCAATTTTTTGCAATTTTTGATTCTTCACATATCATAACATAACATACAAAGTAACTTAAATATGGACCTTGTTTATTGTTCCAATGTTACTATGACTGTTCACATTTTACATAATTATACTGTAGAATTTACAGCCAAGTTCGCTGTATTGTGACTCACAATTTCAAAAATTGTTTTCAATTGATTTTTGGGGTTTTCTGAACTGTCAATCACTTTCATGTTGCGAAGCTTGCTGCAACGCGTTGTTATTATTTCAAATAAACTACACCCCTAAACTTGATTAATGGTCCAGAACGGTCTAAATTCAAACAAACTTATGAAAAGGCCGGTCGCAATACAATGAATTTGGCTGTAACTATAAATCTTAGACTTTTCTTAATCACATTTAATGCACAACTGTAGTGGCAGATTATCAACTTGCTCATCATGTATTCAAAAGTGTCCTGAATTTACTACCTCATGCTAAAACACAAAATACTTGACATTTTATCACATTCATAAACATTTTGTTGCAATCTATCATGATCTCTCTGTTTTTAATATGATAGTTTACATAAACTTTAACTCATTCAAATAAAATTTATTGATGACAAGTATTGTTATTACTGTTTAAATTATTGTATATATATTAAAAAGAACAAAGTTTTACAATTATCAGATGTGTACATTCATTCCAATATAGAGTATATTTATTGACTTTGCTTTCTATTGTCTAGCCTGCTATACTTTGTACAAATTGTACAACATTGTGGCATTTCTATTACAGATACAATAAGTATACTCTTAGCACTACAATAGTTTGCATATCGTTTTTATCAATTATAGCTATTACACTATTTGCAAGCCATCCATCCCTTGACTCATTGGTGTACTACAGTATCATCTACATTTCTTAATTACTGTATTCACATTTCAATGTATCACATTACCAGACAAACCGATATTTTAGCTTTGCAAAAACATCTCGCAGCATTTCATTTCCGATGGAAACTGCTAGTTTAGCTTTTAATTTTAGCTAATTAGGGAGACAAATCAGAAACTGAATGCTAATAAATTCAAACGTAACATTGCTAAAAATTCCTACGGGCCAGGAGACAAACAAGTTGGTTATATACAAAGAATGACAAAGAAATTATAGAGACCTACAAATTGAGAATAGAAAATATAATAAAAACCATACAAGTTACCTGTGTAAAATCTTCTACTTGTTGAAGGGCCTGTTTCGTTGTTGGTATATGCATTGATGATTACTCTGTATGTTAACCAGTCTTTGAGATTTTCTAAGACTACTGTGTTTTTGTTCGTTCTAATGGCAGGTAGATATTTTCCAGGAGTGTATACGTACAGTCCTACATTGTAACCAATCAGGACACCCTGAAATTCTTTGGAGATTGGGTCCCAACTGGCAACTGCTGTAGTTGCATTGATAACTTTAACATAAATGTTGGTAACTGACGGAACTTTATTAGCTGAAATAACAAAAAAAAAGCTTCATTATATCTGTTTGCACTTCTTTTTGTTTACCAGTTATTCTTGTTGATATCTAGCAAGATTTTATGGACAACTGTTTATACTTACACAAATATATATTTAAAAATGATGACTTCCCTATTTCACTTGCTGTGTATCCCTGAACATAGATGTGGTACTGAGTATTTAATTGAAGCCCATCGATCACAAAACTGTTTTGAATTGTTGTATTCACTTGAATGGCTCTGTCGTTATTATCTCTCAATTGCACTTTATATCCAAGGACCACACCATTCGTATGCCTGTTTGGGACTGGGCTCCAGTAAATTTTCAAGACGTTTGTACCTATTCTGGTCATGTTAAGACTAAGCGGACTCTGAATTGTCGCTGAAAAAAAAAAACAAATAAAACTTATTTAGAGGACAAATAACTATTCTGTTAATACAGTTTATCATCATTTTCAGTACTTCAATTTATACGAGCTTTTTACTCTTTTATATTTACGTGCTCCTACCTCCAAATTTCGATAATATTACCAAACGGCAAACCTTGATACCATTTAATTAACATTTTTTATTTATACATCTATATTTTGGCTATTGAAATTTTACATATTTGTACCGCATGTTCAATATTTCCTCCACGTCCATACATCAATATAGTTTTTCATTCACTTGATTTAATTGGGACGTGTGCGATGTAATGCAATGCAATGAAGTGCAATGGAGTGGAGTGGCGTGAAGACTAGTGTAGTGTAGTGTGGTATGGTGTGGTGTGGTGGTATGGGGTGTGGTGTGTGTGGTGTGGTATAATGTAATATAACTTTATTTGATTTCGAATTTAAGAAAGCAAACACATGCTAATATCTTCGAAAGAGAAATTAAAAGTAAGATGATTGTACAAGTAGTATATACAATAATCAATTATAAATGAATGAATGTGAAGCTAATATTCCGAGATATTTTAAATAATTCGATACAATTTTGATGGAAACTGTATAATTACTATATAAAAACTATATAATATATTGATTTAGATATATTCAATATCTATGTTTGGCTATCTGAGCACGGGCGTTAGGATTCTCCTTGCTTCGAGTCGTGAGAAATGTTAATAACAACCAAAGTACTCTCATTGAATGCTTAAAAACACTATATAAATCACTTTATATTCAAATGTATTTTGCATGCTTTTATTTTTCCAAATACGAAAATATTTAGCTGGTTTACAATCAAGCATTATCGAACGAAGAAATGTGCTGAGCCTGCAATAAAATGACTGCATCGACACAGGAAGCCCTTCTGAAAGAAAATCGTTAGCCTCAATAATAAATAACCGAAGGGTAGGCCCAAAGTGGGCGTTACCCACCTCTCCACCAAAGAAAATCGAACATTTGATACCACGTGATCAGTTCAAATCACACAGAGCGCGTTGTGAGTTGCTACATCATTGAAGGGCCTCGTTCTGAGTTCCAACGCCTCAGGCCGCCAAATTGTAAATTATGAATCGATTTTCAGATAATTAAAATCTTTACTTTTTACTGATTTAAATTCAAATTCGTTAATTTTTATTATCTGCTCGGATTCTTAGAAAGCGTATTATAGGGTTGGTTTGTCTTCAAGCTAAAAACAAAACAGCTGTAACTTAACCGAAAGCCGTTTTAGCAACGTTCAACGTACTTAGCCCAAGCTTTTTGTACAAAATATCATTGTTCGATCATTTTAAAAATCAATATAACTTACCGAAATAAAATTTCGATTTGGTGTTTAATATACATGAAAAAACAAAAACGACTTCAAATTAGCTTTTCTATGTTTGCGGCTAAGTCTTACTGGCCTAAAAAAAATCAGCATGTTTTTCTTCGAACATTTAGCGTATAAAATCGTCTTTCGCGCGGAAAACTCAAAAATTTTCTTCAAATATTTTATCGACTAATTACTTATTCAAGGAGCCAGGGTGTCCTTATATGGCGATGACGCCTCATCAGCTCACAACAATCATTGAACGATGGATTCTCATTTTGGGCCTACCCTGTGGTTATTTAGTATTAGCATAACGATTTTCTTTTGGGGCTTCCTGTGCCGATGCGGTCATTTTATTTCAGGCTCAGCACATTTCTTCGTTCGATAACGCTTGATAGTAAGATATGAAATAGGATTGTAAACCAGCTAAATATTGTCGTATTTGGAAGAATAAAAGCACGCAAAAAAAAAAAATAATGTGAGTATGAAATGATTTATATATATTATATATTTTTTTAGCATTCAATGAGAGTATTTTGGTTGTTATTAACATTTCTCACGACTCGAAGCAAGGAGAATTCTAAGGCCCTTGATCTGAGCCTATTTATAATGTTGAATTAGACTAGGTGAAAAAAAAATGGCAATGTCTCAACAATTTTGAGACTTGTAGCCTATTTCATTGTTAAAACATCAGTTGGTCGAGATTCAGCTATTTCTTTGTTTCTATTTTATGTTACATTTACTTACGCGTGTTAAATGTAACGGTTGACGGAAGTCCTGCTATATATCTAGTATAGCCACTGACATAAACAGTGTAGTGTTCCCAATCTTTGAGATCTTTAAGTATTCTACTAGTATTGGTTCCTGGAAATGATTGTCGATAAATATTTCTTGAAAAGACATTTACACTGTACCCAAGCAAAATTTTTGGGACAAATTCTTCTGGTATTGGATCCCATCTAGCTACCACGGTAGATGAATTCACCTTGACGACTTTTAAACTCGTTGGTCCCGGAATTGTATAGAGAGCTTCAAAGATAAAAGAAAAAGAAAAACGTACGTTTGATGCAAATGTTAGTTTTCAAGTTAGCGCTAGAACCGTGTCAACAATACTGTCTAAATTTGACGGAGTATGTTCTTCTCTTTTTCCGATGATTTTCAATCAATCTCAAAAGTCGGTACGTTTTAAATCATAGAAGACATAACTTTCAGAAAACATTTAATTTGGCATACTCTAAAACATTTTCGTCGTACATCTTTAGTAGTCTAATATTTTTGTGATTCTTTTGAAATTGAAACTTTTTTGACCTAATCCTTTTAAAAATACTTTTGACTGAAAGTGATTTACAACCGTTGGTTATCTCGGCTACATTTTTCAAATTATCCGTAACCCTAGGTTTTTAACACCTTACAAGTAAGGATGAATGCATATAACTCACAATTAATTTATGTAAGTAAAGTAATGAATGTCCAGGGTAGCATGTAAGAATATATTAGGAATGATGTATTAAGGAAACAGGACGATTTCTTTTCGTCGAAAACAACAATGACTGTTAATAAGTTTAAGTTTAAAGAATCTAAGTCAGCCACAATGCCTTGCGCGCTTCTGTTATTGTTTTCATACGGGATATCAGGTCACGTTTATACGCCTAAATCGAGACCAAAGGTCATTCTCTGATTAACAACTTTGCAAATTCGCTATGGGTTAGCCCTTTTATATCCACGGCATTTTCTCTCTTATTCCAGAAGGTGTATAAACATGTTTTTTAGACTCTTTTTAAGCAGTTTTTGGTCTTCAGCCGTCCACGAAGTTGTAATTTGCTTCTGGTCATCGTGAATAAAGAAAGGCTCACTAGATAATCGGCCGTCGATAATATTCTTCGTTTTCAAGTGACGTCATCAATAGTATGACAGATTCATTTTTATTCAAATTGAAACATACCCACTATATGTTATAGCTAACGATTATTAAAAGACTTTGTAGAAATATGGTTCCAAAAATGGTGTTCATTTGCGAGATATTTAGTTCTAAATTGTGTCACGCAACGCGATAGCATAATTCGAATCGAAGGATAAATATCGCGATAAATTCATCTCTGTTATAAGACTTTGTCTCAAATAGCCTCCTGTTGATTCAATTCAAGTAAGCAATCCGAAAACCTGATCTAAAATACTGAATTTGCCTTATTTTTAGACCACTATAAAGTTATTTCCGCCATGTTGGATGATATAATTCATCATCCAACATGGCGAAGCCACACATGTTTACCAAATAACAATAATCTTTGATCGTCAATAGTTCGGTTACTATTTGCTCTAGAAGCTTCAAATTTGGCAGAATTACATTGTTTTGAATGCTCTCAAAGGATATGAATGTAGTTTTTCGGTAAGACTTAAAATAAAACATTTTGCCTGATCACACGTGGTTGCAAACAAATAATTTCTCCACAGTTCTATGGAATTGAAACAGCTTTAATGCAACCAAGAAATTTAACTCACATATGTAAGAGTGTTGCCTGCATTTCATCATTTTTGAGAGGTTTGTGTTTTACTGGACGAAATAAGAGAACATGTCAACTGCCGGCGATTCAGTTATATTTCAGCCGTCCCTTTAGTATTTATCAATAAAACTTGTAACTAACAACGTTTGTGCACAAAATCTAGAAGCGCTTGCTAGTTTTAAACCATTATTTAGCAGTTTAAATTATTTTGAAAAGTATTTATTCAAGAAATCAGAGAAAAATATCGACTGCCCGCCGTTTAGTCTAATGTGAAGACCCTGGTCGGCAGTCGAAAAGTGTCACAGTATAAACAAAGGCGTTCTCCAAGTATGTACGGAGAAGGCCAAAACGGCAATCGCAGATCTTGTAAGTGAACTAAAAGCGCTTAATACTTCTTAAACATTATTTTAAAAGTTTGAATTCCGTAGAACAGTATTTATTTATAAGAAATCAGAGAAAATGATCGACTGCCGACCATCAAGTAATTCGAAGACACTGACGGACTGCCAGCTCTCTAGACACAAAGATAAAAAATATACGTAAACGAAAGAGATAGATAGATAGAGACCTTTATTTATACACGGTAAACTTTTCAGTAAATAATTACAATAATACTAAATTAAAAATATGAAAATATTCTATATAAATATCTAGTACGAATATTAAAATAACTAAATCCAAGGAAAACAAAAATCTGCTTTTCAAAAGTGCCGTGTTATTTAATTGAAAGTACTAATAGAAGAAGCTGCTGCAGCCTGCTTTAAATTGGTTCATATTTGTAGCTTGGCGTACTTTTAAGGGGAGGCTATTCCAAAGTATTGCACCGTTCTAATTAAAACTATTTTTCATATAGTTGGTACGTGGTTTTGGAATAGTTAGTTTGTTTTCACTGTCCCTTAAAGAGTACTTAGTACTATGCTTAGTAAATATGGAGCACAAATATTGCGGAGCAAGGTTATTTAGTGCTTTATAAACTAGCACTGCTTTGTGTATTTTCCGTTGAGCATCAAGTTTTTTCCATCCAAGTGATTGGATGAGTTGATCAGCATTAGTGTCATAGCCAGAATATGTCAGAACTCTTGCAGCACGATTTTGAAGTTTTTGAAGCCTTTCTGCAAGTGTTGAGTTGCAATTATCCCACACAACACAGCAGTAATCGAAATGTGGTTGAATTAGTGCATTATAGATATACTGAAGTGTTGTAGGTGGTACAAAAGGCCTCACACGCTTTAGAGCTCCTATGCCAGACGCAATTTTCCTAGTCAACTCTGCAATATGCTCATTCCACGAAAGATTTTTAGTTTGTTTGCTATTAACCACTCGTTGATGCATTTCAAGTCTTCGTTCATATGGAAATCTATACACAGACTTGACTGTATTCTACACAAACGCTAGAAGTATTGTTAACAAATCTACTTTATTAGCTTTGGAAATTCAACAACACGAATATGATATAATTGTCCTCACTGAAACACACTTGGACGATAGCATTTCTGACGCAGAAATTTTTCCATACAACTATACAGTCTTCAGGCGTGATCGAAAAGTCAATGGCCGCTTTGGTGGTGGTGTACTGATTGCTGTCCGTGAACCCATTAAAGCGTATCTTCGTGATACTACACAAAATAATGACTCTGAAATCTTACTAATAGACGTGTTGACTAATAAACAACATACAATTACGATAGGAGTTTTCTACAGACCACCTAACTCCAGCGAGCAACCACTATTGGATCTACAAAATGTTCTACAAAATCTATCTTACTCTGAACTTATCCTTTTAGGTGATTTCAACCTACCTGATTATAACTGGTCGAGAGAATGCATCGCATACGACTCTACAAAACACACTATCCTGACAGACATCATGCAAGATAATTTTTTAACCCAGTTGGTGACTCAGCCTACTAGAAACCTCAATATCTTAGATATTGTATTGACTACTACACAAGACATCATCAATAATCTTGTTGTTGGAGAACCGTTTTCTGATCACAATATAATAACATTCAATCTAATTGGTAAACCGTACGTACAAAAAACATCCTTTAATCTGTCGTACAGCTTTAAGAAAGCGGACTGGAAGCAACTCAAGTCCATTTTGTTATACATTCCCTGGGATTGTGCTTTCTTCTCAAGCAATATTGATGAGGTTTGGTCTGCATGGAAAGATTTGTTGATGTGCGCAGTCGACGAGTTTATTCCTAAAAATAAGCCTAAAAGAAAACCAAAAACTCCCTGGATTTCTAAGGAATTGATACTGTTATGCAAAAAGAAGAAGGCTCTCTACAGAAAAGCCAAGAGAACTCAGGATGATCAAATATGGGCAAAATATCGCCATTTAAACAATAAAATCAAACGCGACTGTAATACGGCTAGATGGGAGTTTGTAAACAAGCTTTCTCAAGATCTAAAGAATAACGAAAATCCTAAGCCATTTTGGAGTTATGTCAATTCCAAGCGTAAAGGAACTAATAATCTAGTAACTCTAAAGGTCGGCGAAACTGTTTTAAATGACGATAAAAGCATCGCTAATAGTATGAACTCTTATTTCTCCTCCGTATTTACTGTTGAGAATTATGACAACTTTCCGACGCTTGACTGCTCTACTGATTCAAAACTTCAATACATCAATTGTTCAACCTCAGAAGTGTTAAAACTACTCAATGGTCTCGATGGAAACAAATCCCCTGGACCTGATGGCATTTCGCCGAAAATTTTAAAGACCTGTGCGTCAGAACTTGCACCATCAATCACGAAAATACTGAATATGTCCTTATCCACTGGAACACTACCCTTAGAGTGGAAAATGGCCAATATAACACCTTTGTTTAAGAAAGGGTCTAAAAATTTGAGAGGAAACTATCGCCCGATCTCACTGACTAGTATTGTATGTAAGATCTGCGAGAAAATTGTTCGCAACAGAATTCTACACTTCTGGCACGAACTCAATCTCTTCAACAAAAATCAATTCGGTTTTCTAGAGGGAAGATCCACAGTCACGCAGCTCCTGAGCTCTGTTAATGACTGGGCCAGCTCCAGGGACCGGCGCATACCAACTGATATTGTGTTCCTCGACTTTGCAAAAGCTTTTGATAGCGTTGCACACGAAAGATTACTACTAAAGCTATACGCAAATGGTATTGATGGCGGTCTCCTTGACTGGTTTAGACAATTTCTAACAGGGCGCATTCAAAGAGTCAATATCCGCGGTACATATTCTGATTGGTCTCCAGTGTTGTCTGGAACACCACAAGGAACAATACTGGGAGCCATTCTTTTTTTATTGTATATCAATGATATCACCGATGATATCACATCTACCACCAAACTTTACGCAGACGACACCAAGATTTATAGAGCAATCATCGATGAGATCTCTGACATACCAGCATTACAGTCTGATTTAAACAGTCTTAACCGATGGGCCAATGATTGGCAATTGAGATTCAACGCCGATAAGTGTGAATGCATGCGAATTACTCACTCCAGAGATAAATCCACAACTAACTACACTTTAGGATCTAATCAGCTGAAGGATGTTGATCACTTTAAAGACCTTGGGGTTATCATGACACGTGACCTTTCCTGGGGGACACATATCAACTCCATAGTCAGAAAGGCTAATCAAGTATTGGGAGTCATCAAGCGCTCAATTGGTACAGCCAACAGGGACATTTTCAAAATGTTGTATACATCCTTAGTCAGGCCGATCTTGGAGTATGCTGCACCCGTATGGAGCCCTCACCTCGTAAAAGACATTCATGCATTGGAAAAAGTCCAGCGTAGAGCATCTAGACTTGCCTTAAATCAAAAACAGGGAGAAATGTCTTACGAAGAACGTTGTGAAATTCTGGACTGGCCTACACTCGCCATTAGAAGAGACTACTTATCCTTAATCGAATGTTACAAAATTGTCTTCGGCCTAAACCATCTTGATTTTGATAACTATTTTAGCTTTTCTAAATATAAATCAACGAGAGCCAATCACCCATATAAACTGTATTTGAATGCTGCTAAAGTAAACAGTTACAAATTCTCCTTTTTTATCAGAATAATTAAACACTGGAACTCACTACCGGCTCATATTGTACAAGCAAATAGCCTTTCAGACTTTAAGAAGAAATTGAAAAATCATTTAGGCATTTAACTTATTTTATTTCATCACTATTACTATTTATTTATCTTTTGTTATTAAGCTATTACACCTAGCTTTTATATATTTACACAATTTTTCAATTAGTCGTTTTATGTCGCTTAGCTTAAAGTCGTTTATCTGTTAGTAGTTTTTTAGGGAGTTTTCACATAGGGCTAACCTCTTAACTTCCTTTTCATGATGCCACTTTTGTTATTAATGTTCTGTATTGCTTTGCTACGCTTAATTTATCTTGTAACTGTCACCTTTAATTTGCATCTTGAATAAACCTTTATTGTATTGTATTGTATTGTTATGTCCTCTAAATTATTATTTGCATATGTAAGATGAGTGTCGTCAGCGTACATACGAGGTTGTGAGTAAGTGAGGCAGTTTGGTAAATCATTGATATAAATAAGGAATAATAATGGTCCCAGGATTGTTCCCTGGGGAATTCCACATGTTAAAGAGCGTTTATTTGATAAATGATTGTTCACAAGACATTGTTGAGTGCGGTTGCTTAGATATGACATAAACCAGTTACTTGCAGACATTCCAACCCCGTAAGCGTTTAGTTTTGATAGTAGAATCGAATGATTTACGGTGTCGAAAGCCTTTTTTAAATCAAGAAAAACTACTGCATTCACGTTGCCTTGATCTATATTGAAAGACCAAGTATTTGTAGCTTCTAGAAGCGCAGTTACGGTTGAATGCAGACTTCGAAAATCCAGATTGGTATTTGCTAAGAATATTGTTTTGAATTAGAAAAGTATAAAGCTGATCGTATACTATTCTTTCAAAAACTTTGGATACAATAGGGATAATCGAAATAGGTCGGTTATTAGTCATGTTATTTTTTTCTTCTTGTTTATATAAAGGTAATACTTTGGCGCATTTCCAATCATCAGGAAATATACCTGTTTCTATGGATCGATTGAAAATTTCGCATAATGGTTCAGCTATTATATCTGAGCAATCAAGCAAAAGTCTAGCTGATATATTGTCCAAACCTGTGGCTTTGGATATACATAGTTTAGATAAAAGAGACAAGACCGTAGAAGAAGTGGTCGGATTTAACGTAAAGTTAGCGTCTGGTAGTTGGTTTGTGATAAAATCTAAATGAGAACGGCCATTAGTGTTTGAAGGAATTTTAGCAGCAAGTTTTGGCCCAATGTCAACAAAATGGCTATTGGATTGTTCTGCCAATTCTTGCGGATCCGTAATTAGTGTGTCATCGATTTTTATTTCTTTTACGAACGATTTATTTTTAGCTTGATTGCGTGAAGTCAACTCATTTACAATTCTCCAGGTCTTTTTAAGGTTGCTAGAGTTTTCTTCAAAAGCGCTATTATAATAATTTTGTTTTGCCGTTTTAATTTCATTGTTCACACGATTTCTCATTGTTTTGAAAGAGGACCAGTCTTCAGGGTCTTTTGAGCGAATCGCTTTTATCTTTTCACAATCCCTCTTACGCATCAGCTCTTTTAAATGGGGAGTGACCCACGGTGATTGTGTAGTTCTAACTCTTTAAGTGTGCAAGGGTGCGTGTCTTTCAACAGCGTTTACAAAAATAGATTTCCATGCACACCACATATCATTAGCATTGTTGAACGAATTTACAGACTGCCAATTCTGCGAACTTATGTCAGATCTAAAACTGTTGAGGTCGAATTTTTTGAAATTCCGGTACGTGACAGTGTTATGAGTCTTATTGCGAGCAGCAACCACGAGTTTGCGATAGTCATAAATTAGGCTATGATCACTTATGCCGACATGAGATACTCCGGAGCAAACTATTTTATCACAAGAATTAGTAAATATTAAGTCAATCATGGTCGAAGAGGACTCAGTAATTCTAGTAGGTTCTTGAATCAGTTGGTGTAGGCCATACAAATCAGAAATTCCCGACAATATTCTTGAGTTATTGTCAAGAACTTCCGTCATTAAATTGCAATTAAAATCGCCTAATATATAATATTCGATGTTTTCAGCGTCGAGTCTATCAACTAGACACTCAAAAGCATCAAAAACATCAACATTTGAATCTGGTGGCCTATACCAAGTCACAACCAAAAATGGCTTGGAGTTAGGTTTGCGAATCTCGATGCACAAACTCTCCAGGTTATGGAACGAAAATTCTTTACGAATGGAAAAGTTAATGTTGTTGCGAACATAGAAGCAAACACCACCTCCCCGGGAAGCGATTCTGTCCCGTCTAATAACTTCATAACCTGGAATATGTACATCGTGATCGCTTATGGAGTTATTAAGCCATGTTTCATTGATTGATAAGACATCAAGAATTTCATCAGAAAGCAATATTCTGAGCTCGTCAATGTGTTTTGTTAGGCTTCGCACATTAAGAGCAGCAAGCTTGAAAGCACGCAAATAAGGCAAAACATTATATTGACAGTTAATGCTTTCTGCAGCAGCTTCGCACGGCAAAAATTCTCAATGCTCTAAAATAGAAGCAAATTGCTGGAAATTACTTTGTAAAACTAATCCACCTTCCTTGTTTAGGTGAAGGCCTCTATAGTTTAAGTGATAAGTAGAAATGTTTGTATTGTTCAAAAAATCAATGTGATGAGAATGGCAGAGTTCGCTTAGGAAATTGTTAACTTGACTTACTTTGGATGATAACTCTTTCGAGTCATTTCTAACTAGGAGACCAGACACACCAATCTTTGTGCTGGGTGAATCTTCTTTTATTTGCATGACTAGCTTTAATAAAGAGTCAGCAATGGCCTTGGGAGATGACAAGTTTCTCAGATCATTAGTTCCCACATGTAAAATCATCTTGTCAGGACATTTTTGTACTAATGGCTTTACATAATGCTCCATATCGCTGATAGTAGCTCCAGGGAAAGGCTTTACTATGTAGAAATGGTCTTGATCGCTACGACTCATTTTATGGCCAATTAAACTTTTGACGATAGAATCACCAGCAATTACAACAGCACAATTGACAAAATATTTCAGTCAACAAGTAAAATTACAACATAAGTAGAGGGAAAAACTAGTAAGAAATACTAGGTAGAACTGCGTCGGTGTTTCCAGAGAAACAGTTGTAAAAGTGATGATAAATTAGACACCGTTGAATGATTGTAGCGAAAACTGACGTTTCGGACGTTAGTTCTTCGTCGGAGTAATCTCAACTCCGACGAAGGAACAATCATTCAACGGTGTCTAATTTATCATCACTTTTACAACATAAGTACTTGATTTGATAGCCAGAATGCATTAAGGTCACTTAGAACGGCCGATGTAAACGGATTTTGATCCAAGATACCAAAATCCGCCATTTCGTTGTCAAAGAAAATGGCGCCGACGATAAATTTGATCAAGTGAGGCGCGCAAAGCATTGTGGATGACTTAGATTCTTTAAGTTATAAGTTTTATCCACATACAGACTTCTTCAATATTCTTGCTTAACATATTTCGCTGTACCATATCAAATTAGTATTAAAGCTAAAACCATTGTATCGCGACCAATTTTGTTCAGATTTTTTAGTCAATTTTCCTTTTCAAAGACGTCAATCAAATATGTAAATCAGTCGTTTGTCGAAATGTTCAGGCAGTGTGAATGAAAATCAAAAGTTTTCCCAAGAAACGATCATATTCAAAAAATGCAGTAGGACTGTTTTCATTCTCTTCGTAATATTTGAAAGCTGTTTGAATGCTTTCAATTCAAGCTATATATCTCGGCTATTTATCAAGAAAAGCTCAAGTAAACTGTCGAATTGTTGTTGACGTGCTTAACGGTCTAACTTATATGCAGCATGTTCAAAGGCATCTGATGATTGACGTCTCAGAAAAACCCAAATCAAGTAAAGATTCGAAAATCAACTGGTCACGATACAACGGTTTTAGCTGTAATAACACAAATATTGTTAGTGAAAATCTACAGTATCAACTAAAGAAAAGATATCATTATTTAAACAAAGATAATCAACGTTACCTTTGACTTCCATTATGCTAACAAACATGCAAAGAGGCACAAAAACGACATACATTTTTGCCGAAAATATTTGTGATCAAAATGCTTGTGTGAGACGAATGTTGAAATGACTAAGCTGACGTGCTTTTCACTATGAATAAAACAGTCCAATATTTAGAGTGGTTAAGCAGTTTTAGTCCATTTATAATGGTCGAATGAAGATTTCATGAATAAATGTTATAAATAAATACATTCCGCAAGTGTAGTTTCAGTCGAGAAAACCAACCTAAGATAACCACAAAGTGACAACATAGCTACTAACACTTTGCATGGCCATCCGTGCCAACTTTGCTCTGCCCGTATTAATCGGTCCGGCTGTACAAAAAATAAAAATTCCACTATATATAACATTATTGCATTACAGCCATTCTCATTTCTCTGCCTTCTCTTGTGGAAAAGATCTTGATTGCAAACCAAAAACAAAGTTGAGAAACAAAACAATAATTATAATACAAAAAGAAAAAAAATAATAATACAAAAATACACAAACAAAATAAACAAAAAGAAATACAAAGTGTTTGGGCTTTCTGAGTTATTATGATATTAAGTTCGAATTGATCAACTTAAAAGGCTCCTTTTCTTTCAAAACTTGTCGGCTTTCATATATGGACTATGTATGTCCCGAAGAACAAGGTATAGTTGTTTGAGCTCTTTGTCATGAACAGACTATCCAATTCTACTACATTTCCGAATTTTTTCCTGTCATGTTTATTGTATCTACTTTCTTATCAGCCGTTGCTTGCTACTAGCTGTAGTCAAAAGAAGATACACGAGCTAATAAAACCGTTCAGTTTGAAATTTTATGCAACAGGGTTCTTTTGTATCTCTTGAATTTCATGTTGTAAAATTTCATATGCAAATTAGCTAGTTTATAAAGTATTTCCATCTTAATAGCGCTAGACCATGTCTACATTTAGCTGGATAAATTTGAAACATTCTGCTGAGTGCGGACCTGAGAAATTTCATGAATAACTACCGGGCTGTTAAAAATAAGCATGTCAAGATTTGAATTATATACTTTGTAGTACATCGTATGAAGATCGTTTCATGAAAACATTTCAACTAAAAAAAATTCAAAATAGAACAGCTCATATGCTAGTATAAATTGTACTGACATTGCAATTAAGAGCAGACATATTTTTGACGTCCTTTTCAATCACAACATTTAATAGTAATAATAATAATAATTTATGGAGTACAGAGCATAAAAAAGTCTTTCTAATTTTTCATTGCATGCAAATGCAAAAGAATCTTACACTGCAGCTAAGTGCAGCACGTTTGATGTGCGTTCTGATATTTTTTTCCGATGCAGACGTATTATGTGGGTCTTCACGGAGATATGGTTACGACGAAGCACTACTACAGCAACTTTGTCCATGTGACTACGACGTTTTTGCGGTAAATTAACACAGATATTTAAGACTTGCACAGCTTGTATGAGTACTATATAGCACAACTACGGCGGGAAACTTAGAGTGAGTATGGTCTGATGACGTCACCGAAAGTAATTTTCACTTCCACTTGCCGTAGTAGAGCTTCGCCGTACCGTATCTTAAACTCCGTTTCTTTCGTTCTGCAACGGAGACTAATCTCGTCCATTATAACAATACAAACAAGCAAGTGCGTCTGGTCTACCCTTAATAAGCATAAATGTTACGTTATTGTGTAATCAAACAAATTCTAGATACCTCTTTTGTGCTCTTTGCTGCTCTCTTTGAGCGAGCATTTTCAGTATATTAGTCTATACTGTCGCTGATAAGACGTTTATATTTCTTCAAATATATGACTCTCTGTTGTCGATACAATAATAATATTCAAAGGGTAAAATGATTTGATGTCGAGAGGAGAAGAGGTGATAAAGCAGCAGAAGGAAGGACGTATAAGACAATGTGTACGCCCAGGTCTTTGAGGAACTCTACCTAAAAATTCAGAAGAAGGTATATATGTGCAGGCCAGAGTCTAGCTAGTCCCAAACACACACACACACATAGCTTTGTTTTGGGTTTAATAAGCCCAGCAAGTTAGCTCAGTTGGGAGAGCGTCGGCTGTTTACCGGGAGGCTGCGGGTTCGAACCCTCAACAGGACCCACATTCAGGGTCTTTAAATAATTGAGGAGAATGTTCTTCGATTTATAATTGTAAGGGTTCGCGTCTTTTCGGATAAGGACGATAAACTGGAGGTCCCGTCTTGCCACACTACACATTAACCATTAACGAGGGACGAAAAAGGACGTCTGAGGACGCAGGTAACGACCATCCTCGGTGATAGGCTTACACTAATACATACTAGTTACTAATCAACCTCATGCTTGTAAATCCGGACTACATACTATAAATATTAAAGATTGTAAACCGCATTGTGACATTAGATGAAAAATGCGCTTTATAAGCACTACATTGCATTACATTTAATGAAAGGTTACTTTAGCAGCACAAAGCCTCTATATTATCCTAATGATTTTTAGTCATCTAGGCCTCCTTATAAGTTTCCCCAGCTGTAAAATGATATGTACAACTTAGAGTCATCAACTTAGAACTCAAGATGGCAGTTCTGATAAATTATTGTTATGTCAATCAGACTAGATATAAATTGAGCAGAAGTGGTCCCAATAAACACCCTTGTCAAAATTCATGTGCAAAAGGCAAAAGGCCAGAAAACAGCTTCCAATACGTACCCGCGCTGTGTCCTCTCAGTAAGGTGACTGCGTTTGGTACATGGTGTCTCGTGGTCTCTTTCTTTCACATGAGAAGCTACCTTTGCTTGCTTTCAGTCCCCTGGTAAGATACTACTGGAGAAAGAGCTATGTTATATGTTGGTGATTACGGGTTGAATTGAGGTGAACATCACTCTTTGATCACTCTCACAGATCGTATCAGCGATCCTTGGTGGAGTGCATATATTCGTGATTGATTTATTTTCGAAATTTACAAATCACAAATAATGTAACAGAATAAACCCACTGCATGTGCATGTGCATGGTTTCCACCAGTAAATAAACAAATCTTAAACCGATGGTGCGATTAGAATGTCCATCAATTAGGTTGACCAAAGAAACATAACTATGATGATGGCATTATAGATACAAACATTAACAGTCTGGTTTCAGTTTCAGCACTTAATCTTAAATAATAAAGAAAATATATGTAGTTCTAAACAATAAATATGTTAGTTGGTGCTTTCCTTACAGGTCGTGTACATCGTTTACAGCTAACTATCAACTGATTCAGTTTCCATCGCCTTAAAATTAGGCCTAACTTACACTATTTTTATCCCCAGAATATATTTGAATTTAGTTTTTAAAGGGTCATCTAAAGCCATTAGATCATCACTATTTATCATCTGCTCACATCATTTGTACTTATTCATGAAATTACTCGAACTCTATTTGTTTCCAATTTTTGTTAGCCAGAAAACAATGTCCTTTTTTCTAAAAAACGGCAATTTAGTTATCTCGGTATTTTTAGGAACAATTTCTATCTTCTTACTGAAAACTTTATTTCAAAAAGGTATGAAGCAAGCTTTCTTGTCTCTATTATAACACTGATATCTGAATACTAAAGCTATGTATTAGCTTAATAGAGTAAAAGTGATTGTCATTCATCGTGGATAAAGCATATAAATAAAAAGTTACTTCTCATTTGTCTCACGATGTTAGTCTTGTAAAAAACGCGACGTTTCGACTGCATTCAGCTAGTCATCATCAGGCAAAATGAGTACAGAGGAATGACGCATCTCTCTATACTCGTCTACTCATCGTGAGACAAATGTTAACTGTTTTTATTTATATGCATTAGAGTGGGGTTTTTTTTTCATGTAGTACATCTATTCACCTATATGCAAGGTTAATGTAATCATCATTCAAAAAAGTAAAAAAAAAGGCCTTAAGAAGCGTTGATGTCTTCATTGCATCACAAACTGCTGTATCTTAAATATAACAAAACAAAACTTCACATATATCTACATGTAAGGTTATTAAATTACAGTGTTGACCTTTGAATTGAGAATAGCGTCAGGTGGTTGACATCAATGCAATGATAATCAACTGTATTTATATAACGCATAAGTCCTATGCTTATGGAGCTGAAAATCATGTGATGAAACAGACTTCCATCCAATTAACTGGTGGATTATTAAACCCCCAGTTGAAAATATCGTCTAGAAATGTTTTTTGTTCTTTTTTTTCTGTTTAACTCTTGCGTTGGATAGCCATATACCAATAACATATACCAATCGACCTATCAGACACTTTCAATGCGTCATTTACCATTTACTTTAGTCAATAACGGTCGACTTCCTTAAATAGCAAACAATAAGCTCACACGAATAACACGAGAGAGACTTCAGTTCGCAGGACAAGCAGTTGTAACAGTTATTTGCGTACTTTATATTCCATCAGATAGATTGTTTTTCGAACTCATAATTTACTGATGAAATGCATCTTAAGAAAACGTCAATTGTTTTTCCTTGCTATGTGGCTGTTTTATTCTTCATAGGTAAAGCTTCATATACGACAGCTTATGAAGAAGCTCGTCAAGCTAAAACTAACATCGATTCGCTTTACAAGATTCTAACTAGTAAGCTACTTACGCTCAGAATGAGATTGAACCAGACAAACGAGAAAATATCTAAAATAGATCGAGAGCTGATAATTGTGAAAAAACTAAGAGATCTTTTTGTGCGGTTGAACAAACATAGACCTTGTGAACACCAGTTCTTGCTGTTGGAATATCGTTATAAGCAAGCCATTAAGATTGAAGCCAAGACTGACTTACCGAAAATGTACACAGTCTCACTGAATGGTTAGTAATCATGCGTTAAGAAAAGGATAGATTATTAGTAGATAGATAAAACTGTTTCAGTTTTAATATCCAGGACAATAACACGACTTTTGGAGGGCATGCTGTTTATTTGTGGTCTGAGTAGCGTTGTTTGCGACGGAGAGGAGCGAGCGATTATAATTATGATTAATATCCTAAATCATTCATAACTTTTAAAATTGCTGTAAAAGATTTTTGATTCAAATTCATCGCCCGATGTCCGCGCGTTTTCAAGAGCGCAGTTTGGCATCGTACTTGCATATTGATGATATGTTATCAGCCGAGGTATTTGTTTCCAAGCTGAAAAACGTATCTTTCAGAATTGAAAAGCACATATCAATAAAACGACGTACGTAAAACTTGTCAAGATCTCCAAACTTTCAGCAAAACCGATTAAATTTACCATTGCTTTTACAGTAGACCATGAGTGGTTGGTAGACCATAATTTAGCAGAAAGTAATGGGCATGATCTTCGCGTGTTTTATCTTCCAAATAAGAGTAACTCACCTATCGAAGTGGATAGACTGGCAACCAACCCAAACACAAACAACACAATTGTACGTTTTCGTCTGCAGAGGCCAATAAAAGCTGGTGCAGTGGATATGACGTCATATTCATTAGTGTTTGGAGGAAAACATAACCAACAACCAAAAGCCTACCCAGGAAAGGTAACATAAATTAGTAGTTTAAGCAATATCCGGGCATTTATTTAATTAAATATTATGTATACTAATATTAACAAATAGCAATGCGAGTTTTACTGATTAATTTCGTCTTTCTAGGCTCGTTGTCCTTGCTCCTGTCAGTTTCGTTGTCCCTGTCCCTCTTCTTCAAACCATTGATTTATCATATAGACGGTTATCCCTCAAACGTTTTTTATTCATTTTTAACCGACTGAGAGTAATTTTCATTGTTTATTATATTGATTTTACAGTTGAGTTGCTGATGACACCCCTCTTAGAGGTTTTGAATTGGGTTGTAGAGTACATAGTAACAAGTTAACCGATTAGAACACAGTGAGCAACATCTTTATTCTTTTTGTTAGGTTTTTGCATTTTACGGAGATTTTAAAAGTGACTCGAGTCTGGAAGAATGGAGTCAGGTTTGGGGAGACTGGAGCGTCAAAGACGGATTACTATTTGGAAAGACTGATAATTCCTCTCAAGGAAATGCCGAAGTTGGACTATATCTGAGGAGTGGTAACTTTAAAGACACAGAGATCGAGTTGGACCTTATGGAAACTGGTCATGGCGTTGTATATCCAGGTCAGTTCTTTAGGGTGAAAGATTTCAGTCTACAAAACACAACTGCTTGGTGGTTTGGGTATAACACAGACAATACAAATTGCACCATGAGACCATTCATAAACAACAAAGATGGTGGCTGGAAATACAAGTGCAACCTTCCTGAGAAATTTGTCAAAAACAAATGGTATCACTTCAAGTATCGTCTCCAAGGCAACAACATCAAACAGTGGATTGGTGTGAAAAAGGTACAGGATGCTAATGTTGATAAAGAATGGATGATTTCAAAGGGAACAATAGCTCTGGGATGTCACTCAATCTACAATGGGAGCAGGTTTGGATGTCGAACCTTCTATGATAACATCAAAGTACGACTTCTTACAAAATCTAGCCCTACTGTTTCACTTAATAAAATGTGTAACATCGCTCACGATTACCCGCGTGGCACCAAAGACAGCCCTGCGAGCTCATGTCGTGAGATCAAGGAAATAGCTGATGATCTAAATAAAAAGACACCCCAGAATGGATTGTACTGGATCAAAACAGACAGCAGTGGCAAGGCAGCGATTCAAACATACTGTGATATGAAACAAGGTGGATGGACCTTGGTTGGCAAGATACGAGGTAGGGCAGGCAATATCTACAATACCTGGCTTGTACGAAACATCCATACTGATCTCCTTAAATCCCCCAAGATAACGGCAGGCAATCCTAAGTATGGCTGTCTTGATGCTCGTCTACTAGCTGTCAAACATTCCTCTGAGGTCATGTTCTCAAGTGGTGAAAATCCCTCTGGGATTGGTCAGAAGTGGATTCGTTGGCAGCTGCCTGTAGGAAGAGACGTCAGCACGTGGTGGAATCATGGTGTTGGGTACAACACAGTCAAGGCAGCTGCGACAAGTCAAGTCACGGTCAGGGCTTGGAATGGAAGGACTAAGGTAATGATCGTACATAATGATATGATTGCAATACAATTTCATTTGCCGTTTTTACTAGATCAATAATTCACTATTTTAACCAGTCTAAATTACCACCGATGAACAGGTTGGCTCAGTTGAGAGAGCGTTGGCTTTTAACCGGGAGGCTGCGGGTTGGAACCCTCAGCCGGACCATCACTCAGGGCCGTGAAATAATTGAGGAGAATGTTCTTCGATTTATAGGCTTCGTGTCTAATACATACTAAATACTAATGTACCTCATTCCTTTAAAACCAGATTACACATGCTATAAATAATAGGAAAATATTGTAAAGCGGATTGGGACTGTGAAACTCAATTACATGCTTATTGTCGTGCTTGCACTTAGGTTTGCTATCAAAACAAGTACGGTATCAAGCCATTAAATCTATGTGGGGGTGCCTATCCTTATGCGTCCTACAATCAACAAGGCAACACAGATACCAAAGACTTCTGTATGGCTGTTGGGGTGCTGTTAAAAGGATCGTCGGCTCATGGTTGGAATCAGAATGCCAATGGTTATGACTCGCCTCAGAGTGATTCTGATTGGCCCAATAGTTCTATTAATCACCAAAAGCCCTACCTGCTCGTCTGGCTGAAGTAAAGAAACTATTGTACCGTCCTGATCAAGTTAGCAATTTAAAATGGACCATGGTTTTAGAGAGCAAAATATTGTAATTTTGACATTTTTGCGGTGATGTGTGCAAAATACCAATGAAGCTCTTCATTTTAATATCAGTCAATGTCTTCAAAAGTATAGCAAAGGGACATTTTTGTCTGATTCTTATAGCAGATTTGTGAAAATCTTTCAAATATTATGTTCAACATATTTGATGTTACCCTCAGGTGTATTAAGGCTTGGCTTTTCTTAAATTTAGCCCGAAAAACGCTTTATTTTTGTGATTTGATTCAAATACCAAACTTGCAGATATCACTCAACTTTGGAATTGACACTTTTGTTGAAAAATATTGTAAAATACCAGTCACGTGACCTTGTTCCGCCAATCAATGATATCCATATTTTCAAGTCAAAATAGAGTAAATTAAAGCAATTTGAATCAAGCCGTAATTGGTATTGATTGAACACTTATTGAAAGATATATATGAATTAGCCTTTGAACATGACCTAGCATTAATGTTTCACGAAATAATTTGCAAAACAGGTCACGTGACCAACTTTTCAAATCATATTTCTCAAAATATCTTCTAAACTAGCAAAGCTAGTACAGGTTAAAAAGTTAATTCATGTACATCTTGTGTCCAATCCATACCAAATTTGTTCCAATTTAAATATCTTTAATTTGTCTCATTTTTGACTTGAAAAATAGACGCCATTGATTGGCCAGCCTGTGGTCACGTGATTTTGCAATATTTTCCAACAGAATTGTTGAAATTTCAAAGTTGAGTTACAACAACAAGTTTGGTTACAATTGAGACAAAATCGATCAAATTACAAAAAATAAACAGTTTTTTTGGCTGACTTTAAGCAGGCTGTGGAAGGGGTTTTTTCGTGATCCGTGATTCGAGCTATATTTATGCTTTAATTCGTCGGTCGTGACCCGTGATCGGCATATTTTTGTTGCCGTGATTCGTGATTTTAGCGATTATATGTCGTGAAAAAATTAAAAATCTTGCAAACCTCGTCCTCCTCTCTGGCTATTCAGGCTACCAGTAAGACAAACAAAAAAAACTTGACCTTGCGGTGACTTGAAACCTGAGATCCTATTGCTTTAAACACTAACTGGAATAAGTTATCTTATACTTTTTGTTTATTGATATCAAATTTCACCCTCTTGGCGCTACTTGCTTGTTTGCTGGCAAACATCGCTCCACGACTGTTGTTCGTGTTTTCGTGTCTCTGTATTCTTACTCTGCTTGAAAGAGTGTCATTTAGAAAGAAATTCAATATTCTCATTTGTGGAGCGAAACACAAATCTTTCTCAGAGTTTAGGACGCAGCGAATGAATTTCGTCAGAATAAATGAAATCGCCGACAATACATCATTATAATTAAATGTCTATGGTGAGTTAATATTTTTTTC
Source organism: Diadumene lineata (assembly GCA_918843875.1). Classification (NCBI taxonomy): domain Eukaryota; kingdom Metazoa; phylum Cnidaria; class Anthozoa; order Actiniaria; family Diadumenidae; genus Diadumene; species Diadumene lineata. The sequence goes on from OU974083.1 coordinate 468,193, forward strand.
AATTTTAAATATTGTTCTTAAATTTTGGTATTTTTATGAAATATTTTACTATAAACTTTAAATTAATGAATAACATTACTACGTAATTAGTTCAGCTTATAACCTGGTCCAAGAGGTTCGATTTTGCTTTCTGCGTCTCTCTCTTTGTTTTTGTTGAGGCTAAAGCGCCATAATTTTCGAGGGCGAAGGCCGAGTCGTTTTGGTGCGACGCTTCGCGCATCAACCGAGGCAGGGGAGGGACATGGTGAGTGAAGTCGAACCTCTGGGACCAGGGTAAACAACTTATAATTAATTTGCACATATATACAATGTATATTTCAGTTAAAACATTGCATTTGTCTTTGTAGAAATAAGCAGGTCTGTAAATTCAGCCTTGAAACAAGTCTTAAAGACGAATGAATAGACAGAGGGAAAAAAAGCAAAAGCAGAAGTTCGTGATTCGTGAAATGCCTTTTTTTAATGCCATGATCTGTGAAATTAGCAAAAAATCGTCCGCGATTCGTGAACGGTACCACCCCTTCCCCAGCCTGTTTAAGGCAAGCCAAGCCGTAAAAAACTTGTGCCTCTTTTAGTTGAAACAGGACAAAAATGGACTATCGGCCATATGTTTATATGTGCCAGTCTTTATGTAGAAAAGGTTTACTAAAATTCTATAGGCGGAAAGTGTGGAATCCCTAACTACCTTAAAGCCAAAGAATGAATATAAAAATATGTATTGATTAGTGATCACACGATATATAATAAATTAATATTTATGTTGAAATAATAAATGAAACGACAGAATTCATTTAACCATGTCAAGGGCCGTGCATTAAACATTGAGCCATTTCTGACCAATAGAAAACTAGTGCCATTCTCCTAACATAAACTAGGAGTGGTAAAGCACTTAATCTAAATATAAATTGATTTAGGGTGTTGCTCTCGTTCTTCGTACAACTGCTCCCAAGTTAAATTAATCTTCTCATTTTTTGCTGTAAATCGAGTCTTAAAGGTAAGTAAATATTGCTAAAGTTTTTAAGAAGACCCTGGTCTGTAATACTCCCAATGTCGCGGAAAATTTAATTGGGAAGCGTATTGTTTTAGCATGTGTTATGCTTTGTCGTAAAGTGTAAAGACGTCAAAGAAATTATACCCAAATAATTAGCAACTTCTTTTATGTCTTGACTTGAAACATTAACATTTGGAAATATCGAAATTGTTCCACTGCTTTTTGTTTACTCAGCTCTTTCTGGATTCTGCAAGATATGTTTTGTCTATGCAATAAATCATGCATAATGTTGGCAATTGATCATATTTTTATAATGATCACTCTTATAACTAAAATTATATACACAATATTTCAGTTTCGTCGATGATAACAATAAACCTCTTCTTAAGTTCATTTAGTAGTTGAAAAATGAAACGTTGATGCACGTCACATCCAACCTGTTGAATAACAACGTGCAATATTGTTTGTTAGATAAAACTATGAAATAAAAGCTGGGCTTATATAGATTATATTTCAGAAAAACGAAATGTTTAAATTAAGAAAACTGTTTTCAGAAAATTGCGTTTTTTGAACTTTTACCAAGGGATTTAGAAAAACGACTCATGTTGTCACGCAATTAGACGTGGATTTGCGTTAGACTATAAATGTAATTCCTAGCGCTCTATAGACAGTAGTGTCATGCAATGTAATGATTTTATTCGTAATAATTAAATAAGATATGATAGGCGGCATTGTACTGCAATTTGTTCAGTCCTATGCACAATTAGAGACGTAACAATAAAGTGATTTCAATTGAATGATGAAAACTAGAAAATAAGTTTTTCAACCTTCTTTAATTGCTCTATTAAACATTCATTATTTGTAAGTCCTATTTTGTGAGGTGCTTGAGCATGCATTGATGTTTTACTGAAGCGTTGAAAAGGACGCTAACTTTAATACCTCAATAAAGTAAAAAGATAAAGCGAATAAACTACTTGTTTCTAATATTTGGATAAACAACGAATAGAAACAGTTATCCCTGGGCTAGATTCAATATTTCGACTTTCATTTAAGTCACCTTAAATGAATTATTCACTAGCATAAATAAAAATCAATAGTTCGCTAAAAGCATTTTCAATGCTTCAACGAGAGTAAAGTGTATTTTATCAATGGTTCAATGAATTTTGTTAGAAATCTAAATATCTTAATCGTAGCTGAGAAATCTATTCAACTATGAGATATAAAAAAGTGGTTTAATATGTATATAAGATTACTAATGACGACCGCAGTACAGTTGTATTTTGTTTTGATAGTGGCCGGAAAACAAAATTCATGCAAAATAACATAGCTATATAGGTGTTGTTTTTCAAGTATTTTCTTGATCAATGACAAGCGAACGGAATAATTTCACGCACGTGTTTTTAATGCATCGGTTACGGGAATGCGCATTTCATCATAAGAGATCAAACTCATATATACCTATTTAAAAAAGGTTTTCCTTTCATTTTATCTATTTATCTATTTATTTATTTATTTATTTATTGATATTTATCGGAATACTTAATATCAAATACTGCATTCAAATACCGAAATGCATTGTTGACAATAAAATACCTCGAATGGAAGAGTGCGGTTTTGACTATGAAATGGATTCTGAACGTAAATCTTTGGAATATGGAGCCGGCATGTTTACAAATTAACATGATTATATAATAATGCATTTATATACTGTCAACAATGCATTTCGGTCTTGGAATGCAGTATTGGGTATTTAGTATGCGATATGCAGGAAAATCCAAGGACAACCGTTTTTTGAAACAGACATGTCTAGTATTTTAGGAGCAAATCGGCGGGTATTAGTCGTCCTTAATGTACCATGATTTTCAATTTTTCTGTGGGGGTAGGGGATGGTTGCTGGTCCAGATCTTTTATAATTAAATCGTATTTCTTCGACTTAGTGATAGTAATCCCAACACCATCGCGTTCTTTTTGTGATGTTTTTTTTTTTTCGCTAGTGTCGACAAAGATTTCGAATATATTATTACAAACATTTATGGCTTCTTTGCTTACCCGAGACGAAAGTACAGCTGCAATGCAATGTGTTATTATAATATACAAGCCTAGTGGCATCTGTGGATTTGACGTTCAAAACTAAAAGTCCTGTACCCAAATATAGATGTTTATTAATTTTTTAACATTATTATGATTATTTTTTCAAGTAAAAAATATCTTCATTTCGCTGGTTCTTTTTATATTGTTTTAGGATGGCAGTTTCTAAACCGCTAAAATATCTCGTTTTTGTCTTTAATCTCCTGTTTGTGGTGAGTAATTCAACATGAATCATAATTTAATCATAATCATAATTTCTTTGCTATTAGTTGCTTGCATTTACCAGTAAATATGTAGACAGATCAATCACCAAAAATCAATAACCAACAGCAAGAACAATACCTCCATACTGATCTTTTTTTTTTCCTGTACAAATGCTATCTAATTGTTTAAACATATGTCAATCAATTTTGACAGGACTGTTATTATTATTATTTTTATTATTTTTATTATTATTATTTAATTATTATTAAAATTATTTTTGTTTGTTTGGTTGTTTTTTATTATTATTATTATTTTATTTTTTTTTACTATTTTTTACAACGAGACAACAGCGCAGTTTTGCGGTCATCCTCATAAAGCATGACAAAGAATTAACAAATCAAAAACAGTTTCCAGTGCTTCATACGGGCAGAATGCTGAAAGGACACGAGAGGGGCGTAGGAAAGCACGACGCGTAGCGATTTAGTTTCCAGCTTCTCGAGTGTTCTCTAAACATCTCAAGTGTTTTGGTCAGAGTATATCAAACTCGGAAAACTGTTTTTGATGTGTTTTATAAATAACAAAGGGCGCGAAAAGACAGAAAAAAGTTACTTCAAAATTAATGCTTTAGGTTTAATTCAAACTGAGCAATCGCAGCGCGCGTACTATCCCAAAGATTTTATAAAACTCAATGAAATGAATACTCGCACAATAAAACATTCCGTTTTCTTTGTTTAGATATTTGGCTTCATACTTCTTGGAATTGGGATATGGGGAGAAGTAACCAACAAGAACTACGCCAAGGTATTACCAATTACTAGAAATATCTAGGATAATGTAACATAAATTGACGGCACTCAAACCATGATCACTTTGTGTGTATGTATTTGTTTACATAGTTTCCTAATTTCACATTCTTTCATCGTCGATGTTAATCTGAAATTGCATAAAGAACATAGGCAAAGTATGGCATTATTTACAGAAATGTTCCAACTTAACGATCTATAATACAACTTTGAGTGTTGTGAAGCAGCATGAAAAATAATAACTTTGGTCTGCTCAAAAAGTTTTATCTAAGACCAGTGAAACAAAAATATGTACTGTTTCACAGAAAAAAATGTGAAAAAAGACCTCAGCAAAAGTTACCTCCTCTGATACCCGATTTACACGGTGCGATTTGTAGATTACGACTAGTCGTAACTTCTAAAACTAGTCGCTCGCGCTCTAAAACGTGTTTTAAAATGTCATACGACTAGTTTTAGAACGTTTGAACCTCACGACTAGTCGTATACTACAAATTGCACGCGACAATTCGTACCGTGTAAATCGGCCTTTATAGATCCTCATCTTTAAAGCAGAATAACGTCTGTCTTATTTTAGTATGAAGTCGTTAAAGAGTACGAAGTGACAAGTGGCCCAAGACTTTTGATAGCTGTTGCTGTCATCATTATCGTAATCGCTTTCTTTGGTTGCTGTGGGGCACACCGTGAAAGCAAGTGCTTGCTTTGCTCAGTAAGTATACATATCAAACCTTTGTTGAAACGATTTCGGGCTTCCTGTGGTGAAATACACAAAGGGTCCTGTTTTAGGATTAACAGTCTCTATTCGGCCACAGATCAAAATGTCATACTTGTTGTGTATGCTTTCACTCAAAAAATTTAAAAAAATTTCGAGAAAAATTGCTTTTTTCGCATTGCTAAATTACTCCAATGCCCAAATATGGTAGGTCAGTCCTTATAAGGGAATATGTGAGTTTTGATAGAAAACGACACCATTCTTAGGGGAAAAGCCTGATATGTTAACGTTGTAGTTTCGAACAACAAAGAAAACAATGACTGAATCACAACAGGTCCTCTTTGTGTAACATATACCTTACAAGGTTAAATACACATAGATATAAACAACCATGTAATACAACAATGAAAACTAAGCATAATATGTAATATGTACAATATGAGGGGGAGATCTTTATGGGGATTTTAAGCCTCATGCAGAACGGTTAGGAATATTGCAAATCATTTATCAAATGTCTAGATTAATGCTGCTATTTCAGATTTGAAATTATCAAATTAGATGTAATTGGATAGGGATATATCAAGTTAAACCTTTTGCAAATCAGGATAAATTATGTATCGGTGTTTACAGATGCCTTCGCAGTAATAATTTGGCATTATTACCGCTTTGGTCTAGATCATGCTTTATTGATAAATTTGACTATATTTAAAAAGTTCGATATTTGTTAGTATTGTGGTAGCACTGCAACTCAACAGATGCTAATAATTTGTTTTTCGCTCTTTCCATATGCACCTTTAAGGTGCACAGACATTTATGCGTATTTATATCCAGTTACTTTAGTGACTTTGTATAATACGAATGTTCAATATCATACCTCCCAAAGTCTTAGAGGATCAACATGGGATGTACCTTTTACAGCATTAAACACTAAACATTACAGGCAACTATAAATGTATAAAGAATACAACTGAATCTTTAGAATGCGGTACTTTTTGCATGTGCTTTAAGAGTGTTATAATAGTTTCTTGTTCCTAGTTTGTGATTGCACTGTCTGTACTGCTGATCTTGGAAATCGCTGCTGCTGCTCTGGCTTACAAACATAAAGATGAGGTAAATATTGTAATACAATACATATGTCTATATATAAGAGGGTTTTTTTTTCGGGTAATAAGAAGTGACTAGCTACCAACCCAACCTTAAGCTACCAGGGTACCCTACTAGAAACCGATGACCACAAAACAACTTAAAAAGCGCGAAGCATGATAGTTTTTAAGAAGTTACAGTGGTAAAGATGTTGTTTCAGAATGAAAACTCGCAAAAAAAAGAAGAAAAAACGTGTGAAAAGTTAAGTTAGAAAAGGTTTTCGTTTTCCATATGATAACATAGACGGACTTTTTGATTTGAAGAACGATGTGTTGAGAAATATGACGTTTCGGCTGAACTGTGGCATTCTAGCTTATATATTCTTCGACTTATCCAGGAATCCATTCATATCTCGAAACGATCGAACAACTTCAACCGTGAAGACTCGCACAAACAGAACAACTGCGAAACGATTCATTAAGGATCTTAGAATATATGCTTTCGAAGCTCATTCTCATGAAGACTGCGTCATTTTTTTATCATCAAAACATCGTGCTTCAACCCGAAACATTTAATGTCTATGTTATATAATTGTCTCTTTAATCGCAATTTTTGTTTATTCAGCTTTAAGAAATTGTAAACTTTTATAATAGTGACTATTACAGTTTGTTTCAGATAGAAAATAAAGACGTTTTGTTCCTAATTTCATTGTTTTATTCCAGGTCAAGGCAGCCATTGAGAAGGCAATAAAAAAGAAAATGAACGAATACAAGACCAACGATCCTGTGAAAGATTTGGATCAGCTACAGCGAGAGGTATGCGATGACTCTTATAAAAGAGATAGTTCTAGTGCCGAGCAGTGCTTTTTAAGGCAGCGAGTGTTTCCTTGGTCTCCATGTAGAACTGCTACAAGGGCGAATCAGAATAGAAAAATAGAAAATGCAATTTGTTTGTTAAATGGTTAGATTCTCATCTATAAGCACTACGTTCAAGTTTAAAGCCGCCAAATTAGGTTCACTTTGTTCAAACATTTACCCTAACATTCTTACGTGCTGTTCAATAATAAAAGAATATATTACACATCTATTTCAAGAAAACGTAGTCGGGGAAAATAATGGAATACAGGACTCTTGATATAGATTTAACGACCGAAAGGTACTGTGGGATACAAATATTGATAAGAAATAAGCAGTAATCAGCGGCATTTACCCAAGTTAAAGATCTCCGATGGAGTGGTCAATAAAACAGTATGTGTATCGTATGTAGCTATGCATTGAAAAAACCATTCGACCCATAGACCATTTCCGTCGTGTAATGGACATCCGGGACAATCATGTATCCGTCATTTTTATTTTCTAATTGCATAGCAATGTCAAATTTAGTTGTTATACATTTTATTATAATAAAATTTGATCTTCAACCGTGTTAATTTTCATTGATATTTAATTAACCGAACTTTCGGCCGACACGGCCATCATCGGGGTTACAGTTGTTATGCATTTGTAACTTTCTTAAGCTCTGACAATGCCTAACTATCTATCTATTTATTCATTTATCTATTTATTTATTTATTTGTCTACATTTTGTTATGCATAGTTGAAATGCTGTGGAGTCCTTTCCTACAAAGACTGGGAAAATGCAACGAACTTTAAAGACAGTGACGATGTACCCCGCTCATGCTGTATGACCGATGAGCCTAAATGTGGTGAAGACAAAGTGAAAAGTGGAGAAGGCATCTATAAAGAGGTAGTTTTTTTCATAGAAAAGCTGTAGTTGTGATAACTTTCTTCTTTATAGGTAACTGCACCAAAGATACGACCACGCTTGCACGGAACTCTCTGCAAGAAAATAATGCATAAAGTGCTGATCAAGATCTGCAAAATCCTCCTAAGGCTCTAAGCTAACATATATTTCATATATCTAAAACGATGAACAGAAAAGAAATCATATACACGTGTGTGTGTATTGATCAAACAACTTGATTATTTCTTTTTTCGGAATTCAAAATGGGACTGTGGAGGAGTTACAATATTTCCAAATGCAATCTATAAATCCAAAAACAAGACACATCGTACGCGTACCATTTTGAATGTTATCACCAAGGTTCAGCGTGTATGTATAAATATGTACTGACCGACATTTTTTTTAAAGTCACAAAAAAAACAGAAAACAAAACTATCTTGTTTAGGTAACTTGGTGATAGTTTTTTATATATTTTATACATCATTATTGCAATTTGTCTTGCTCGTCTGTCTACCACAGTTTTCCAAATTACGTCATGCAATACATCACCAGATTGAGGTCCAAATTTTTGCTTGTTTAATTATTTTATCAAATCTATTTTGTAAGCATTGCAGCTTGTCTGACAAACCCTTGGTGGTTGATGCCCAAACACAACTGCAATAATCAAAGTACGGTAAAATTAAAGCATACACACTGAGGAGGGTGTGTAATAGTATTTTCGCTCCAAGGCGCTTCAAAATAGACATACCTCATATAAGTTTCTTAGATATTTCCAAAATATGCGTTGACCAGTTGAGATTTTGATCAATATGTATTATTACGAAGTCGCGAGGATCCCAAATGTTTCTCTTCGTGTAATTTGTACACCACTAGCAAGTACCCAAGGAAGAGACGGTTTAAAGAAGAAATAAATTTATGCGTTTGGTGTATATAATGAAAAACAATTAGAGCAAAAATGTTATTTATCATAATCGCACAATTGATTAGCATTTATACACCAACAATATTCTTTCTTTTGTAGGGATGTTTGTCCAAGTTAAAGGACTATTTCGATAAAAACGACAAAGTCCTTGCAGCTACAGGAGGAATAGCCATTGCTATACTCGTAATTCAGGTACATGATTAGCTAATATAAAAACAAAGCTGAGTGTTTGAAAATCTAATTAAACATTATTTAGAATATGATAGTTCCAATTCTCATTTTCATGGAGAAGTATTTGAATAAATAAAAGGAAAAGTTTACTTATTTTTTTTAGCACATTTCAAAGCTACCTTACTAAAGCGTTTTTTGATAATGATGATGATGATGACGATTAACTTGATTTGAGTCTCAATACTTGTAGCATGGTACAAGTGGCTTAGTAATCTGGGAGACTGTTGTTGTTCTTTTATTTTCAACAATTATTCATTATACTATTGGACAGAATGTCATCTACTGATGGGTTCGCTAAAAAGTGTATAGAGTAAAATCTGTTATTCTGACTTTAACACTAGTAACAAGATTATTAAGTTTGTTCAGAGAAGCATCCTAAACTTAAAAGGGAAAACAATGATGAACATGATGTTCAACCAATTGCTTGCTTTCTTTTTCTTTCTTTTTGTATTTGTGTTCTGCTAACATTTTTTTCTCATCATTGCTTTTGTTTTATAGATTTTGGGAATAGTGTTTGGCTTGGTTTTGTTCTGTCAAATCCGCAAAAATCAAGACTCCCAACAGATTAAATGAAGTCTTAACATGAAAATGAACATGTAATAATTTAAATTGTAAACGTACGTATTCGTTTCCTGGTGTAAATTCAACTTCAAGACCCTGTCATAATGGTAAATGCCAAGTTATTAAACATGGATAAACATTGTCCACTCAACGAAAAAACAAAGTGGCAAAGAGTTTGTTTGAAAGTGGACCATTGACCAGTAAAGAAACATTCTCGAACGAATGACGGCTGGCGCTTCTTACATTTATAATGTAACATGCTTTGTAACAAAAACGTTAAGTAAAAAAATGTTTGAATAAAATAATTCTAGAAACTTTATAACAAATTTTGCGTACAATAAAATTTGGGTTAGGCCGATACAGAATAAATCATATTTCATTCATCTTTCTCCAACAGGCAGTTTTGTAATATTTCGTTTAGTACAGAGGCATAATTTTACAAGGTGACCCCCCCCCCCCCCCCAATAAAAAGTAAATAAATAAAATCTTACTACTGTTACATATCGAAATCTTGTCATTCTCTTTGTCTTGCTTTTTTTGTTTTGCTATCCATTTTATTTATTTATTTTTGTTACTATTACATATTCATTTCTTTTTATATTTTTGACATTGTCTGACGTCATCTCTATTGTTGTACAAAATCTTAGTTTTGTTATTAAAAATTAAAAAAAAAAGAAAAAAAAGATGGAATAACATACCATATTCTATCAAAAAAATATTTAATCAATTAATGTTTCTTCCAAAGCAAATCCAGTCGATTTATTTCAACATAGTACTATTACATATTTTATATATTTTCTAACCAATCAAAAAGTAGTGCTATTCCCCTAAAGTAAATCAGGAGTGACTGACCACTTCATCTAAATATACGTTAATTTAGGGTGTTGGTTTTGTTCTTTGCACAGCTGCTTCCGAGCTTGAATAATATCATCAGTCTTTGATGTAATTCATGTTCAAAGGTGAGTAAAATATGTCTAGACTGTTTTAGATCAATACTATTTATATTGCGTGCTATTTATTGTAAGTAAAAAAGTAAGAATGCAAATATTATTATCTTATTGTGGATTATGCATGATTGGTGTAAGTTGTTTCAGTGAATGCGCAAATTAAGAAATTATCACAAAAGAAAAACAAGTTTGCTGCTATTTTTCAATTGCCACATGCGAGAAAAAGGAACTTTTCTGCAATTGTGGATTATGGTTGCTGAAACATTTGTTGTTGTTTTTCATTAAGAGGAGATTCTACCTGATGAACATTAAATTTTATGCATTGTTGACGATAAGTCGTATCATACTAATAATCAATACTAAATAAAACGGAACTGTTCTATGACTGAAATTAATTATAGAACAGCCCACGTTTTGGCAACATTCACAATAAATATTATTAATAACAATACATGATTATAATTATAAGAAAAAAAATCATGTAGTTTCAGATTTATGAAAATAAGCGTGACTTATCAAACGAGGCAAAATAGTATTATAACCAGTTTTTAATATATTTTGAAGAAAACGTAGAATGATGTTATTTTATTATTTCTTTATTTTAATTTATCCAGAAACTAACAATGACAGTGAGTATTTTTTCGTTTTAGCATGAATTACAAAACACAAATATCAATTAGCGTGGCCGCCCTGTAAACATAGTTAACGACAACGTGTTTGAAACACTACACAAAAGCAAGGTTTAAAATTCATCAAGTAAAATAAAATGCATTCTGTTTTGAATAAGTAATGCATCAAATTACACAATAACAAATAAAACCAGTTAAGAATATAATGATTAAAACTACTGTTTTCTCGTCATTTCTTGTGCTTGAATAATCTAAATATTTGTAATTCAAATTTTACTATTTTGTGAAGCGTTAAAAAAGACGCGGACTTGGATTATTTTTAATGTATATCCTCAATGCATCATTGCTGACACCAGACAAGCGTACACTTATCTAGCTATGACTTGATATAAAAAATATTAAATTTTAATATAAAACACGTCTATCATAAGTTATGTGAATATAATGAAATGATTTAAATTACATCCGAAAAACACTTTTAGACCGAAAGCGAAAAATGTGAATAATTCAAAAATAGACAGTTTGTAGAGTTTATTGTTGCCTTGACCAATGAGAAGCAAGTGTGAAGTGCTTTGATTCACGACAGACAGGCAAGATCGAAGGGGACTGGATATTCCATATATTGTTTTATTGTGGCATTCGTTGCGGGTTTAAATTGTCAAAAATCACGAATCACCAAGGCCATTATTGTAATTATTTGTCGAATCGATAACTTTTGAAAGTGTATTTTATCAGATTGAATGAAATCTACTGTGCCTTCGTAGATGAGCCATTATAACTAAGTATAAAGAAATATATATATATGAAGCGGCAAGATGGCAAACGTATAGCAATTCAGCCGTTTTAGAGGAAGCGATGGAATATATTTTGCAAACATTAACAATACAAAATCCCAATTTTTAAGCGTATTCTAAAATGATCATATAGTATTTGATAGTTTAAATTCTTTTAAACTGAGGGAATATAGCTCACATACTTCGAATTCCAAAATTTTCAAATAAGCCTCAGATGATAAAAAAGTCAAGCAAAAACTTAAAAACCTTCACATATATAATACTTGTCAGACTGATTGATATTTATGTTAGATATTGCGTTGACAAATAAAGTAATTAAAAAGTTATAAGCTTACAGAAAATGGATTAGATTGGATGGAGACTTAAGGTCGGTACTTACTAGGCGACAAGTCGTAGAGACTTGTCCTCGCGACATGTCGCTTCAGTGTGCACTGGTTCAACAATCCGACCGGTTGGATTTCATGCGGCAAGTCGCAGCGACAAAATTCTGTCGCGGCGACAACAATTTCTGCCAAAAATATCTAGTACACACGGGAGAAAATTGTCGCTGCGACATGTCGCGGGTACAAGTCGCTGCGACTTGTCGCCTAGTGTGTACTGACATTTAAGGCCGGTACACACTAGGCGACAAGTCGCAGCGACTTGTCCCCGCGATAGGTCGTAGCGACAACTTCACCCCGTGTGTACTAGGTATTTTTGGCGGAAATTGTCGCAGCGACAAAATCATATGTATTGGCGACAAATATTGAACCAATGCACACTGAGGCGACATGTCGTGACGACAAGTCGCTGCGACTTATCGCCTAGTGTGTACCGGCCTTTAAACTAGTGGCATCGATTTAAAAAAACTGACTACAATATAATTTTCATATACGTAAAACCTGTTTTTTGCAATGAAGACGAATGACTGTAAATTCAAATCATATCTTATATATTTTTTGAGATTCTTACAACGAGATGTTTACTTTGTTTAAAAACGTTCGAATGTTCTACAGGATGGCAGTCTCTCAACCTTTAAAGCTTCTCGTTCTTTTCTTCAATCTTCTCTTTGTGGTAAGTTAGCAATGATGCGCTTGCTTGCCTGCTTGCTTGCCTGCCTGCTTGATCATGAAAACGTTATTCCTTCAATATTTGAAACGATAATAATGATAATGTTTAATATTTATAAAGTGCAAATATCTATATGTAACTAATATGAAATACGTTTGATTTGGTTCTTTCAGATATTTGGTGTCATACTTCTTGGTATTGGCATATGGGGTGATGTCAAGAATAGCAATTATGCAAAGGTACTTTCAATGAAAACACTTACAGCATAATACAGTTAATACATGTTGTTGATGTTGTAGTCCCAACAATCAGCTGGCCTTAATTTGAGCGATCATAGTTTTTTATCTGAACATGAAAGCGCCGATCGGTTACTGTGCGGGAGGTCACGGGGTCTTGAAGATAATTGAGAAGTTGCTGACTTTGTTTCTCTATCTACCAATGGTAAGATCTCGACGTCCTCTCGGGTAACGACGTAAAACCTGAGGCCCCGTCTCGCTTCACTCACTAACCTGTATTAGAGAGGCGTTAAAGAAGCCACACTACTGTTCGAAAAGAGTATAGGGAATTCCCTGTGTGTGTGGACTGGTCATACTAATTCATGCAAACTACTAACCCCTTCATGATTGTAAGCCGCATGGGAGCAATAACGCGCGTTAAATAGCGGTCCCTATTGAGATTTGTCAAATGCGCAATAAGCACCTCACATTATTTTTTGCATCGTAAATGAACAATTCCGGGATAAAACGATAATTTTTGTTTCCTAACAAACAAATAATAATCCTAATGTGCCAACAAGAAACAACTCAGTATTGTAGAAACTCTGATAGCATCCTAAGCATCGCTATTATCGGTAGAGTTTGACTTTATCAAAGATATAGAGTGGTTTTACAAAAACCCTTGAAATACAGTTAATGTTTTGACACACTTTACCATACCTTATTGACGTTTACTTCAATCATTTATGTTGAATTTATTTGTCCGTTTTGGGTGTTTAAATAAAGAATACCTTTTAGGAAAACTGTTCTGCACTGCTCAGAACATTTTACAAAACACCTTTTTTTACGTAAATCATTTGTTCATGCAGTAACAAATTATGTGACAGACTAAATGCGTTTGCAACAGTGCAATGTTGATATGACAGACGTTAGTTACTCTAACGATATCATACGACAGTGTTTATCATCATTCATTTTGGTAAGCCATTATATTTCTTATCTACATATTTTATGTATTATATTATCCTTCACATATTTTCTTAAATACTGTATTTTATGACAATTATATTCCTTTGTATTTTTAATGTTTCCCATAGATTTAAAATTCCTAAATCTGTGATTTTTTTTCATAGCTAGTGTATACTAACGAAGACTGCATTATCCTAACATTGCCTTGTTTTAGGTAGAATTTGTGAAAGAGTACGAAGTTACAAGTGGTCCAAGACTACTGATAGCAATTGCTGTGATTGTTATTGTCATTTCTTTCTGTGGATGCTGCGGGGCGTACCGGGAAAGCAAATGTCTGCTATGCTCTGTAAGTACAGTACTTCGTCAGTAGGTAACTGCTTGTATGCTATTGATTAAAATATTGCTAACTTCTGAGTATAGGTTTATTTATTTTGCTTTCTTTGTATAAGCTTTCGTCCACCTTGCCGTTAAAAGTTTTACGTCAGTCTCTTGAAATTACACTAACATCAATTCTTTAATTGAATCATTTATCACAAAGCTCATCAGTGATCATTTATCACAAAGCTCAAAGCCTTTATATTATTGTAGCAAGGATTGTATGGAAAAAAATATGTAGAGATATTTATCCTCTTTTTCATATATGACCGAGCACGAAAGCCTCAAGACCACTAAAAGTTAATCATGTAATATACATGTATAAGATAGATATAGATATCTATAGCACAAAAATACATAGACGTAAAGATACATAACTTTAATTCTGTAACTCAATGTAGCTGTGCGCGCGATTGCTTTTGATTAAGTTTAATTTTCTGTTTGAATTAACTGTTTGAATTACACTGCATAGCTAGTTTGTAAAACAGGCAAGGCTAACTAGTATGAACACATTCACACGAGTCATGCAAGTTGATGTTTGGTTTTTACTTGTTGATTATGATATGAAGTAAGTCAATATATTTTTCGTAGTTTGTGATTGCACTGTCTGTACTGCTGATCTTGGAGATCGCTGCTGCTGCTCTGGCTTACAAACATAAAGATGAGGTAAGTAAAGTAGACCGACTTGCTGTTTAACCCTGCATGCAGGAGAATTAAAAATCATCTAAAAAAATTATCCTGTATGGAATATGGAGGCCATTCCTAAGTTTTCGGGATACAGAATGACCTATAGTGCTCCGAAATCAAGATCCTTGATATCCACAATCCATATATTAGCACAATCAGTTATCCATGATCTTGGAAACGTATAGGTCACCCCGGTCATTCCTGAGTTCCTTTTTGATATTTGCAGTTCCACGTTTTCAAACAGACACAATTCTTTCCCAGAACCATATTTCTGAAATATCTATCCCTATCTTATCATTGGTTTATATCATGTCTAATTGCAGTTCAAGACTGAACTTGAAAAGGCACTAAAAGAGAAGATGAACAAGTACGAGCCGAAAAAACCTGCAAAAGATGTAGAAGATTTACAAGAGAAGGTATGTCTTGACTAGTTTCTAGAGGGACTTCAACACTGAATATCTTTAAAAGCTAAGAAGCCAATCACAATTGTCTTAAATAAATTGAGAAAAGTCAAAAAGTTTCATAATAACAAGACTTACAGAATCAAACCCCTTCCACAGACTGGATAGCGTCATCGACAACGTCTCCTTCTACCGTTCAAATAATATAAATATTTCCAAAAGGTCTAGTAATTAGCGAACTTGATATAAGTTTAAAAAGGACTATAAATCTAAAGATGCCATAAGAACTGCCGAAAGATGTCAATCAAATGTGTCGTTATTTGTTTCAGAACTTATATGAAATGTGAATATATATTAAAAACATGCTCATATGTACTTTGTGTCATTGCACCTAGCTGAAATGCTGTGGAATCAATTCGTACTTGGACTGGAATAATACCTTGCATTATACAAGAACTGGTAATGTGCCTGACTCATGCTGTGTGGAAGTGAAAAACGACTGTGGTAAAGGCAAATTGAACTCTCCGGGTAAAGATATCCATAAAGACGTAAGTCATGTCATATTTTATAGTAACAGTACTATTGAATATAGATGCAACGGCTAAATAGCCTTGCAATCCATGCTTATAATTTTCAATTGGCCTGCGAGACCAAAAGATATTCATTTTCTTTCTCTGAATATATTTTAATTGTACGTACACTCTGAGTAAATTGTTAATAATTGTCATTTTGAATTTTTTTATCTTTTTTAATCTAATTATTAACTATCATGATTTCATGTTGCATTTTGCCAAACAAATCCTTACAATCATCATCCACCCCTTCCAAACTAGCTTTTGACATGCTGCAATTAAGTTATTCAATTTCTAAAAAAAAATGTAACCGATCACCTGTCTATTCTCGTTTTTGACAGGGATGTATTTCACAATTGTCCAAAGATTACAACAAAGTACTTTCAGCCACGGGAGGAATTGCAATTGCTACACTCGTAATTCAGGTATACGAAATGCAATTACACTTTTAATTGTGGATTTTTAATCATTTATTCACAAGTTAGGCAGATTATTGGTTGGTTCTAAAACTACCAGTCGGTCTGTTAGATAGTCGGCTGGCTGACTGTTTGGTTACGTTGGTTATTTGATTGCATAATTGCATTTATGGTAACTTTTTCTGCAACTGCGTTTTTAAATTAATTTTTTTTTTTATTTTTGAAAATTAATTGGCCTGTTCATCATTAACATTTTCCATTTTTTGTAGATTCTGGGAATACTGTTTGGCGTTGTTCTATTCTTTCAAGTTCGTAACAACCAGGACACTAAGGAGATTAAATGAAGTGCTAGCTAGTCCACAAGAAGGATATATCATTTTCAAAAATTCTTTGTCGGATATTTAAATGCCCGTTTACACTATCAAATTCTGCAGTGAAATTCTCGCGCGATAATTGCCGTGATCAAATTGAAAGCCAAAATTGCTCGGTTCGAAACAGCCTGCAAACCTCGCGGCGATTGTCACGCGATAATCGTAGCAAATTCAAATATGCTCGAATTGGGAATTATCGCGGCGATTTTTTGGCGAAAACAATAGATTTATACCGTGCTCGTGCGTTGGCTCGTGATCTGACGAAAAAAAAACACAAACATTTTTATGAAATTGCAATGAAATCGCGCGATAATCGCTGCAAATATCGCAAGTCGTTTGCACATGTTGCAACTCAATCTCGGCGATATTCGCTCGAGAATCGCGCTGAACAATTTGCTAGTGTTAACGGCCCCTAAGAGAATGGTGATAGTCGAATGAAGATATCACGACCATGCAGAATTTGGAACTATGGCTAGCTTTCATTAAAGGAATTACCTTAATCAGTTGTGACATTGGAACTATATCTTTAAAATAATGACCATCGGTTTGGCTTTGTATCATGTAACTGAATTTCATATAGCTAAACTGTTTTACCATAGATGAAGCTCTTGCGCCCATTAGTTGAAAATGCAGCTTTTAAAATAGCTCACATCTGATGTTCTAGCCTATAATATTAGAAATAGATATTTTTACTTACCAACTTCTGCCAACTTCTGCCTTGGTCGTGAAATTGACATCCCACAATTGACATTTTCTCCAATAGCGTTTTTCTTTTGAAATATGTGTACGAGATTGTAATAATAATTGTAATAAGACAATTGGGGTTTAATTACAATGTTAACTTTCCAGTTTGTATTTGGTATTTAATTATTTGTTTTTTACCTGCCTGCTTGCCTGCCTGTCTTTGTTTATATATTTATTTATATCATTTATGTTTTTTCTTTCTTCCTTTTTTTTATTTTTTATTATGTTTTATTTATTCATTCACTCATTCACTCATTCACTCATTCACTCATTCACTCATTCACTCATTCACTCATTCACTCATTCACTCATTCACTCATTCACTCATTCACTCATTCACTCATTCACTCATTCACTCATTCACTCATTCACTCATTCACTCATTCACTCATTCACTCATTCACTCATTCACTCATTCACTCATTCACTCATTCACTCATTCACTCATTCACTCATTCACTCATTCACTCATTCACTCATTCACTCATTCACTCATTCACTCATTCACTCATTCACTCATTCACTCATTCACTCATTCACTCATTCACTCATTCACTCATTCACTCATTCACTCATTCACTCATTCACTCATTCACTCATTCACTCATTCACTCATTCACTCATTAAGTAAATAAGCAGTTCACTCATTTGTTTTATTTAGGAGATACTTTTATCATAAAAGTGTTGTTTTTTTTGTTTTTTTTACTTCATAATTTAGAATATAGTTCCGATTGAATGGAAAGATGTGTTTTTTTAGGATTTTGTAACAACTAGTTAAAGTAGCAGTCTAATCGAGGATGCACACAAATATAAAACATATATCATCTGATATCATCTATACCTTGCCAATATGTATTTACAGACAGAAATCTTCAAATTCTCATTTTTACTACTGCTTCATTCCGATTTTTTTCAATTTTTTTTATTGTTGTTGTTGTTGTTCTTGGTTTTTTTTTTTTTTTTTGCTTATGTTACCAATGTTTCTCTTAAATGTTTAGTTGTCTATTTTTTTAAAAAGTTAGTTTCGTTTCTTTTATTTAATTGTCTGATGTCACGTATAATATTGCGTTACCGCATCCGGCATACCGCTGTCGCCTGGAACCACTATTAAATCCGACCTCTAGCTAGAATATGCTCAGGTTATATTCAATTACACTTCATTATAACATTCAGTTCGCCGGAATTCAGAGGTAAGTTCAGGTAAGGCTATAGAAATTTGACTGAATCATTTTAGTATGTGATCCTGAAAGTAAAAATAGTCATTGTATGGAAGTCTTTCAATAATAGGGAGGTTTTGGGTTGTTTTTGCTCAGCTTGTTCATGATAGAAGTCGCTATACTTGAATTACGTACAGAATATGTCTATTATACACAGCCATATCTGTGTAGAAGAAAGTGTTATGTTGAAGAATTGAGGCAGCGTTTACACGAAGCCGGCTATTTTCGTAAACGCACATTTTTTTATCCGTTTAGGCCTACCGTTTACACGAAAACGCTACTTAGCCGGCTATTTTCGAAAACGCCTCTCAGAGTGGATATTTTCGAAAACGACGGCTATGCGTTTTCGTGTGAACGCTTTAGCCGGCTACTCTCGAAAACGCTGAAGTCATTACTTTGGTCCAGTCATAATGAGAGAGTTATTCAAACTTTTATTCACCAAAATGCTTACAGACGCTCTTCAAGCTAACGAAAACGATGCGAAAACGATAAGCGTTTACACGAAAACGCTATGTAAACGACTATATTTTTAGCCGGCTAAAAAAATAGCCGGCTTCGAGTCACTGAATGGCTGAAAGAAAATGATCGATAGACACGTTTCTCATTAGTAAAACTAAACTTCACGTTTGTCCATTTTGCGGTTATGAATTTTGCCTCTAACAACTAATTTACTTATGAACTACTTCCTGTCAGATGTGTATGTAACAGGGTCACCGGTTAATCACTGTCAAGTGTTAATCATTTTAAATAATAGTTATTATTATTGCTCTACATATTTTATTTTCTGTAAACGAAACAATGTCGACTGGAAAAAAAACTGAATAAATGCAATTTTAGAGATTTTTTAAAATTCAATTCATTTAGCTCCTATCATTTTAATTTATAGAATATTATTTTTACATATACATATATAACATATATGTTAGATAAACCATAATAAGTTGTAAACAAAGAAGTATATGTGTAATCATTTTTAAATCAAATTCAAGAAGCCGATCGTAAGTTACCTTAACAGTGAGATTTATAATGGTATATCGAAAAGAAAAAAATTTAAGTTTTCATCATTATTTTTGTAATAGGTCACGAAATTCGCCTATGAAAACGAGACAAGATGAAATTTCTATGATTAAAGTATATGATGTATTGGGGCTTCATATTCTAGGCAGCGTTTACACGAAGCCGGCTATTCTCGCTATTTTCGTCAGTCTCAGAGTTGATTGTTTCAAAAACTCTGCGGGTCATGCGTTTTTGTGCAAACGTTTATTTTTCAAAACAATCACCTTAGTCCAGTGTTAATGAGGAGAATGTTATCCCAACATCAAGACGATTACAGACCCTACTTAAGCTACCGAAAAACGATACGCAAACGATACATTTTATGCACTAAAACGTTGTTTATAAGGGTACTGTTTAAACGGCTTCAAAAAAATAACAGGCTTCGTGTAAGCGCTACCTTGACTATTTATATTTATTTATTTAGG
Organism: Diadumene lineata; assembly: GCA_918843875.1. Classification (NCBI taxonomy): domain Eukaryota; kingdom Metazoa; phylum Cnidaria; class Anthozoa; order Actiniaria; family Diadumenidae; genus Diadumene; species Diadumene lineata. The sequence continues at coordinate 488,393 of OU974083.1, forward strand.
GGAATGATGTTATTAACTGTCTTTGTCCTTTCTCTCCAAGTAAAGAAAGAAAAAGCATATCTGGTAGTCTTGCTATCATGGCTGGGAAACTCGAAAATTGCGTCATTAAAAAATTGGTTATCTTCTTCTATCAACTTTTCTTTGTAAGTATATTAATCATAAATAGAAAGAAAGAAATTACACAAGAGCAAAAAACAAACATCGAAAATTTAGTTCATTGCAATAGAACAACCATTGAAACAGAGAGATTCACGGAGATACAAAACAAATTAAGTGCAATGAACATAAAAAAGCATATTTGACTAATTAGTTGTCATAATATCTGTGCTTCATCCGGGAAGGGGGCCGGGGGTGACTCCTGGATAAACGATCGCGGATGATCATGGTTTCTTTCAGGGGAATCCTTACTTGTTGGTATCTTTTAGGGGTTGAATGGCACTGAAACCTGTGATTTTGGTAGCTTTTAAAGATGAAAATATCATGAAGCCACGCCCTTTTAAAAAACGTACGGTATCTTTAAAATTCCGACGAGCATCCCCGATTGCATATCAGCCGGTTTGAGTTTGTTTGCTGTTTTTTTTTTTTTTTTTTGTGTGTGTGTGTGTGTGTTTGTGTTTGTGTTTGTGTTTTTTTTTTCATTTTTTTTTACGGTTAGGTTTTCAAAATAACGAAAGTAAGCCACACAAACTCACAAGTACTGGATAATTTTATTTGTTATCAACGAATCACGCGATGGTTTTCTAGATCACTAGTGACGAGGAATTATTTTTGAAATTATGACATAACGAGGAGTAATTCAAATGGCCAATAACTGGTAACGAAAAAGTCCTTGGACCCCAAATTTATAATCATACATACATACATACATACACACACACACACACACACACACACACACACACACACACACACACACACACACACACACACACATACACACACACACACACACGCGCGCACACACAAACACACAGACAGACAGACAGACAGACAGACAGACAGACAGACAGACAGACAGACAGACAGACAGACAGACAGACAGACAGACATACAGACAGACAGACATACATACATACATACATACATACATACATACATACATACATACATACATACATACATACATACATACATACATACATACATACATACATACATACATAGTTGTGAAATGAAAATAGTTATATTCATTTAAAAGATTACAAAAATTCATTTTTTTTTTACTTTATGTACAATGTATAAATTAATTGATATATATTAGTATGTACAACACAAGTAACTAGATGCAAAATTATGGAAAAGAGGAAAAATGTTTAATTAGAAGAAAAAAAAGGATCAGATACAATTTAAGTCGTGTTAGTTAAAAGCAAAAGCTATTAACTCGCTTATACAATATAGTTATAAGTCGCTATAAGAGGATAGCAAATTATTTTCTACTCAAGTGTTTTAATTTTTCATTAATTGAATTCCAATCTTGAGGGCCAACATATTTTATATTAAATAAGCCATATTTTTTTCTAGGATTTGGATGAGTATCCATAGCATCATACAGCGTTACAGTTTATTTGTTAGTTATTAAAATTAAGAAAAATTAAAGTTATATAAAATAGTTTTTTTACTCATATTTCTTGTGCAGCAACTTAAATGTTAATATACACACTTTTTTGAATAATCTTCATTTATAATAGTTATATGCTGTGTTTTGGCATCTCATTGCTTTTTACCAAAACTACGAATTATTAAAATTCGACAGCAAGCATTTGGTATTCTCTGTAAGGACCGTGTTTTTTAGGTTTATTAGTTTATACACACTATTTGGAAATTTCAACTAGGCTGGACATTGGGTTGGTATACCTCCACCTCCGGATCCGTCATGCAATTTTTTTTAATTTTTTTTTAAATTAAATTATTGTTTTCAGCTCCTTGGTGTGTCAGGATTTGGTTATGGTATTTATGCTGCGTACGAGATCTCACCATATCGAAAATTGACATCTACACCTATGGCTAGTGCTAGTCTTCTCATAGTGATAGGTGTAATTGCGCCATTTGTAGCTTTATGTGGTCACAAAGCGGCCAAGACGAACGAGAAGGCAGCTCTGGGAATAGTAAGTACACTGATGAACATGATGAATAAATGAACGATCGAACTGTTCAGCGAATCAATCAATTATATATTTGGTTAAGTAATGTAAGAATTAATTGAAAGATTACATGAACGAGTGAATGGATAGAAAATGAGTGAATGAATGAATGAATGAACGAATGAGTGAATGAATGTATGAATGAATGAATGAATGAATGAATGAATGAATGAATGCATGAATGAATGCATGAATGAATGAGTGAATGAATGAATGAATGAATGAATGAATGAATGAATGAATGAACTTGTAAGAGAACTTGTAAATGCTGAATGTAAGAATGAATGGATAAACTCATGAATAAATGAATGAACTTGTGAATGAACTTGTAATTGAATGAATGGATGAACAAATGAATGGATTAATGAATTTATTAACAAATTAATGAATTGTAAAATTGATAGATAAATGAACGAATGAAATTGTGAAATAATACTTTAAAAAAAAGAATATATTAATGAATGAATAAATAACTGATAAATTAAGCAAATAAACTTGTGAATGAACTTGTAAATAAATTAATAAAAGTATGGATATATGGATAGATGAATAAATGATAAAATATTTGTATTACTTTATAGTTGTTTAGACTGATGCTGATCCTACTGGGATTTGAGATAGCTGCTGCAATGCTGAGTTTCCATAGTGGAGATACGGTAATATTCTTATATTTTAGCTAGTATCGCCATTTTATCAAAACAAGGCAAAAAACTCGTGGTGGTTAATGAGTACAGTAAATTGTCAATTTAAGCAATTGCTTGAAAGAAGGTCGACCCGAAAAAATCCGGGTTTCAATGAGAATCGAACTAACAACTTTTGCGTTGCCGGGACGTGAGTGGTCAGATTGACCTGATAGAAAAAAGACGAATTTTATGCTGGAAAATAAAAAAGAGAAGTTCTTCAAATTTGCCAGCGAAAAACTTAACAATGGTAGATATATTAACTTGTTTCCGCGTCGTCTTTTTGTTAAGAATATTAGGTTTTTAGCTGGGTAACAGACTAAAAATAGTCCGGTTTCTAAACATAGCACTGTACTAGCGTGGTTCCTGATGTGGTCCAGCAAGAGAGTATGAGATAAGAGAGCTTATTTCCCTAATTGGGCTGTACACTCATCAGGGGATGTTTTCATTCTATTTTTAAACTGAACATCTCAAGAAAAAAAAAACAGAGATTGCTATTAATTTACAGATCACTAAAATAATTAAAATTTGTTTATTTGTTTATGTCTATATATTTTGTTTTATTCATCTATTTATTGCATACATTTTTCTTTTCTTCACTCGTTCAATCATTTATTTACCCCCTCGATAACCTTCCAATTGATGGTTTTCAACAATTCCCAGGAGACAATTTAAACAAAAGACATGGCAGCCATGCTGGTGGACTTTTCAAAAGAAAAACACCACCGTGACTGGTGGACCCTTTTGTTCTACTCACTCTCTTGGGAATGGTTGAAAACCACCACCGTGACTGGTGGACCCTTTTGTTCTACTCACTCTCTTGGGAATGGTTGAAAATCACAATTGTTCTATAATTCATGCATACAGGGATGTGCTGGTTCACTCAAGAAAGAACTCGTTGACAAGTTAATAGTGGTTGGCACTCTTGCTGCCGTTCTTCTTGTCATACAGGTTTGGTTTTGATTTTTTTTTCTGAATAAATAAGTGTTATTGAATTAAGTACTATCATTACCTTCACCTTCACCATCACCATCATCATCACCGTCATTGTCACCATCTTTATCATCAATATCATCACCATTACCATCATGATCATCAATATCATCATCATCATCACCATCATCAATATTATCATCATCATCATCACCATCAATATCATCATCATCATCATCACCATCAATATCATCATCATCATCATCACCATCACCATCACCATCAATGTCATCAACATCATCATCATCACTATCATCACCGTCATCGTCACCGTCATCATCATCAATATCATTATCATCTGCGTAATCTTGGTCCTCATCATAAACTTCATCGTCATCATCATCATTTACATATTTTGATATCAAATCGAATGCATAAAATTGAATAATAACCACATCGACCGTAGCCTTAAAAAAATCTGGGTCAAGAGAGATGCCTGAAATCTTGGACTGAGTTCGTTCCTCGAGATTCTGATTGAGAATTTGATATTCCATTGGCCTGACTTCCAGAAAGTAAAAATGTTCGAGTGAAAGAAAAGAAACGATTGGTATTAATAAATGGATTGTAAGAGTTCTGCATTTAGCCTGATTCGTGGGTATTTCATTATATTTGGACAATTGTAATTTCTTAATAAACACTCTTTTTTCCAGATTGTTGGCATGGCCTGTACTGTCTTTCTTATCCATCTATTAGAAAACACACCCACAGAGACACAGGATAACCACGATGAATCTAGAAATATTCCCATTGAGCTCCATTGAAGCGACTACAAAGAAAATGCTGACAACTAATTCAAAGTTGCTGTCCCAACCGGGATCCTTTGCGCGCATGTGGTCTTAGAAAGTTTATTTCCAATCCGTCTGAATAATTTAGAATTGCCTCACTGATGACAAAAGAGTGACTTATTTAGGATTCCTAATTCGGGATTGGTCGATGTTTGACGATATTTTGTAGATTTAATTATTGAACTCATATCTAAACAACAGTACAGGCGCGGTAAACATCGTAGTTGAAAAATCTCTTTGGAAATAGTTACTACCGTCAGAAGTCAAGATTGTGCAAACTGAAAAGTAGATATTATATACTGCAATTGGATACTATTACCATCTGGAGTGCCTCAAGGATCTATACTTGGTCCTCTTTTCATGTCAACATTACGTCAATGCCAAATCTGTTTATGTTATCAGACTCTACGCTGGCTTAGTTTGATGTTGATTGTTACAATACAAGTCAAGTATAATATCAAACCTTTATCATTTTAAGGACGTTGCTGTTCATTTTTGCTCGAAGTGCTCATGACAATATTTGGTAATATTACATTTTTGGAAGTGGTTGTAAATTCTATTTTGACAAATGTTTGTTCAATTTAAATGTGTAAATTGTGAGAAAATGTAACGAAAACGTGAAGAGATTGTATGTAGATATAACGTTTTTCAAGTTGTCAGCCATTTTCAGTTGAACTTAGTATCGTCGTAATGGCAAAAAGCTCGAAAAACCCAGGAACCCCATCGAACAGCATAGTTTGATAGTCACATTTTGGTATGCATTAGATGCGACAGAGCATTGAGTACCAGTAGACAAGTCGATACCAGCTTCTTATATAAATGTGTTGTTTGTAGATTTACTATATTTTATCAAGGGTCACGTGACTAATGATGTTTTATGTCTCATTACTGACTTTTTGTTCGTCAAAGTATGCCTGTCGAAGTTTGACTTAATAATGTAAAAAGATACACTTAAGATATTCGAAGAGACATTAAAGTCTTCAAATAAACAAGCAGCTTTGATTACCCCACTTGTATTACTATTTGTTATACAATAAGCTAATTTTAGTCTTGAATATGCGAGTCAATATTCATTTCAAATGCTGTGTAAGGCAACATTTGGTGATTGCACTTATCGAAGTACATTACTTACTGATGGTTCAATAGCTGTGTTTGGCACTATTTGATATCAGTTTTATTTCCGGCAACATAAACCAAGACTGATAAACCCATGTCCGCTAATTTCACAAACGAATTAGTAAATCTTATGCTTTTATATGAGCATTTGAAATTACTCTGAATACAACACACAAAATTGCTAAAATCTAAATGTAAATCTAAAGTTAAATTAGATTTAAATCTGTGCAGCCTTTTATACATCCCTTAATTTAATAAAGATGAAAAGCTACAACGCAGCTGCAAGGATCAAGAACGTCATTACGCACTAGCAAAAGCGAGCAGTTGGAACGATTTCCTAAAATAACTAAAATATGCAAATAAGCTGAGGTTTCTACGGAATTACTTCTGTACTAATTTTAAAAAGACTTCTTCATTGATGTCTTGATTTTTTTCTTCTTAAACTTTTTGTTAAGTTTAAGTCTGTATTCTGTTAATTCTGTATTTATAGGTCTTATAGCCTTTATTTCCAACAGATTGCATTCTTTGTGAGACCTATCTTATTAATTTATTTTAAATAAATTGAACTATAAAACAAACTTTTACGGCACCATGCAAAAAGCAAGTGGACTTTAAAACATAATTTTCTTGTTATTGAAATGTATTTAACTTGAATGCATTCATTAAAGCTTTAGAATGATTTCTTCTAAACAGTGTATTTCTTCCTTTCTTTTCTTCATTTCAAAACCTAACCCCTAGCCATAACACTAACCAGGAAACTAACCCACAACCTAACCCTAGCCCTACCACTGACCATGAACCTAACGCAGAACCTAACCCAGAACCTACCCTTACCCTAACACTTAAACCCTGAACCTAACCCAGAACCTAACCCTAAACCTAACCCTGATCCTAAACCTAACACTAACCCTGAACCTAACCCAGAACCTACCCCTAAACCTAAACCTAACCCTAACACTAACCCAGAACCTAACCCAGAACCTAACCCTACCCCTAAACCTAATCCTAACACTTAAACCCTGAACCTAACCCAGAACCTAACCCTACCCCTTAACACAACCTGGAACCAAACCCTAACCCTAACCCTAACCCTAACCACAGACTTCAGCGTTAATTGGACCCATTTAAATTACACAATGGATCATATAAGTACACTTTTTTTCATTTTATTCATCATCATTCTTATTATTGGTAGTAGGAGTAGAGACATTTTCATGGTCATGAAAATGACTACCAGTCAACACTGAGTTTTACTACTTCAAAATAAATTATACTGGTTCAAATTAAACTGAACTGGTTCAAATAAAATTGAACTGGTTCAAAACCAAATTGAACCTGAACTACAACATATATATATGAGTCGTGAAAACTTAAATTGGGTCTAGCTGGCGAAGACCCCTTTGATGCACATCTTTTTCGTTTTTCACTTTTCTTTCTTTCGAAGTCGATGTTTCTCAGTTCAGAAACCCTTAGACCCTATTTAAGAAGTCACGACTCATATATTTCTATATCTTCATAACAGATATAAAGCCACAACTTTGATATCTTCTGATAAGGGCTAATTGAAGAAAAACGTCCATCCTATTTTTCGTATAAAGCTTTATCAACAAAATTCACATTATCGTTATAATTGGTTGTAAGGTTTGGAAAATTTCAAAATTTAAATCCATATTGTTAATTCTTAAACAAATAAATTGCTACTAAAACAGTTCTAAAATGTATAAATAAAGCAAACCTAGTGCCACAAAAAAAACTGATTTTTTTTTTTTTTTTTTTTTTTTTGCCAAAGTTTCAGTGAAATTTGCGACGGATATTTTGGCGAAACGAGTGAGTTAACTTGAACCAGAAAAAATACGTTTCGCTGAACTTTACGGAAGTTGAACTACACCTGGAAATTTTATCTCTTTTTCACCTACAAAATTATCAATAAGATAATGACAACAGTAGTAAAACCAAGTTGAAACAGTTTGAATGAAACATGAGAATAGCATTGTTTACCATAAGTTTTTTTTTAATCTCAAAATTGTTTTATGACATGCATACCATTCAAATGATAATAAAGGGGAATGGGTATTAAAGGAAAGTTTTTGAAAAATAGAATAACAGGTTGTAAAATGTAAAATTCATTAAAAAGTTCAAGATCAAATGCGTTCTACAAATAGAGTACTCTAAAAAGTGTGACATCACACTTAAGTACTCACGAGTAGTCTGCATCTTAACAATATGGATAAGAATATACATTTATGTTTCACAAATTTTATTCCAAACAATTCACCTCAGCTTCAAAACAAAACAACGAAGAAAACTTAAGAGAGCGTCCATATAACAACCAGGCAGGAGGTGATAAACCCATGTAGCACTCAGTCAGCATAGTATGTGGTAGAAGTTTCAGATCATGGTATTGCATAATCACGGAGTTGACCACCCCCCCTTGGTTTTGGAGCATTTCCAGTAAATTTCTGTTATTTTGGAGTGAAATTTTGAGAATTCATAAAACAACAAAAACATATCTGACGGCAAACAACTTTCTGCTATTGACTACTTGGCATTTGGTCTTACAAATTATGGGCAAAACAAAGATGTGAATTGTTTGTGGTTGTCATGACAACGCCATTAAGAAAGTACATTTTTCAATTTTTCAGCTACGATTCATTTTAGTAAACTTTGCACAACAATAAATCGCAAGGCCAACTTGATGATAGCAAAATTGACTTATAACTAATAAATATAACCCTTTGGCTATGTAGAAATGTAATAAAAGTGGTGGGTTTTTTCTTTAAATTTTCTCAGTGAAGCATTCAATATACCTAATATCTTAAAATTGCGTATTTTCCATCATTTCAACAAGAAAAATAAAATATAAAGCGAAGTCAAAGCTAACAACAATCACATAAAATGATTAATTGGAGATGTGCATAACGAGTTTTGAACCAAGTGAGTACCAAAAAAAAAACATTTTCAAGACACAAACCTCACTTTAAATAACGTCCTATGACGAATTTATGGTTGAAATCGATTCTAATCGTCCCTATAGATTTCGTATATTTATACGACTTTAATATAGCGACAATGCACCTCAGAATGTCCATTTCGTTTACATGAATTAATTTTGTGCATTATGTTTGAAAATCTTTGGCAAAAAAATGAGGAAAACTACATTTCTTTTTTACGTACCGTTTGTTTGTTTACAGCCGCCATATTGAATAACTAAGGAAGCCCACGCGCAGTACAGGAAGCCCACTCACAGAGTCGAATCGACCTGCGGATTTCTACTTTTTCCACCAATTTCAGCTTATCTCAGGGGGGGGAGGGTGTCTCCCATGGCAACCAACATTTATTCATCGCTACCACCGCACGCTTCACTGAGTTTTTCATATGGCGGCAACGAAGGCTTCCATATTTTGTTGCAATTTTTGCGATTTACTACACTTTCTTTACAGTTTTGGATGAAACATGTCTCGAAACTATTAAAGCACATACTGGTAATGACGTATTTAATGTTTTTTGTTTGGATAACACATAAAACGTTGCTAAAAGTAATTTCTTGTGTCTGAATATTAATGGCGGCCGTCGATCTGACGACACAATTTTGCACAAGCAAATGGTCCTTACTATGGAACACAGTGGTTTTGTTCGTTCAAAATAGGAGGTTTTATAGCTAATATGTTTCTCTATCTGATTGTAAAATTTGGATGGCGTTGGTCGCTCGGTTCGTCTCATCAATCTTCTTAAACACAAGAGTACGATATAACCTCAGCAGTCAATACCATCAAAAAGATATGCCTGCACAGGCTAATTACTAAAATGTGAATTATTTTAAATCATTTTTTGACATTTATTCATGTACTATAAATTGCGAAGTTTAAACAACTATAAATAATTATGGACCTCTTTGTCCATACTTGTAGTCCAAATTTCTATAAAAAAATTTTATCAAAGCTACAGCACTATAGCGATTTACAAACACAAGTGGGACAAACTACATCATAGAAGCTTACAATGTAAAAAATGACCAATAACTGACTTATTTGAAAGACATACATGCATAATTATGACCCTTTCCGTATTTAGTGTATTAAGAATGATAAATATAGTAAAAACTCATCCAAAGGAGAATGTTTTAACAGTTTGCATTACTTTGTTTATCAAAGGTCCTCCATAATCATATACATAAACATACCGTTAACATTTTTCCCTCAAATTTTTCATTATATTGCATGTTAACTTTTTGCAGTTCTTTGACTCAAAAATAATACAAAGCAAATAATGCAACAGCGTCAATAAGAATAAATCTAAAATTACTATGGGAGGAAATGTCGATAAAGAAATGAGTGAGGTGAACATGTAAAGTGGGCTGAAAATGAACTAACTGCAAATAAAAGGATTGATGAGAAGTACGAGACCATTTCAGTAGGTAAAATATACATCAAATGAAAGCTTAGGAAATGCTTTATAAAACCTCCTATTTAGAAGTATATCTGTTTAGTTTTTGGTAGAGAAAATTAAGTATTTCTGAAGACATTTTGCGCGTCCCGAACAAAAACGTTTGATCCCGAGAACGTCCCGCGAAAGTAAAACAGACTAAAAATCACAAGAAATAGTTTGAATCGGAAAATAATTGCACTCTACTAACACTAGAATATACAATAAGAGACACAATCACAATAAATTAAACCACAATAGCTTCCTTGACCTAATTTTTGAGCTTTTTGTAAAGGTAAGGCTGAGCGACGATGGCGACTACGCGATAACTTACTAGAAGCCAGTCAAGCGTAGCGTTGATTTGTTGGTGGTAGCGATGACTCTGGAGAGCGGCTCATTTGCATACAATAGAGTCACCCCCTCCCTCCTGGCTTATCTATTTATTGATATTATTCATTTACTTATTTGATTTTTTCATCATAATTTGTTAATTGATTCATTCGTCATGTTTTTTTATTTGGTTTTTATTTATTCATTTATTTATTTGATTCATTAATTTAAGTTTTCATTTATTAATTTATTTATTCATTGATAGAATGACTGAGTTAACTATTTTTCAATTTATCTATTTATTTGTTGAATTTGTATTTTATCTATGTTTTCTACTATTAATTTATCAAGTCATTAATTCATAATTTGTTTTCATTTTTTATTTATTTATTAAACTATTTGTTTTTTTCCATTCATTTATTCATTCAATCATTTACTTGTTCATTCAATTAATCATTCATTCATTTATTAACTCACTCACTCACTTATTCTGTCATTAACTAATTCATCCATTCAGTCATGAATTCATTCATTCATTTATTTCTTTACTTCTCTGACACATAACGGCAATATATCTTGCGCTCATAGAAATTATTGAATACTAGCACTGATAAAATAAGCAAAACTGCAAAAGAGATGTATGACATTCAAAGGACTTTCATTTTTGGTTCTGATGGTTAGGCTTGTATGTTTTTCTTTCTTTTTTTTCTTTTTCTTTTGTTCTTTTTTGTTGTTGTTGTTGTTGTTTTTTTGTTGTTGTTGTTTTGCAAGTTTTGGTTGTATGTTTGGATGTATTTTTTTTTACTTTAAAACCGTGTTTGAATTATTTTTGTTTTTCACTTAACTTTTTTAATGGTACGTCCCTTAAAGAGTCTTACGTCAATAGGAGTTGAAACAGGGCTGTCAACCCCCGGCCGTTTCTGATCTTGAGATCGCCCTGATGTTCGCCATTTTGTTTTCCCTTTGAAATTTCCCGAACCAAAAAAAAAAAAAAAAGGTTGTACGCATCATTCTTTACATAATCTAGAGGAAATTACGGTTAAAACACAGGAAAATCAATTTTTCGCATTTACCCGGGAGATTTGGCACTGAAATCTTGAGACCGGGAGATTGGTCTCAAAATCTGGAGACTCCCAGGTTATCCGGGAGAGTTGACAGCCCTGTTGAAAGTACTGCTAGAGCGATCACAAATGTGCGTTTGAAAACGGACACTGGTACATAAATTAAACAACATATATACATTTATGTTTTAATGATTTAATACATAATTGATTTACTAACTTACTAATTTGTCAGTTATTTATTTATTTGTTATTCATTTCTTCATTGATTCATTCCTGATCAATCATTCATTGATTTATTGAACTATGATGATTGAGTAAGTGAAAACATGAATAAATGATTGAATGAATGAATAAATGAACCATTGAAATCATGAATGAATCAATTTAAAATGAATGAATAAATAAATGAATAAATAAAAACCAAATAAAAAACATGACGAATGAATCAATTAACAAATTATGAGATGAAAAACAAATATATATATATATACATGAATTCATAACTTAATGTAACAAAAAGATAGTTAAATAGATGAATAAATGAGAAAATATATTAGTGAATCAAATAAGTAAATGAATAATATAAATAAATAGATAAGCTGAAATTGGTGGAAAAAAGTAGAAATCCGCAGGTCGATTCGACTTTGTGAGTGGGCTTCCTGTACTGCGCGTGGGCTTCCTTAGCTATTCAATATGGCGGCTGTAAACAAACAAACGGTACGTAAAAAGAGAGTTAGGCGCGGTATTGACCCTATATCGTTTATCCGATAATTAGAAACCGATATTATCGTCTCTATTATATATCTTTTATATGTCACTAGATGTCTTCCTTGGGCCTCTCTGACTACCTTGATAATGCGATATTATCTGATAATATCATTAATTACATCTAATAGAAAGTCACTACATGTGCCCTCTCTCCCTGTCCAAAACCCTTGATATCGCGATATTATCTGATAATATCATTAATTACATCTAATAGATAGTCACTGGATGTGCCCTCTCTCCCTGTCCGAAACCCTTGATATCGCGATATTATCTGATATTAATGCACACTCTCATTGTTTTGAAGTGTTCTTTATTTCTAATAATCTAGGTTTCTAAAAGTCGGGGAGGGTTTTGAATTCAGCAGGGAAGAGTGGGGGTGATGAATTAATTCAATTCAAACTGTAGAGAGGTCATTATTGTGTACACGGAGATGGGACAGGGGGTCATTATTTGTTAAAATAATGACCTCCTATCCAATGTCAGTTGGTACAATAATGACCTGATTACAGTTTGCAAAACGTACTTTACAAACAAAACATACAGCAACAACAACAAAATGTTTTTTATTGTTTCGGTTGTTTATGATATTTCATTACAGTTCTCCATCATGCATTATGCATATGAACAGGACTTCATTAATTGTTGTAAATTGTAATATTACAATTCCCACCACTTACATTTACACATATTTTCCCTGGATTACTTTCAATCTCAGAAAATTTGTTCCGCGCGGATAAAACTTCCGCTTTATCACTATATTTCGCTCCATGGCTAGCTTGCACAATACTGGAAACCTCAACTAACTGATTATCCGATACCCTTTTGTAGCTTTGCAAAGAATCTGATCTATGGCCAGTTACCCCCTTTATCAATTGGTCATCAAAATTTTTTTGAAACAATCTAGTCGCAGCTGTTGCTCGTAAAGAATGATTTGTGAAAAAACCATCTACCCCAGTTTCCTTCATCATTGACTGCACTACATTCTTAAGTGTATTATGACCCAAAGGAACACTACAGTACCATAATTCTCCTTTCTTGTAATTTTGCAAAGGCTTCAAGTAAAACGCCTTTTCTAATGCATCTTTAGGACAACGGCTTATATAATTGTTAACAATTCGCACAACACATCGCTCTGGACATTGTACATTGGCATATGCCCTACTAACTTTGGGTGTTAACTTGCGATGTTTTAACCCACCTTGCATAGTTTTAGACACACCCTCTGAATAAAGCAAATATTCCCTCCCTTCGGAATCAATATTAATTGAAAAATTACCTATTGTTAATTTCCTATGTTCATCCCCAGCCCTCATGCCAAAATTCAGGCCAATCAAATAAAGGGCTGTTCTCAACAGAACTTTGGGGCAACTATCGCCCAGAAATTTGTTCTCCCAAAGATAATTTTCTATTTCTTCAGAGATTACTTGTGCTTGCTTAGGATGCAAGCCTAGATTATTATTGGTTGAAGTTTTCATTTCGATATCTAGTGATTTTCGTAGCTTTTCATATGCCTCTCCAGAAAAAAACTGAACTACTCTGCCCTTCATTTCTAAATACTTCTGCAAACTACTCACTATCTCGTGCAAAGTTTTAGCAGGATACCGTTCGCCTCCTTCTTTTCTGACTTCTGCGATGAATTGGCTGAGGACGTCACTCAGGTCTTCATCTTGTCTAATATCCAACACGTCTGTCGTCCTCTCCACGATTTCAGAAACCAAAGACTTCTGTTTCATAGTTAAGTCATCACTTTTACGCCACATTGCCCAGTTCTGGTATAAACGGAAAGCCCACATTGCTTTTCTCTTTGTATTGGCAGGGATAGATTGTTCTGCTAGCTCGGCAAAATTTCGCTCTTCCGTTTTCTTGAAACGGACTTGCTCCTTTTCAATTGCTAAAAATTATAAAAGACGTTCATTTAGTGAAAAAAACATTTATACAAGTAGTTACTGAAAGTCAAGAGAACAACTTTGCATGATAAAATCACGGCAACAGAAACACGATGTTCAAATCACCTTTTGCAGTGAAAGACGAGTTGTCCTTTTCTAAACTGTCCACCAACTGCGATAAGATTTCATCGTCTTCATCGTCAGCTAAAATTTCGTCGAAGCACTCCATCTTTGTAGACAATCTTAGCAAAGTGAACGGCGAAGTGAGCTCAATGCACTGCACATTTAAATGCTAAAAGGTCTCATTGTGTTTTTCGATAAAGTGCAATTATTCAAGCATATAATTTGAGCTTTGCATTCAAGTTTATTTGAACTCCTACACAAAGCACAAAAATTCTTGTGCTTACTTGAAACCAATCAGACTTCGAATGCTTTGTATATAGAAATTTTAATGGACAACGACAACTACAATCACAGTGATTTATAGTCATGACGGAATTATTCTTTTCTTTGTATCTTTGTAAACTGACGCTGTAATAATACACCGAAAATACAAATGAAAATCAGATAAAAAGTGAACATAAAGTTTAATGCACCTTAAGAAAGTGTAATACGCTTGAGTCGTTTGCATATGATCGTGAATTCGAAAATAGATCATATAGTTTGTAGGAGAAGATAAGAAAAAAGAAAATAATGGCCTTGGACGTGTTTACCACTGTTAGTTTGCCTATTCTAAACTATCAATTGTCCTGCTCATTGCTTCTAAACCACGAACACAATATAGTTTTGATAATTCGATCAGCACACATAGTTTCGTTTCTTCGAAAACAATGAGAGTATGCATTAAATCGGATAATGGCCTCGCTCTTCGGATTATTGAAAATAATCCTCAGAGCTCGACCATTATCCTATACATATCATTAATTACATCTATTAGATAGTCACTAGATGTGCCTCTTGTAGCAGCCCGAAACCATTGGTATTGCGATATTATTTGATAATATCATTAGTTACTATATTATCCGATAATATCCATAATATGATTTCAAAATGGCGGATGGTTTTTGATATTTCATAGTTGGATGAAAGAAATGTCTCCTCATCATTTAATATGGTGTGATATTCGGTCATTATATTACTTAATAAGTAAAAAGGATATATTCTTCATAGAAAAAATGTTGAGTAGTTTAAAGCTATTTGAAATAAACAATTTTGATGTTAGTCTGTACGAACAGATTTTAGTTTGGGATGTAGCTTTTGGAAGTTTGCTGCCGGAAAGCTATGGCTTAATACAAGCCAGTTAAGACTTTATTTGCGATCTAATCGGTTCTAGGATACGTATGATATCTTTTATTTACATGGAATGTAATTGTACCAAAATGGAAACACGATTTAAACAAGAAATCTGAGATTTTCTTGGATGCATGCCTGGAGAAACACTAAACCACTCTTGATATTTTGATATTATCCGATACTATACAATAAAGTCCCACAATGCTTTGCGCTACTTTACTTTTGAAAAGACATGTTTTCGATTTCATGGTTATGTGAAAGAAATGTTTCCTTGTCACATAATATGGAACGATATACAGACATCAGCATAATTTAACGAATTACAAGGAATAAAGTTCTTAAGCCAGGCATTCTGGAATTATGCGTGTAATGTCATGGACGGGCATAATCGGTCCCTCTCCGCAAAATTTAGTAAATCGCACATAATCGTGCATAATTTGTCAAATTAGACAAATATAAACCTGATGCGAAACTTTGCTACACCTTTAAGCTGTTTATTGTTGCTTTTTTTCTAAAATATTGCGCACATATAAACTATCCGTATCGTCTACCATCTTGAAATTAACGACAGTGAGGAGCCTGGGAAAAAACATCAAATGATGGTTTTCCAAAATGGCGGACGGTAGGTAAAGAACGGCAGAAAGAACGTTTCAGTTTGCAATTGTTGTAAAACGTCGTAAACAGTGCATAACATTACATTGATTTGTAAAGGAGATAACTATATTCAAAACTCTAGAATCTGTAGATATGATTGTTTGAATCATACAATCTAAGTATTAAGTACTGTTGCTGAGTTGTATATAGAATAAATTCTTAAAGGAACAATTTAGAGTGGTATATATAGTTTTACAGGCATAGTGCGTTTGTTTTTTTAATCATCAGTATAATGAAGATCGTACATCCTTACTGCTACAGCTTATAGTACTTATTATTAGTATAATGATGATACATGTAATATTCTGCTTGTTGAAAAGCATGCATGTCCAATAAATTTACGCATAGCATTGTATTGCATTATATGGCCATAACATGTTATCACTAACTGATTGAATATCACAGTACCATAGTATTACAAGGGTATAATATCACACTACCATCGTATCACAGTACCATAGTATCACAGTACCATAGTATCACACTACCATAGTATCACAGTACCATACCATCACCATACCATAGTATCGTATAGTACCATAGTAACACAGCACCATAGTATCACACTACCATACCATCCCTGTACCATAGTATTGTATAGTACCATAGTATCACAGTACCATAGTATCACAGTACCATAGTATCGTATAGTACCATAGTATCACAGTACCATAGTATCACAGTACCATAGTATCACAGTACCATAGTATCACAGTACCATAGTATCACAGTACCATAGTATCGTATAGTACCATAGTATCACAGTACCAAAGTATCACAGTACCATAGTATCACAGTACCATAGTATCACACTACCATAGTATCACACTACCATAGTATCACACTACCATACCATCACTGTACCATAATATCGTATAGTACCATAGTATCACAGCACCATAGTATCACAGTACCATAGTATTACACACCCATACCATCACAGTACCATACCATCACTGTACCATAGTATCTTACTACCATAGTATCACACTACCATACCATCACCGTACCATAGTATCGTATAGTAGCATAGTATCACAGAAGCATAGTATCACAGTTATACCATAGTATCACAGTATCACAGTACCATATCACACTACCATAGTATCACGCTACCTTATCATCACCATAGCATAGTATCGTATAGTACCATAGTGTCACAGTTCCATAGTATCACAGTGCCATAGTATCACACTACCATAGTTTCACAGTACCATAATATCACCGTATCATAGTATCATATAGTACCATAGTCTCAAAGTACCATAGTATCACAGTACCATTGTTCGGGATAGTTTCGGGATCCCTTTGTCGTGGACACGTGACCGCTCCACGAGGTTCGGTGTAAGTTTGTTTTGAAACTACATGCAATAATTTACACATCAAAATTAGCTTCTTAATCCAGCAAATCGTAAGTAATTGTGACAAAATTAATGTAAATCGTTTCTTAAATAATTGATTTATCATTTTATTGTGATTTATTGTGTATAAATCTGATTTGTTTATAGTTTTACCGTGATTGTTAAAATAAATCCCACGGGTTGAAAGAATGCTGTTGTCAAGTTGTTTATGTTGACGAACCTCCACAAAGTAAAAGATTTGGATAATAGTTATAAAATACGATGGCTTCAGGAAGAAGAGAAAGGTACGAAGACGAAGACGTAACTACTATGAGTGTTGAAAACGTTAGTTTTGTTTGTTCAGTAGCCCCCTAGGGGACCCCCGATAGGCCTTTTTGGTATCTTGGCCAATGCATGTTTATGGAAACCATGATCCGTGATTACACGTAAAAAAACAGCCAATTTTGCTATGTAATTCTACACAATTTGTAAGTATTTTATTATACATTCCATACTATTATTGTTCTCTTTTATTGGCCATCCATATTTACTGTTAAAACAGTTGTAAACACTTAATTTTTTAACTTTTCAGTTGACTTTTATACATGAGTCTAGCACACAGACCTTCGTCAGAGCGAAGTTAACCTGTACAAGCAGATTTTAGTACAAGAATAAAACATTACTAGCAAATGGCACCTTGTGCTCTTTTACATTATTAGTCAGACATCACGAGAAGGCGAAACAATGAGTGAATTTGAACAAGAGACTGTCGTAGGTAATGAGTTGATGTTTGTTCAACGAAACGATTGTCCCGATATCACAACACTCCGTGAGGAAAACGCCGTTCGACCACCCATACTTCAAGTACCGAATCCTTTCCAGAGTAACAGTGGTTACAACCTGAGATCCCATCGTGTTTTGAATCCAAGATTTGAAGCCAATGAAGTAGTAGTAGAGAGGGGCGGATTCTGGCTCAAAGCCCTATTTCATCCAGCAATTCGTTGGGTGAAAAAAGCTTCATTTTGACTCAAATCAGAATTTGAGCTAGGCCCCTCTCTACTACTAGGGGAGGGGAGGGGAGGTGATGACGTCATAGGAAAAAAAATAATCTGGCTCAGTTGGCAAAATCAATAATGGAGGGGTGGTCAGATTTATGAATGAGCTAGCAAAATCAACAGGGGAGGGGTGGTCAGATTGATGACGTCATCTGAGCTAGCAAAAGAAAATTTTTTTTCAAAAATTTTCACAGGGGAGGGGTGGTCATGGGAAAATTAATATGCTGCAGTTTCTCTGAATTCAAGTTTTGTTTTTTCACAAATTTTTTTCCATGTTGCATCATTTTTCTTTATTACAAAATTGCTTTTTAAATAAATAAAATCTAATATTTCACGGTCTTCCTGTGGAAGGATTAGATCCCATATTTTATAAATGAAATAAGGATAATATGTTTTTTTATTTTTTATAATTTTTACCACATTTAGAAATATCATTTCACTTTCATAAATAAGATTTCCATCCACGGTGGGAAGATTTCTTCCTGTGGACATAGACCAGATAGCACTTGTAAATTTATTTAAATATGTTTTGCGAATTTCTTTTAAGGATTTTCTTATGGAAAATATTTGTTGTTTTATATTTGTATTAGGCAATAGATCATTTCTACATTTTTTTATAATGCTTTGGGAAATATATGGAGATCGACCTAGGATTAAATAAATCCAATTTCTAAAATGTTTGGATGGATTAAATTTAGATGGTTTTACAGATCTGCCTTCTTGTTTGAATAAATTTTCTGGATTTAAAATTAAAGTTGGGCAAATATCAAATATTTTTCCACACTCTTGACAATAATAAAAATAATTTTCATAGTCTAAGATTTTGTTTTCACAATTACAGTCCATTATATAAATTTTATATATCTACCTAAATAGAAACCAAGTCACTCCAGCAATGATAATTATTACAGCTGCTTTATTGTTTTCATGTTTTTCTATTTTAGGTTTCTGTTTTTTTATTTTAGGAATAGGTGATTTTGGTTCATGTTTTTCTTCTATGGGTTTTGGTTTCTCCTCAGATGGATTTTTCTTTGAAGGACCTAAATTATGTTTAACAACAGGAATAATTTCTTCATTGATATTATTTACACCAATTTTCATATTCTGTGAGGCTTTTTGCAACTTGTTATTGTAACCAACAATAGGGGAATTATTTAAAACTAAAAACGATGGACAGAGCCAACAACCGAGAGCAACAGCAAGATCTAATTTTTGTTTTGCCTGCTGTAGAGCGAATTGATATCTTTGGATAGATTTTGAAATATCGCTTTCAACAACAGAGCTTTCAAACAGTTGTAAAAATACTTTTTGCGTTTCTTGTGCACTGCCGCTGTCACCAATAATGCTGCTTCTTGTTTGCACTTGACTGCCTAGAATACAATAGACAAATGCTTCTATAGATTGATTTATTCTAGATAATCCAGCTTTTGTTAAACCCAGTGATGTAGAAGGAAAGAAATATTCATATTGCTTTTTCATTTTTGGATCGGAGACATACTCAATGTTGAAATGATTCATATGGTCTGTAGTTGCCCATTCGTCTGGTAGTTGATAAATTTTGTCTGGAATGTATTTGTCATGATCTAAACCGCCATAACTCCAATAGTAAGCATTAAATACTTCTGTAGAGGAATGATATCTAAAATCATTACCGGTGGAGAATTCTGTTTTTAACTTCTCAAAAGCATTTTTGTTATAGTAATTATTAAATTTTGAAAAATGTCTATCTTTTGGCAATGGACATTGAAGTTCATTTAAAATGCGTCTGATAGTGAAATAAACGTGAAACTTATAAAAACTATCAACTTGAGGCGATGCAGATGTAAGCATTTCTCTACTTACACCACAACCACCTGTAGCACACCAGACGGCAAAATTCAGTGCTTGTGCCCAAAATGATAAGTTGGGGCTTTCTAACCATTTTTTAACATCAGGAGTTTTTCTAAATATTATTTCACTGTCGTCAAATATGTTTCTAAATGTGAAGTTTGTTTTCTCTTTTGGTGTGATATAAACGTTAAAAGAATAATAATTCAAATGTGTTGGATTAGAATTCCATGAGAGGAATTTATAATCTGCGTTTTTATTGAAGCGGTATTTTTTTGGGAATTCCATTTCATTTACTTCTTCTGTGGCCTTTTCAAAAGCTTGTTTGTCGTTTGTGTATAAAAAATCATTTATATTTTCAGGTTTATAAGTATGTCCATTCCATGAAGGAAAGTGATATAATGTTTTCTTTAGAGTTCCATCTTTATTGAAAGGATTATAATTACCATCATTAAATAGAAATTCAACATCGCCATTTTTATTTTCACCAAATCTAAATCGTGAGTAGTTTGGGTATTTCCTTTTAAAATCTGCCCACTTCATTCTATATATTTAAGTTTATTTCTACAAAGATGAAAAAAAAAATATGCTTTTTTAAAAATATGTCCACTTCATTCTATATATTTATTATATCTCAGTTTGTATATGTATCCGCCATAGGGAGTTCTATCAAAAGAGAAAGTTAATTCTTTTTCACTCCGGTGGATAGCTGTTGTAGAAGTTCTTTTTTTATTTCCTCTCTCAGCTTTTCTATGTTGACTTGGGGTTCTTCTTTTTTTTGAAAAGTCATTCTTATTTCATTTTTCAGAGCTTCATATTTATCCAACTCTGTCATAATCAGTGTAAATTCCTTTTCATCAATAGAATTATCACGGAGTGCTTTTGAAACAAGATCAGCTATGCTATTATGTTTTGACTTAATGAGTTGAATTGTTTTCTCGTGCTTTGATACTTTTTTTGTTAATCTTTTCGTTGCCATTCCGAAAGTTGCGGAAACCAAACCAAGAATACCACCAACGGCTGATAAGGGAATGCCAACAATAATTCCTGGTCCTGTAAGTGAAGTGCCAATTCCAGATGCAGTTAGTACAGCTGATAATACGCCGCTGATTACTGCAGTTCCATGTATTAAGGATCGGACTCTTGCATATTTTTTTCTAACTTTTTCATAATGTTTAAGTTCGTCATCAAGTTGCGAAAGAACTATATTTACTTTATTCAGACGAAAGTTTTCTCCGGAAGGTAAAGTTGGATATATTGAGTCGGTCATTATATATAATAAATTTTTCAAAAAATGTATTGTGGAATTAATTTTGTTGTGTGAAATTAACCATTAAACTACATTCATTACCTTTTTCTGTTCCTTTGGATTGCTTTATGGAAATATTGAAAATACGAATTTTCTGAAAGTTTGGAATCTTTGAAAGTTTGAATTTTTTGTTTAAAGGAAAAATATGAGCAACACCACCGCTATTCAAAAGTTGATATCTTGGATAATTTTTCAAATCAACAGAAAACATTGGATGAGTTTTAGGCTTCATTGCATCATCACTTATAGTGTATTGAAGTGCAAAAGTTATACTATCATTAGCATCTAATCCACCACCATCATTGTTTGAAGTTAAAGTATGAATGTTGACTTCAGAGGTTTCATTTGGATATACAAGCATACTACATGATACAGTATCACCAATTGTATATCTTTTTGGATATCTAAATGATGATTTTCTAATATCTTCATAATACCAATTTCGCCAAATATCCACTCTATTTAAAATTTTTTCTGTTATTTGTTTACTATTCAGTTCTTCAGCTATCATTCTATATCTTGAGTATAATTAACTATAACTTTTATCACATAACCTTTATTTTTACCTTTACTTTGTCTAATACAAATAGAAAAAACCCTGATATTTTTATAATTTGTTATATTTGAAAGTGGCCAACTAAGGTTTATAGGAAAAACATATTTTACACCCTGATCATCAATAATCTTATATTTTGTACAAGTTGATAGATCAACTGAAAACATAATATGAATTGTTCTGTCATTACTTGTTGCTGTTGTATATTGAATTCCAAAATCCATAATATCATCTGAAGTTAATCTACTGGTGCGGCTATGCCCATCATCAGAAGTTAACGTTTTTATTAAAATGCTAGAGGTTTCATTTGGAATGGTATATATACAACTAGAGCCGCCGATAATTTCTGCAGGTTTGAAATATGGTAAATTAGGTAATAATTTATAATTCCAATCTCTATAAATATTTATTCTTTTTATATTTTTCTCTATTATTTGCTCACTGGTAAGATCTTCAGCTATCATTATATTAAATCAACTTCAAGAACAATGCTTGAAAAGTTTATATCTTTTTTATCTGCATCTTTGATTTTAAAAGTAAGACTACCAATGGCGGATGTTGTAGACAATGGTATAGATATTTTTGGTTTGGTGTCATAGGAAATTTGATTGGCTGTTCTGCGGCAGATAACTGCAAATAAAGTATCTCTTTTACCGTTGTATAATCGTTTTTCAGAATCTATTTTATCGCAATAAATGTAGATTTCTGAAGGAATAGTTGAAGAAGGAAAATTAATTACAGCACCAAGCAGAGATATTTTTCCCACCGCCGGTGGTTGATCAAGATAGATTGTAAAATTATTTGTTGTTGATTTTATTGTTAATTGCATATATAGTTTATTTTTTCATTTTTTCAATCATGAAGGCAACAACGGCCACAATCAATAGCCAAGCATGCTCAGCAACAAAGGAAACAACTTTTCCCGCGGTTTTAAAAATAAAACTAGCTATTGCGCCAATCATGCCCGGCAGCATTTCACCTAGTTTTTTACCCAGAGTTTTAAGTCCATTGCCAACACCTTTGGCTACTGATGAAAGTCCTGATTTTAATTGACTGACGAGGACGCCTATTGTTATAGCAACTGCGGTTGCAACTGCAGCCACTGTAAAACCATATTTTTTGAAAACTCTTTTTATTTTCTCTTTTAAAGTCAGTCCAAGTTCAGTTTCTAATTGTTCTTTTTGCGCGTTCAGTTCAGCTATTCTTTCTTCGAGCCTAATTGTCTCTTGCCGCGCAGTTTCTATTTCTTCTTCAGTGCGGTTGGTATCATTTATAATTTCTCTCTGTCGTTCTATTTGTTGTTCTAAATCTTCTATTGCCTGGTCCATTTGTTGAAGTTGTTCATTTTTTTGATTTATATCTACTTCTAAGGTTTTCTGTCTATCTTCAGCCGTTTTTAACATATTTTGAAGTCTAGTTTTTTCTTCTGTTAAAGATTGAATTTTTTCTCGAATAGATGCCTTTTCTCTAACATGACCATCTATTAGAAGCCTATTTTGTTTCATATATTCATCTTCCCTTTCTTGTAATAAATCTTTTAAATATTGAACTTCTTCATCATTAACTTCTTTTTGCAATGTTAAATTTGTTTCTCCAAGAGCATTTTTAATAGTTTTTGGAAGTGAAGGATTTACTTTTCCATCCTGAGTAAATAAAGGTTTCCATGTTGATCCTCTTCTTTTTAATTTAACTTGAATTATATTAAAGTCATCTAATTTGGAAATAAATTTACTTGTGTCTACATTAGGAAATCTACTTTTTATTCTAAATATAGATTCATCTCTTCTTTCTTCTAATTCAATTAGTTTTATTTCACTTGTAATTCGTGATAAATATTTACTTCTACTCTCACCACGTCTTTGAATTATATTTCTATATCTTTCTTCTGGAACCTCATAGCCCTTTTCATAAAAAAATTTTTTTAGTTGAAAACGCCCAACTAAACCAGTTTCTTCATCTGTTTCTAATTGATCATTTAAATCTAAGTTAGTTTCTTCATATTCTTCAGGAAGTAAAGGATCTCTATCACCACCCATTGCACCCATTTCCATGTCCATTATATATATTTAGCGGTTATATATCCTGCTGCTAACATCCCACCGGCCACATATAAAATTTCATATTGTTTTTGTTTTGAAGATGGGGAATAATAATTTTTAAAATTGGGTTTATTTTCTAATCTTTGTGCAAATTCTGGATGCGCTTTGCTATATAGAACAAAAGCTTCATCAGTGCTCTGGAGATTTTCATCAGCTTGCTTCTTATTTAAATATTGCTGTCCAAGCCAATCTTGATATCTTTTTTGTTCTTTTTGCCATTCGCCCATGTCATGCTGATATTTTTCTAATGCTTTATCATGCCTTATTCTCTCTAAATCTTTGTCTTTGCCACTTAAATAATTTCCTAAATATGATCCGCCGATGAATGCCGTGGCGTTAAGTACTGCTCCTGCTATCATCATTGCTATGGCTGCCATTTTATATATTTGAAGGAATTATTTTTTGTTTTTCTAAATATTCTTTTACCGCCACACTGGCCGCGACTACAAGAGTAAGTTTTCCATAATTACCCAAATTTGAACTGGGATCGCCGAGGAAATTTTCTTTTAGGATTTTCTTAGCTACATAACCAATCCCCGCTGAAAGTCCAACTATAACAGCTGAGTCCATTACAATTTTAACTGCTTTATTTTCTGTTGTCATATTATATTAAAAGAAAAAAAATATTCTGCATCTGTTCCAGTTTCGGTGTTTTTCAAATGTAAACTATTTATAAATTTCTGAAAAAAAATGTGAGATGATTTTAATATTGTGAATAGATTTAATTCTGCATCTGCGTCAGTTTCGGTGTTTTTCAAATGTAAACTTTTTATAATTTCCTGAAAATATTTTATATTGTGAATATATATATTATAGTATAATGAAGAAATGTAGTAGATGTCATTGTTTAAAAGAAGATGATAGTTTTATATTAAATGAACGTATATTTAAACTTTGCAGCGGCTGTAGGAAAGGTAAAATAAAACCAGATAATAGTAATAAAATTAAATGTTCTAATTGTTATTGCTTTAAAGAAGTTGATGACTTTAAGAAAGATGGTTATATTATGAAGACTTGTAATAAATGTAGAACAAAAAAAATAAAATCAGAAGAAATAAATGAAATAAATGAAGATTTATCAAACTATAAGAAACATGATCTCTGGAAAAAGATTTATAATGAAAAGGAATTCATTGATTTAAATTATATATTAGAAATGAGAAAATCAGCCGCCAATTGCTGGCATTGTGGAAGGCCAATTCAATATTTAACCTATAAGCCGGATTTTGGCCAAATTAAACGCATCAATCCTAAAAAAGGATTTATAAAAGGGAATGTAATTATATCTTGCACTTATTGTATGGCAAGATAAATATATTTTCTGGAAATTATAAAAAGTTTACATTTGAAAAACACCGAAACCGGCACAGATGCAGAATATTTTTTTTTTCATTTTTCTGAAATTAATATTTATATCTATTTTTTTTTCTTTTCATTTTTCTGAAAATTATAAAAAGTTTTCATTTGAAAAACACCGAAACCGGCACAGATGCAGAATATAAAAAAAATATTTATTTTTAAATTTTGTCTATTATTCCATAAAATATTTATTTTTAACTTTAGCTGGCTCAGGTTCAACTGTCTCCTTTATCGGTTCTAAATTTGGTTTATTTTTTTTTTCTTCATTTTTATTTTTCCTCAGCCTAAAATATAAATCAACAGCAGTTAATCCAATTCCAACTACACCAATTATAGTTGCAAAATTTATATCGGGGAACCAAGATGAAGAATCATCTTTATATTTATCATTTGTTTCGGCCAAAGCTTTTTTTGCCTTCTTATGGTACTCGACCAATCGTTTTCCGGCTTCGACGCGTTTTGGATCTTTAACCTTTTCAGGCTTTTTCTCTGGCTCAGCTGTGATTTGTTCAATTTTTTTTTCTGTTTCCACTTTTTCATCAGATGACATATATAATATAATATTTTTTTTCTTAAGATCCATCTTAACAAATGCTTAAGACTCTTAAGAATTATCTTCAACAGAATCTGAACTTTGCTTAAGAGCTGTTGGTGAGAATTTTAAATGCTTAACAACCTGTAATAGACCACTTCCAAGAGCTACAAATCTTCCACCTTTTAAAATTGTGTAACCGGCAACACTATTTAATTCTTGTTTAAGCAGTTCATTTTTATTCAAGTCAGTACACAATTCTTTCTTGTCATCAATGGGTAGAAAATAATTTAAAACTTCAGATGTGCCTTCCAAAGTCATATTAACAAGACTTCCTGAAACCATAGTTCCCATCTTGACTTGGTATCTGTTATGATACTTTTCAACATCAGCCGGTGATAATTTTTTTACATCGCCAAGAGATAATTTAACTCCTGTATACTCTTCTATTGTTCCAAGCACAGCAAGTATAGAAAGTTGTTCTCTTTTTTCTTCGACTTCAGCCGATGTTGTTGGAGTTATTTTTTTCTTGGTTTTCTTTTTCTCCACTGTGGGAATTTTTGTTTCTTCTGTTGTTTCAAATTGTTCAAGTATGGATGTCATTATATACTAGGGATTTCAACATAAGCTAAATAAGGATGCCTAAGACAAAAACAAACTCTTGAATATTTTTCTAACTTCAATATATTTTTAAATTCTTTTTTCATCTCTGGAGAAAGATCTCCGGCAAATTCATCAAAAAGAGTTTGGTTAGCCATCTTATTTGGAGAAAAAAAACTAATAATGCAAGCCACATTTTCTCTGAATGGCTTGGCAATAGATGTTAACTGCTGTGTGAGAACCCATAAAGAAATATTCTGATGCCGACCGCTAAATGCCAAACTTATAAATCTATTTGATCTTTGTTTTAAATCTTTTGTAAATGCACAATCATCTAATATGACAAGAGTTTTTGTGCCAGAGAAAACTATTTCAATATCTTCTAAAAGATTATTTATTTCATCTTCTTCTTGCGGCGGGCATAAAACTATAAATCTTTTGTCGCCATTTGCAAAACCATGGTAAGTTTTATTTCTAACATAGGTGGGACAGATGAGAATTATATACTGAAATACAAATCTGTAAGTGCTTCTTAATTTTTCTATCAAATATTTTGTCTTTCCACAGTTAGTTGGTCCTGTAATAATACAGTGAAAAGGAAGTTTATTTTTTAATTCATCCATCTATATTTTAATAAATAATCGATTTCAAATTCGAGTTTTCTACTTCCATAACTGCATCAGCCACAACAAACACATAACAATTTACATTTCCACTGCCCGTTGCAGTTCTTTTTATTTCCAGTTTTACGCCATCTTTTGTAGAATTCAATAACAGCCCGCCGCCATGTAGTTCATCTGAAGGATGAGTTCTCAGATCCACCCAAAGAGCAAACTTATTATCATAAAAGTCTTTCTGAGTTATGTTATCTGTTATACCCATTTTTCTAACTACCACGTCCCAAAAATCAGTCTTTTTCATTCCTTTGCTGTAAAGTTTATTTGGCATGCCGTCAATATTAACTGATACTTCAGTCAAGGATGGATAAACAAACTTTTCAGAATCTCTTGCACCAACAGTGTATGGTTCAATAAATAACATTAAAATGCCAGACATACTTCTCCTTGGAATATTAATATGTTCATTAATAACTGTATCTGTTGCTTTATTAATTGTAATTGTCTTATGTAAAAGTACATTTTCATAATAAAATCCTTTACTGGCATAAGCATAAAGTGCATTTTTCGCAAGTTGATCGCTGTAGATGCACTGATATTCTAACTCAATGTTTGAAAGTGAATATGTATAAGCCTTTGAAGTATCTGATGTGATAGTGATATCTTTACTTTCTGCTAAAGTTATTTCAAACGATAATGTATTATTCAACGCTCTGTGATTAAACACTCCATGGTCATCAATGATTGGATGGTTCAATGCAATTTTATATTTTGTTCCATAAATAGCCGCCAAGGCAACTTCTTTTGCGTCTGAAGTAACTTTATCTCCGGCACTTGTTCTTAATTTTCTCATATTTGCTGATGAAACTCCTTCTTTTAACATATTTTCTCTTTCTGCTTTCAAAAGAAATAGATCTTTATACGTAGCAAACAGATCCATTTTATTAGTATCCTGAAGTATCTCACCACCATAAAGAACTTTCATTCTTGTTACTAAATTCCTCGAAATATTGTTTACGAGAGTGTTGTTTGCATGTCCTGCAGTTGCAAGAGCGAGGTTAAAAGTCAATCCAACGCTGCCAGGAACAAAGACAACATTCTCACTCAACTTTGGCAGATGAACATAAAGCGTCTCACCAGGATTCGCGCTGCTGGGGTTGAAGGTTATCCTATGTAGTGTTCTATCAGCCTTTAGTGCAAGTGGTTTTCTTCTTTCGCGACTGACATCTAAAACTTCTGCTATATTACTCATATTATATATATGGAAAATAAAAAACTTTCGAACCATTATTATTCTACAAATGGATATTGGAAAGGCTATGAGGCTATTGCTCCTCTGGCAGAAGCCACTGGCGTCGATAAAGAAAAAGTTAAAAAATGGTTAGAAAAACAAGCGTTGTGGCAAATATATCTTGCAAGACCAAATTATATTCCCAGATGGCATTGGAATGTTGAAAAGGTGAATGAAGTTCATCAGTCAGATCTACTATTTCTTACTCATGATACAGTAGGAAATAAAACATATAAATATGTATTATTGGTAGTAGATGTCGCCAGCAGATATGCTGATGCCGAAGCACTGACTTCAAAAGACTCCTCCGGCGTAGCAAATGCATTTGAAAAAATATATAAAAGAAAATTAAAATATCCAGAAACGTTAATTGTTGATCCGGGAACTGAATTTATGGGTGCAGTGACGAAGTTGATGGAAAAAAATAATGTTAAAATTCAAAGATCAGAAGCAAAGAATCACAGAGCGCAAGCAATAGTGGAAAGAGTGAATAGAACTCTAGCAGAAAAATTATATTCTCATCAATATGCACAAGAGATGTTGATGACTGATAGAAGTCGAGAATGGGTTAAAAGATTACCTGATGTGTTAAAGTCAATAAATAATAAAGCGAAAAAAATAACAGGTAAAGCGGCTGTTGATGATGTAAAGTTAAAAGAAGTTTCAGAAAAGCATGTGCAATATAAAAGACCAGTTGGTATAGAAGAAAAACGATTGCCTGCTGGTGTAAAAGTTAGATATTTATATCAGCCTGGAGAATATGAAGGTGGTGAAAACCAAAGAGCTACTGATCCAAATTGGAGTTTTGGAATTTTTGATATTGTAAGAGCCGTTGTCGCAGAGAAACAACCAGTTTTATATTATCTTTCTGATGGAGCACCAAGGAGGAACTTTGTTAGAGAGGAATTAATGGTAATTCCTGAAGACACTGAACTTCCTCCAAAGAATGTTCTGTAATTCTGTGAAAATATTTTTTATGACTTTCTAAAGTACATTTATTTTTAAATCCACTTCTACAATAAGGACATCTAATTCTAACATAAAGAAAATAATCATTGATTTCTATAATTATTAAATCATAATCATTTGAAATAATAGTCTTATAACCATTATTTTCATATTTATCTAATAATTTTTTCTGATGTTCAGAAACCTCACCCATTCCTGTAGGCGTTTTAAATTCTATAGCGAAACCAGTATAATTTTTATGATAATTATGAATTATTATATCTGGTTGACCTTTTGTATAACCTTTTGCCCAGGAGGAGATTCTTTTTTCTGATGTATCTTGCAATTCTCCAAGTCCTGCAGATATCAACGCATTAGGATAAAATCTTCTGATGTAAGAAACAACTTTTGTATGAAGATCATATTCATTTTCAATTTTAAATCCAATCGATCTTGGATATTTCTTAGAATAAGATCCAGTTTTTCTAATTGATGGAAGAACTTCTTCAAAAACCC
The DNA here is from genome assembly GCA_918843875.1 of Diadumene lineata. Taxonomy (NCBI): domain Eukaryota; kingdom Metazoa; phylum Cnidaria; class Anthozoa; order Actiniaria; family Diadumenidae; genus Diadumene; species Diadumene lineata. The sequence continues at coordinate 518,574 of OU974083.1, forward strand.
ACTCTCTAAACTTTATTGCAGATTCAAGCTTTGAAGAAAATATTAATTCATAAAGACCTGGTTCAAGAAGAAATACAGTGTCAGGATGAAGGCACCCCAAATCACACCCCTTGATATTCTTAAATAAAACCTTGTACTTCTCAGAAACATGTGTTGCAATAGCTTTTACAGTATTTTGATAGCCTAGAGCCAATGCAACATCCTTAGCTTTAATAAATATTTTATCTTTTTCTTTCATTGCTTCAAGTTTAAATTCATTATTTTCAAACTGTATGATTTCCATATATCTATTTTAATCTAATTCTCAATATGATTTTCAAAGGTGTATTTTTACGCCCTTGTAATTTCATCACAATATCCTATTGCTCTTGTATTAATTCCATCTTCTAAAATTATTCTTTTGTCATCATTAGAAGATAATGCAACTTTATTTACTGTCTCTGCATAAATATTATGTTGATAACTTCTTATTAAATTCATATTTCTATATTGCTCTTGGCCTGAAAATAAACAATTTCTATAATCTTCAAAAATAATGTCAGAGCTTATTACTGATTTTTTTATTCCTTTACATTTCTTCACTTCATCATCTTCTTCTGTTTTAAAAGCATATAATTTTGATCTGAGTCCAACAAATTCAGTAATTTCAATTCCATTTGTCTCATCTTTCATCATTCCAATAACTTTTTTATTTACTTTTTTATCAATTACTGGATGATTGCTGTATGCAGAAGTATCAAACTTCTCTTCTAAGTCGTCATAAATATCTTTATAAAAATCTTCTGTTTGTATTTCATACATCAATGAATCACAATCCGTGAAAAGCAAGTTTGGAGGATTTTTAAAATATTTCTTCTTAACATAATTGTAATGGAAGTTATACATTAACTCTTTAGATAAATCCAAAATTGACATTCCAACATAAATCGGCTTATTAAATATTAACTCAGTCAAATTCATATGAACCGCAACAAGATTTTCTGAGAATATTGTTCTCCTTTTATAATTTGGTTTTCCTATAAGACTTTTAACTTGTTCCTCACTGTTGCAAAGTTTGATCTCCTGTCTATTTCTTATATTTTCCATGGTTTTACCAAATACACTATTATTCATCAGTTTAAAGAAATCTTTTTCAAAGTCATTAGTTCCTTTAGTTCTCAGCTGAGTATTCAAATCAATATACTCAGCCAACCATGGCTTTTCTAAGAATAAAATACCTCTGTGGATCTTTTTAATTTTTAAACCAAGAGAAAGATATTTCTTTAAAGTTGAATGATGAACTACATATTTTTCTTTATCCTTCAGATTTGGAATTAGTTTTTCAACTTTATTTACAATCAAAGGCTCTGGTGCAAGAGGATATTCATTATGCAACTCATGAAGTCCCTTGGGATATTCTAAATCCACTTCTAAGATACAAGAACGTTTATGCCAATATTTAATATCTTCTTTACCCATCCACTTAAATCCAGCATAAGGCATATTTTGACTCATTGCCCAACCATAAAGATTATTAGCATCTAAATATTTTATAAAGACATCTTCTTCCTGAGGTGAATAATCTTTCATATATTTATTATTTGCCTTTGCATATCGTTTACTAATCATTGAAATTCCTCCTCTAATTCCCTTTTCAATCATCAACAACATATTAGAATCATGAAGTAAATCTAATTCTATTTTAGTTTTCTTTAACATTGCATCCCATGAAAGCCCAGGTGAAGTATAATACCAACAAGGATCTAACTTATAATTCTTAATGCAGACATCTCTGAAGGTCTCAAACACATCAGACAATAGAAGAACATCTGTTTTCATATAAAGATCGTGATAATCTTTAAAAGTTGACATATTAAACTTTTTCCAAACATTTACTGCATGTTCATAATCTGATGTAGAAATATTTTTATTATTTAATCTGCTGTAGAATTCTTCAATTGGTGGAAGTTTTGTTTCATCTAATTTGTTAAGATCATCAAAATAATCATAAGGAAATACACCTTTCCGCAATAATAAATCTAACTTATCCGCCTCATAATATTTTGTCATATTTTTTAAATCATTTTTTGACAAGTTTGAAACTAATTTATCTAAAGATGAAGCCATAAACTTAAAACTATCAATAAATCTGATTTCTCTTTTAACATTAAATTCTTTTCCATTCTTATCTGTAAATCTATCAACAATAATTTCCTTTTTAAAACTAATATATTTTTCTTCATTCTTTGGAATACAATCTATCTTCCCTTGAGAAACGCCAAGATTTTTTATAAACAAATGAGCATCATAACCAGATAAATTATGAAATATCACTGGAATATGTTTTGGTATTTTATAATTTAAATTACATGAATTATGCGCTGCACCTCTATATTTACCAGTTAAATGATCGTGATCTAAAACCTTATCTCCGTTAAGAGGTAAACAGCAAATATGACAATCAGTTGCACTTTTATAATTCTCATCGTCTTCTTCTGTTAATTCCACTTGCTTATGCCAAATTTTATTATAAATCTCCTTAACTTTATTTTCAATCGAATCAACAAAGATCTGACCGATATCTTCATCAGGATCTGAACTAGTATAACTTTCCACATCCAATGGAAATAAATCTTCAACCGTAGATTTTACAGCATAGCAAAATCCAGATGGTTTATGCCTTTGGAATTTATTCGTCCAAGAATGATCATTATCTTCCATTGAACTTTCTATCTTTTCAGTTATACATTCAAAATCAGCATAAATTACAAATGGAACACGCATTGAATGATGATAATTTTTAAACTTCAACTTTGAACCTTTGCTTGGCATATTTATTTTAACTACTGATTTATCTTTGCAATATTCTTCATGTTTATCTAAACTTTCCTGCTTTGGAAATGAATTCAAACAACGTAAACAAATAAATCTTTTATAATTATGATTATTAATCTGCGAAGCAAGAAGTCCAGACATTTTTCTAATCCAGCAATAATGACTTTTTTCAGAATCTGAAATAAGAAGAAGATTTATTCTTTCACCATTTGTTTCCGAAATCCTCAGCGGATAAACTTCTTCTTTAATTTCATTATAACCAAATACATTTACACTTATAGTTGAATTATTTTCTTCAAATATATCAATTTTTCCCAACTCAACTGGAAAATCTAATCCATCCCAATTCAACTCCTCAGAACTCCTTTTTAACTCTTTTGAAATTCTCTCTTTATTTTTTCCTTCAGGCTTTGTAATTGCTAAAGTCGCTGCCCACTTAAAACATTCTAAATCTTTATTTTTAGGATTCACAATAGATTTTTTAGAAGATAATTTCCTTGGCAAAGGAATATATGAACTGCCAGAAATAGGATTAAATTTATCAATATGTAAACTTAATAAAACTACCTTTTTAAAAATCCACCCCGATCCCATATTTTGAAATACTTCTATCTTTTCCAAAATTTTTTCCACAAGTCTATCATAAATTTCATCTAACTTTGTAGTTTCAGTTATAATTTCAATATCACTATGAAAATATGAAATTGACAAATTTTTCTTCTTTTTAAATTCAACTTCAAACACCATTTTAAATTTAATTGGCTTTTCTTGCTCTTTCAAAAGATTTAAAACCTGAACTTTATGCCATTTAAAATATATCTTTGGATCAACTTTAGCTTGTCCCTTAATTTCATAAGAAGTTAAAAAACCTTTTAGAGCAGATGCTTTCTTTGTTACTTTATGCTGATTAAATAGTTTATTAATTACAGATTGTAACTTTTTAACTCTTTCATCTATCTTCTTTTTTTCTTTTGGAATGAAATTTAAAATCCAGTCAGCAAATTTATTTAAATTCTTTTTTACATTATCCTGTAATTTATTTATATTAGGTTTAACTGGAGCTTTATAAGCTTGTGGTTTTAAAATTGGTGTTTTAATAACAGGTACAGGTGAATCTAAAATATTATTTAGTTGACTCATCTTGTATATAATATAAAATATTATAATCCTAATATATGATCCTCTTTCAATTCCCTAATTTCATATGAATCAAAAATCCTTTCCACACAAGAATCGCAAAGTTTTGTTTTCAAGTCACTGAATTCTGTTTTAATTTTTGCCATTTTACACATAATACATACATAATATTCAAATTTTATTTTATATCTTTTAAGATCATCCATATATTAATAGTAAAATTAATTCGGAATTTGCAGCATATTAATTTTCCCATGACCACCCCTCCCCTGTGAAAATTTTTGAAAAAAAATTTTCTTTTGCTAGCTCAGATGACGTCATCAATCTGACCACCCCTCCCCTGTTGATTTTGCTAGCTCATTCATAAATCTGACCACCCCTCCATTATTGATTTTGCCAACTGAGCCAGATTATTTTTTTTCCTATGACGTCATCACCTCCCCTCCCCTCCCCTAGTAGTAGAGAGGGGCCTAGCTCAAATTCTGATTTGAGTCAAAATGAAGCTTTTTTCACCCAACGAATTGCTGGATGAAATAGGGCTTTGAGCCAGAATCCGCCCCTCTCTACTACTGAAGTCGAAAGACAACAACGCAGCTTAGCAGCTGTCTGGTCAAGGGTCACTAAAGACATCGAGACAGAGATTAACCTACAAAAAACAATTATCTGTTCCACTCACGATAATCAAGCTCATAGAGGTTTTCGCCGTCTATTGGAACTATGGAATAAACTTGAGAGAGTTCATCCGCAGTATATTCAAGGTGTCAGAGAAGCAGCACGCCTACAGTTTGTGGAAGAGCGATATCGGGGTTTGAAACTGGAGACTGCGTGTTTGTTCGAAGGTTGGAAGAATTCACTGGATACTAAGCAAGAACAAACAGACCACGTGGGTAATGTGCCCCCGAACACCGAAAATCCACCTTTAGCAAGCAGCCCGGTGTCAACTCCACATAGAGAGAAATTTAGAGCTATGTTGCTAACTAAAACAAGATTAGAATTCGCCAGGTCCAGACAAGCTGAGGACGCAGAAATGGCAAGAGCTACGTACGAAATGAACGTTAGGAAGGAACTACTAAGATTGGAAGAGGAAGCTGCGCTGGCCGAGATAGAGTGGAGAGTACAAACTGGGTGTGATCAACAAATCGATGGGGGTAAGTTCAGCACACCCATCGCACAAATGTCACACAACACGACGAGACTCCCAATGACAAGCCCTATTCACCAGCAAACAACTCGTCTCACGCTTGATGAACTGTGTCCCCCTAAACTTGATGCCAATCCTTTTGTCACGCGCTCCGATGGTCGTAGTAGCATGCGTAATGAACAGTATCCCCCCGGACATGATGCCAATTCTTTTGTCACGCGCTCCGATGGTCGTAGTAGCATGCGTAATGAACAGTATCCCCCCGGACATGATGCCAATTCTTTTGTCACGCGCTCCGATGGTCGTAGTAGCATGCGTAATGAACAGTGTCCCCCCGGACATGATGCCAATTCTTTTGTCACGCGCTCCGATGGTCGTAGTAGCATGCGTAATGAACAGTGTCCCCCCGGACATGATGCCAATTCTTTTGTCACGCGCTCCGATGGTCGTAGTAGCATGCGTAATGAACAGTGTCCCCCGGACATGATGCCAATTCTTTTGTCACGCGCTCCGATGGTCGTAGTAGCATGCGTAATGAACAGTGTCCCCCCGGACATGATGCCAATTCTTTTGTCACGCGCTCCGATGGTCGTAGTAGCATGCGTAATGAACAGTGTCCCCCCGGACATGATGTCAATTCTTTTGTCACGCACTCCGATGGTCGTAGTAGCATGCGTAATGAACAGTGTCCCCCCGGACATGATGTCAATCCTTTTGTCACGCACTCCGATGGTCGTAGTAGCATGCGTAATGAACAGTGTCCCCCCGGACATGATGTCAATCCTTTTGTCACGCGCTCCGATGGTCGTAGTAGCATGCGTAATGAACAGTGTCCCCCCGGACATGATGTCAATTCTTTTGTCACGCGCTCCGATGGTTGTAGTAGCTTGCGTAATGAACAGTTTTCCCCCGGATATGATGTTAATAATACTACTGATGCACGTTGTGACATGCGTAGACCACTTGATACCCTAATTGCGATGTTCAAAATACAACTGCTTAACGGCATAAGGCCAACACCGTTTACTGGAAAACCAAGTGAATTTCCTTTCTTCAAATCTCAAGTCGAGTCGCACCTCGAGGACGATGACCTACTTACAGATACACAACGCCTTGAGTATCTACCCAAGTTCTTAGCCGGAGAAGCGCTCGAAGTGCTAAAAAGAAACAGAGGATGTTCCTATAAGGCAATTATGAAAACACTTGAACTTCGCTATGGGAGACCAATACAGGTGGCGCATTACTGCATAGAAGAACTAACAAATGGCCCAAAGATAAACTACGGTGACAACGTAGCTCTTCTCAACTTCAGTGAGAAACTATACTCCGCTACCAAAGTTCTTAAGGGAGACTACGAGAAGGAAATTAGCGTCGCCACTAATATGAGAAACTTGTTAATCGTCTGCCTAATGACATGATATCAAAATGGCAGCAAGAGAACTACAAGATAACACAAGCGGGATGTCGCCGCGTTCGTGAAGAAGTACGCAGAGATTAAAAACGACCCCGTTTTTGGCGTACAGAAGAAGGATCCAAAGGACTCAAAACCTACCGAAAGACGCCCGGCTTCAGGCCAGAGGAGGCAAGCTACACTCACCGCAACGTCTGTCAAAGAACCTGTCGACAAAACCGCTGGCTGTCAAATCTGTGGCGGAAATGCACATAACCTAACTAAATTCCCGGTGATTCAACAATGTGATAAGGCAGCAGTAAGACGGCAATACGCAGCTTCGTATGGCTATTGTTTCAACTACGGTCAAGCAAGACCTGGTCACGGCAGTGCCAATTGCCCATCTCTACCATCATGCAAACAATGTACTGCACCCCACCTCGACATTTTGCATCTCAAGCGGAAACCGATGAAGAATTCCACCTCCGCGACATCCAAGCCGGAAATAGGTGACAAGCAGGCAAGTCCTACCACAACAACGCCAAGCAACCCAGCACCAAAGACTGACGATCCAAAGGGCACGAACGCGACTCCAAAGACTAACAGCTCGAAGAACTCTAACAATAAGACTACCAATGTCACTGCTGGCGCGTCTACCGTGAAGACCCACGTACTGCTTAATATTCTGCCGGTAACCATAACGACGGAAGATGGCCGCGCCGCCACAACCTACGCATTCCTAGATAATGGATGTACTGACACGTTGATTGACCGCGAGTTGGCCGACCACTTAGAGTTAAACGGCTCCCCAGAAGATTTGGAAGTAAACACCATCACGAACAACCACGTTGATATACGTTCTGAAAGGGTAAAATTCAAACTGTCAGCAGCTGACGGCACTGGACAAGACCTAGATGTAGAGGGCGCGTACATTCTTCCCGCACTTAACTTAGCTGTACCAGAATTACCTGATGAGATTGATTTATCGCAATATTCCCATCTAAACGACTTACAGTTTCCACAAGTTGGCATACGCCGCGTCTCTATCATTGTTGGAAGTAACTTACCGAATGCTCATGTCCAAAGTGAAGTTAGAGTACCCGAAGACCCTGGAAATGGCCTGTTTGGATTCCGTCATCAACTGGGATGGAGTATCGCAGGACCTATTAGTCAGAGATCGCACAGATCACTTCTTAATTGCACCATGCTGGATCGTCGGCTGGATGATCAGGTGGAGAAGTTTTGGCGACTAGAAACTAATGGAGCTCTGAAGGTCAACGAAACAGGACTATCTGAGGATGACAAACGTGCGCTTCGAATCATCGAAGAAACTTCACAATACTCTGAAGGGCATTACGAGGTTGGTTTGTTGTGGAAGCACGACAATCCTAAGCTACCTCGTAGTCGAGCAACAGCGGAGAAACGACTGGCATCCCTGAAACGTAGGCTAACCAACCCAAGTAATGCTGATGTTGCTACCAAGTATCGTGAGGTAATGACCGACTACATAAGCAAGGGATATGCCCGCAAACTAGATTCAGAAGAAGCAGATCGTGACGGTGACCGGTGCTGGTATCTACCACACCATCCCGTACTTAATCCCAATAAGCCTGGAAAGGTACGTATTGTATTTGACGCTGCAGCAGAGACGGAAGGCACCTCCCTCAATAAGAACCTACTCCAGGGACCTGATATGACCAATAACCTCACAGGTGTGTTACTGCGCTTTCGTCAAGGTACTGTGGCTTTCGCAGCTGATGTAGAGGCCATGTTTCACCAAGTGCGAGTGAAACCTGAAGACCAAGACGCGCTAAGATTCCTTTGGTGGAACAATGGCTTCGATCAGGAACCAGATGTGTACGTAATGCAAGTTCATATTTTTGGTGCTACCTGTTTACCTTGCATAGCGAACTCTGTTCTTAAGAGAGCAGCTACTGATAGCGCAGAAGATTTCTCCCCAAAGACAGTCACAGCAGTCCACCAAAACTTCTATGTTGATGACGCCTTAGTATCTACCAACGATGAGGAATCCGCAATACAACTTGCATCCGAGATGACGGAGATTCTTGACCGAGGCGGATTTCGCTTGACAAAGTTTACGTCAAATAATAAGGAAGTGCTGTCAACGATTCCTAGAGAAAGAAGAGCAAATCCGAACCTCAACTTGGACCTAGATGAGCTTCCCGTTGAAAGGGCGCTTGGAGTCAGGTGGTGGGCGGAAACAGACGAACTAGGTTTTGAAGTTAAAGACCTTGGTCGCCCAGAAACAAAGAGGGGTATCCTGTCCACTGTTTGTTCCTTATATGACCCGATTGGATTTGCAGCTCCCGTGGTTCTGTCAGCGAAAACACTTGTACAAGACCTCTGGAGGTTAAATGTTTCATGGGATCAGCCACTCGAACCTGAACATGTGCAGCGATGGAGGAGTTGGAAGGAGCTACTCCCTTCATTAGCGATGTTGCGCATCCCTCGAAGTTATTTCTTACCTGATCTTAATGATGCGTCAGCATGCCAGATTGGTCTACACCATTTCTCAGATGCCTCTGAGGTCGGGTATGGAACTGCCTCTTACTTGAGAATCCAATATCCAGACGAAAGTGTTCACTGCACCCTTGTTATGGGCAAGGCTAGAAACGCTCCGTTGAAGTTCACAAGTATCCCCAGACTGGAGCTTCAAGCTGCTGTACTGGCTACTCGTGTTAATGGCACGTTACATCGCGAGCTCGAGTTACCAATCCAACAAACTCGCTATTGGACAGACAGCGAAATCGTTCTTCATTATCTCAGAAGTAAAACTCGTAGATTCAAGACCTTTGTCGCTAACAGAATTGAGGAAATCAAGGAGAGCTCCATGGTAGACGAATGGCGACACGTTCCCGGCACGCTGAACCCTGCGGATGACGCGTCGAGAGGGATTCTTCCCAGTGACCTGACACCGACTCATCGTTGGCTTCACGGTCCAGACTTCTTGTGGCAACCTAATTCGCATTGGCCTAAGTCTATTGAAGTAGACCTCGAAGTTCCTGCTGAGTTGCTAGAAGTTAAAGGAGAGGGAAAAAGGCAGATCAACTCAAATGTCATACTGACCCAAGGAGAAACAGCAACCAGTGATAGCAATCCTGAAAGGATTCTACAGATGATAAACAGTTGCTCGGACTGGACTGTGATCCGACGACGCATTGCTTGGCTTCAACGCTTTGTTAAATATGTGGCTGACCGCAGAACAGTCCCCACTGGCGAACTTACTGCTGACGACTACGAGAACGCCACAACCGCAATTATTAGAATAGCGCAGAAATCAGCTTACCAATCTGAGATTAATGACCTCACAAAGAATGTTGCAACGAAGACCACCAGTAAGATCGCAAGTTTCAATCCAGTGCTTGACACCAATGGTTTGATCCGATGCAGTGGACGTGCAAGAAATGCTCCTACAACCTCACACCGACAGATTATAGTACCAAGAGGTCACGTGGCACAGCTCATAGTCAAGTTTACACACACGACGATTGGGCATCTTGGTCGAGAGCATGTACTAGCAAAGCTTCGGGAACGATTCTGGATCCCCAAAGCAAGGGTTGTGATCCGTTCTGTCCTTAGCCATTGTATTACATGTAAGAAGCTAAACGCCAAGCCCATTGTTCAGCAGATGGCCCCTCTCCCGAAGGACCGGGTTACTGCCTTCGAGCCTCCCTTCTGCTACACAGGAATGGATTTCTTCGGTCCAATGCACGTGAAACATGGTAGAGGGACCGCCAAGAGGTGGTGTTGTTTGTTTACATGCTTAAATACTAGAAGTGTCCACTTGGAGCTCGTCAATTCTCTTGACACAGACGACTTCATTCTATGCCTCAGACGTTTCTTAAACCGAAGAGGTGACATAACTCACTTGAGATGCGACAGAGGTACGAACTTTGTTGGGGCTGAGCGAGAGCTCAGAGAAGGCCTTCAACAATGGAATCAAGCCCAGATCGAGCGGGAGCTCTCCCAAAGAGGATGTAGGTGGATATTTCAACCCCCTACTGCATCAAGTATGTCAGGAGTCTGGGAAAGACTAGTTCGAAGTGCCAAGTGCGTAATCAAGGCAACCATTGGTCTACAAACTCTTACAGACCCCGCTCTCTATACACTACTTACTGAAGTTGAGCGTATCCTAAATGGACGAGCACTTACAGCTAACTCCGACGATCCCGAAGACTTACAAGCGCTTACACCAGCCCATTTTCTGATGCAGAGGAAAACAATGAGTCTTCCGCCGGGTCTATTTGACGAGAATGACCTTTACCACAGAAGGAAGTGGAGACAAATCCAGTACATGGCCAACGTATTTTGGAGAAGGTGGCTAAAGGAGTATATATCAATTTTACAGCAGAGATCTAAATGGCTCAAAGCGTTTCCCAACCTGAAGACAAACGCTCTGGTCCTACTTGTAGACCACACTACTCCCAGAGGACGCTGGCTCCTTGGTCGAGTTCTGGAGACCTACCCTGGACCTGATGGAATGGTGCGTACCGTCAAGGTCAAGACAAAGAATGGGGAACTTGTACGTCCCATACAGAAGCTGTGCTTGTTAGAAGGAGACTTGACAGCTATACATTAGACTCTATAAATCGTTCGATTTGTTATAATTAATATTGTTAAGTTGAGACTTCCTTATAGTCGCCTCAAGGTGGCCAGTATGTTCGGGATAGTTTCGGGATCCCTTTGTCGTGGACACGTGACCGCTCCACGAGGTTCGGTGTAAGTTTGTTTTGAAACTACATGCAATAATTTACACATCAAAATTAGCTTCTTAATCCAGCAAATCGTAAGTAATTGTGACAAAATTAATGTAAATCGTTTCTTAAATAATTGATTTATCATTTTATTGTGATTTATTGTGTATAAATCTGATTTGTTTATAGTTTTACCGTGATTGTTAAAATAAATCCCACGGGTTGAAAGAATGCTGTTGTCAAGTTGTTTATGTTGACGAACCTCCACAACCATAGTATCACAGTACCATACCATCACCATACCATAGTATCGTATAGTACCATAGTGTCACAGTTCCATAGTATCACAGTGCCATAGTATCACACTACCATACCATCACCGTACCATAGTATCGTATAGTACCATAGTATCACAGTACCATAGTATCACACTACCATAGTATCACAGTACCATACCATCACCGTAACATAGTATCATATAGTACCATAGTCTCACAGTACCATAGTATCACAGTACCATACAATCACCGTTCTATAGTATCTTAAGTATTATAGTATCACATTACCATAGTATCACGCTACCTTACCATCACCGTAGCATAGTATCGTATAGTAGCATAGTGTCACAGTTGCATAGTATCACAGTGCCATAGTATCACACTACCATAGTATCACAGTACCATACCATCACCGTACCATAGTATCATAGTACCATAGTATCACAGTACCTTAGAAAATGATCACACCCACTCGGCCAATCAACGCTCAGTATTTCGATGCTCTATATTCCATAGAGTAACTTAAGGTGTCAAGTGGTGTGGGCTTTGAAGCACAGGGAAATTGTGGGGTAAAGGAAGCATGAAATTTTATATCTAATTAGTATTCTATATATAGAGCATACTAATGATTTCTTTTGAATTCTTTTATTTTAAAAGTTCATTAGCATGCTCTATATAAAGCATACTAATCAAATATAAAATTCCACGCATTAGGTACAGATACAACAACTAACTTCAACAATTTCGATATTTTATTACTATTTTGTGGAGAAATACTAGAAATTAAAATTACACTTCTCATAACTTATTTAACATTATCATTTTATAAATTTCATTGCCGGGGCGCAGCGTGGTCATTTTTTCAGGTATGCACAAGTACATATGATCTAAAAAATCCTAAGTAAACTGATCAAAAAATACTGTGTTCTTGTTTTCGTGCTTAGATTCAATTTTGCAATTTAATCAAAGTGTTTTTTTCATCACAAACGTCTTGGTTGCGTACAAATAAAATTTTAAAAATAGAAACAATTGGTAAAAATTTCAAAATTTTCGGTAACTTCAAGTACACACGTGCGTATATGCGTATAGGACGCTTCGCCCTCGATGGCTTCGAATAATCTTGAATACAAGACAAATAGCTAACTTACAAGAAATATATTTCTTAAACAAACTGATATATACTATATACTTTAAAGAAAAAATTGAATTAAACTTAACGTGTTAGACTTGTCTCACCATTCGATGTTCAGTCCATGCTTTGTTAACGTTCACTGCCTACTGCGTATTTTGTCTTGTTTTTAGCAGTATTATCTCTTCTCAGTTTCGTATTTCTTCCTCTGTAGTGGGAGCTTTACATCTGCCAGTTAAATGGCCTTCCTCTATGAAGTCTAGCGTGTCTTCCAATTTAAGTAAATCGGCATTTTCGGAAAAAATCTCACTAGCTTCGATAAACGCCATTGCTCTGCAAAATGACGACCTGTACTGATTTCGATTACAACACGGACAAAACAAAGCATTCCAACGGTATTCGTACTAAAACAATGATATAATAAACTGCCATTATCATTCCAAAACGCATGCAGAAATTGAAAGAAAGAACAACACAAGACAATATAAGCTAATTCTTTGAAAGAAACATCATGCCACTCGTGAGTGTGATCATATTCTAATTTAGTTACATATGAATGCATTTTTTTTTATTCCGGAAAACAAAACAGCTCAAACCTTTTTAGTTATGCAAATCACTGGCTTAGTATTCGCATTGCAATGTTATTCGCTTCGTAAATTTTCATTCTGCCGGGACATTGCTTTACAGAACTTGAAGCGTTAAATGATATCGATATCAACATACTGCCGACATGATTAAAAAATCGTTGATATCATTGATATATAAGCAATACAAAGAGAAAACCTAAAACTCAGCCACCTTGATTAAAAAACTCATCTACAGTAAACAACAAACATTCCCTCGTGAGTATGATCATATTCTAAGGCAGATAAAGAATGAAAACTCGTGTTCCATGGGATATAGAGTCCCTCGCATAAGATAAAAGGCCACTCGGGCTACGCCCTCGTGGCCTTTTATCTTATGCTCGGGACTCTATATCCCATAGAACACTCGTTTTCATTCTTTATCCCTTACATAGTATCACTACCATAGTATCACAGTACCATACCATCACCGTACCATAGTATCGTAAAGTATCATAGTATCACACTACCATAGTATCACACTACCATAGTATCACACTGCCATACCATCACTGTACCATAGTATCGTATAGTACCATAGTATCACAGTACCATAGTATCACAGTACCATAGTATCACAGTACCATAGTATCACACTACCATACCATGACAGTACCATACCATCACTGTAGCATAGTATCACAGTACCATAGTATCACTACCATAGTATCACAGTACCATACCATCACCGTACCATAGTATCGTAAAAGTATCATAGTATCACACTACCATAGTATCACACTACCATAGTATCACACTACCATACCATCACTGTACCATAGTATCGTATAGTACCATAGTATCACAGTACCATAGTATCACAGTACCATAGTATTACACACCCATACCATCACAGTACCATACCATCACTGTACCATAGTATCACACTACCATAGTATCACACTACCATACCATCACCGTACCATAGTATCGTATAGTAGCATAGTGTCACAGAAGCATAGTATCACAGTTATACCATAGTATCACAGTATCACAGTACCATATCACACTACCATAGTATGACGCTACCTTATCATCACCATAGCATAGTATCGTATAGTACCATAGTGTCACAGTTCCATAGTATCACAGTACCATAGTATCATATAGTACCATAGTATCACAGTACCATAGTATCACAGTACCATACCATCACCGTACCATAGTATCACAGTACCATAGTATCACAGTACCATAGTATCACTACCATAGTATCACAGTACCATACCATCACCGTACCATAGTATCACAGTACCATAGTATCACAGTACCATAGTATCACTACCATAGTATCACAGTACCATACCATCACCGTACCCTAGTATCACAGTACCATAGTATCACAGTACCATAGTATCACTACCATAGTATCACAGTACCATACCATCACCGTACCCTAGTATCGTAAAGAATCATAGTATCATACTACCATAGTATCACACTACCATAGTATCACAGTACCATAGTATCATATAGTACCATAGTATCACAGTACCATAGTATCACAGTACCATAGTATCACAGTACCATACCATCACCGTACCATAGTATCACAGTACCATAGTATCACAGTACCATAGTATCACTACCATAGTATCACAGTACCATACCATCACCGTACCCTAGTATCGTAAAGAATCATAGTATCATACTACCATAGTATCACACTACCATAGTATCACACTGCCATACCATCACTGTACCATAGTATCGTATAGTACCATAGTATCACAGTACCATAGTATCACAGTACCATACCATCACCGTACCATAGTATCGTAAAGTATCATAGTATCACAATACCATAGTATCACACTACCATAGTATCACACTACCATACCATCACTGTACCATAATATCGTATAGTACCATAGTATCACAGTACCATAGTATCACAGTACCATAGTATTACACACCCATACCATCACAGTACCATACCATCACTGTACCATAGTATCACACTACCATAGTATCACACTACCATACCATCACCGTACCATAGTATCGTATAGTAGCATAGTGTCACAGAAGCATAGTATCACAGTTATACCATAGTATCACAGTATCACAGTACCATATCACACTACCATAGTATGACGCTACCTTATCATCACCATAGCATAGTATCGTATAGTACCATAGTGTCACAGTTCCATAGTATCACAGTGCCATAGTATCACAGTACCATACCATCACCGTACCATAGTATCACAGTACCATAGTATCACAGTACCATACCATCACCGTACCATAGTATCACAGTACCATAGTATCACAGTACCATACCATCACCGTACCATAGTATCACAGTACCATAGTATCACAGTACCATAGTATCACTACCATAGTATCACAGTACCATACCATCACCGTACCCTAGTATCGTAAAGAATTATAGTATCATACTACCATAGTATCACACTACCATAGTATCACACGGCCATACCATCACTGTACCATAGTATCGTATAGTACCATAGTATCACAGTACCATAGTATCACAGTACCATACCATCACCGTACCATAGTATCGTAAAGTATCATAGTATCACAATACCATAGTATCACACTACCATAGTATCACACTACCATACCATCACTGTACCATAATATCGTATAGTACCATAGTATCACAGTACCATAGTATCACAGTACCATAGTATTACACACCCATACCATCACAGTACCATACCATCACTGTACCATAGTATCACACTACCATAGTATCACACTACCATACCATCACCGTACCATAGTATCGTATAGTAGCATAGTGTCACAGAAGCATAGTATCACAGTTATACCATAGTATCACAGTATCACAGTACCATATCACACTACCATAGTATGACGCTACCTTATCATCACCATAGCATAGTATCGTATAGTACCATAGTGTCACAGTTCCATAGTATCACAGTACCATAGTATCATATAGTACCATAGTATCACAGTACCATAGTATCACAGTACCATACCATCACCGTACCATAGTATCACAGTACCATAGTATCACAGTACCATAGTATCACTACCATAGTATCACAGTACCATACCATCACCGTACCATAGTATCACAGTACCATAGTATCACAGTACCATAGTATCACTACCATAGTATCACAGTACCATACCATCACCGTACCCTAGTATCACAGTACCATAGTATCACAGTACCATAGTATCACTACCATAGTATCACAGTACCATACCATCACCGTACCCTAGTATCGTAAAGAATCATAGTATCATACTACCATAGTATCACACTACCATAGTATCACAGTACCATAGTATCATATAGTACCATAGTATCACAGTACCATAGTATCACAGTACCATAGTATCACAGTACCATACCATCACCGTACCATAGTATCACAGTACCATAGTATCACAGTACCATAGTATCACTACCATAGTATCACAGTACCATACCATCACCGTACCCTAGTATCGTAAAGAATCATAGTATCATACTACCATAGTATCACACTACCATAGTATCACACTGCCATACCATCACTGTACCATAGTATCGTATAGTACCATAGTATCACAGTACCATAGTATCACAGTACCATACCATCACCGTACCATAGTATCGTAAAGTATCATAGTATCACAATACCATAGTATCACACTACCATAGTATCACACTACCATACCATCACTGTACCATAATATCGTATAGTACCATAGTATCACAGTACCATAGTATCACAGTACCATAGTATTACACACCCATACCATCACAGTACCATACCATCACTGTACCATAGTATCACACTACCATAGTATCACACTACCATACCATCACCGTACCATAGTATCGTATAGTAGCATAGTGTCACAGAAGCATAGTATCACAGTTATACCATAGTATCACAGTATCACAGTACCATATCACACTACCATAGTATGACGCTACCTTATCATCACCATAGCATAGTATCGTATAGTACCATAGTGTCACAGTTCCATAGTATCACAGTGCCATAGTATCACAGTACCATACCATCACCGTACCATAGTATCACAGTACCATAGTATCACAGTACCATACCATCACCGTACCATAGTATCACAGTACCATAGTATCACAGTACCATACCATCACCGTACCATAGTATCACAGTACCATAGTATCACAGTACCATAGTATCACTACCATAGTATCACAGTACCATACCATCACCGTACCCTAGTATCGTAAAGAATCATAGTATCATACTACCATAGTATCACACTACCATAGTATCACACGGCCATACCATCACTGTACCATAGTATCGTATAGTACCATAGTATCACAGTACCATAGTATCACAGTACCATACCATCACCGTACCATAGTATCGTAAAGTATCATAGTATCACAATACCATAGTATCACACTACCATAGTATCACACTACCATACCATCACTGTACCATAATATCGTATAGTACCATAGTATCACAGTACCATAGTATCACAGTACCATAGTATTACACACCCATACCATCACAGTACCATACCATCACTGTACCATAGTATCACACTACCATAGTATCACACTACCATACCATCACCGTACCATAGTATCGTATAGTAGCATAGTGTCACAGAAGCATAGTATCACAGTTATACCATAGTATCACAGTATCACAGTACCATATCACACTACCATAGTATCACGCTACCTTATCATCACCGTAGCATAGTATCGTATAGAACCATAGTGTCACAGTTCCATAGTATCACAGTGCCATAGTATCACACTACCATAGTTTCACAGTACCATAGTATCATATAGTACCATAGTCTCACAGTACCATAGTATCACAGTACCATAGTACCACAGTACCATACCATCACCGTACCATAGTATCGTAAAGTATCATAATATCACACTACCATAGTATCACACTACCATAGTATCACACTACCTTACCATCACCGTAGCATAGTATCGTATAGTACCATTGTATCACACTACCATAGTATCACACTACCATAGTATCACACTACCTTACCATCACCGTAGCATAGTATCGTATAGTACCATAGTGTCACAGTTGCATAGTATCACAGTACCATAGTATCACTACCATAGTATCACAGTACCATACCATCACCGTACCCTAGTATCGTAAAGAATCATAGTGTCATACTACCATAGTATCACACTACCATAGTATCACACTGCCATACCATCACTGTACCATAGTATCGTATAGTACCATAGTATCACAGTACCATAGTATCACAGTACCATACCATCACCGTACCATAGTATCGTAAAGTATCATAGTATCACAATACCATAGTATCACACTACCATAGTATCACACTACCATACCATCACTGTACCATAATATCGTATAGTACCATAGTATCACAGTACCATAGTATCACAGTACCATAGTATTACACACCCATACCATCACAGTACCATACCATCACTGTACCATAGTATCACACTACCATAGTATCACACTACCATACCATCACCGTACCATAGTATCGTATAGTAGCATAGTGTCACAGAAGCATAGTATCACAGTTATACCATAGTATCACAGTATCACAGTACCATATCACACTACCATAGTATGACGCTACCTTATCATCACCATAGCATAGTATCGTATAGTACCATAGTGTCACAGTTCCATAGTATCACAGTGCCATAGTATCACAGTACCATACCATCACCGTACCATAGTATCACAGTACCATAGTATCACAGTACCATACCAGCACCGTACCATAGTATCACAGTACCATAGTATCACAGTACCATACCATCACCGTACCATAGTATCACAGCACCATAGTATCACAGTACCATAGTATCACTACCATAGTATCACAGTACCATACCATCACCGTACCCTAGTATCGTAAAGAATCATAGTATCATACTACCATAGTATCACACTACCATAGTATCACACTGCCATACCATCACTGTACCATAGTATCGTATAGTACCATAGTATCACAGTACCATAGTATCACAGTACCATACCATCACCGTACCATAGTATCGTAAAGTATCATAGTATCACAATACCATAGTATCACACTACCATAGTATCACACTACCATACCATCACTGTACCATAATATCGTATAGTACCATAGTATCACAGTACCATAGTATCACAGTACCATAGTATTACACACCCATACCATCACAGTACCATACCATCACTGTACCATAGTATCACACTACCATAGTATCACACTACCATACCATCACCGTACCATAGTATCGTATAGTAGCATAGTGTCACAGAAGCATAGTATCACAGTTATACCATAGTATCACAGTATCACAGTACCATATCACACTACCATAGTATCACGCTACCTTATCATCACCGTAGCATAGTACCGTATAGTACCATAGTGTCACAGTTCCATAGTATCACAGTGCCATAGTATCACACTACCATAGTTTCACAGTACCATAGTATCATATAGTACCATAGTCTCACAGTACCATAGTATCACAGTACCATAGTACCACAGTACCATACCATCACCGTACCATAGTATCGAAAAGTATCATAATATCACACTACCATAGTATCACACTACCATAGTATCACACTACCTTACCATCACCGTAGCATAGTATCGTATAGTACCATTGTATCACACTACCATAGTATCACACTACCATAGTATCACACTACCTTACCATCACCGTAGCATAGTATCGTATAGTACCATAGTGTCACAGTTCCATAGTATCACAGTGCCATAGTATCACACTACCATAGTATCACAGTACCATACCATCACCGTACCATAGTATCATAATATAGTACCATAGTCTTACAGTATCATAGTATCACACTACCATAGTATCACACTACCTTACCATCACCGTAGCATAGTATCGTATAGTGCCATAGTATCACAGTGCCATAGTATCACACTACCATAGTATCACAGTACCATACCATCACCGTACCATAGTATCACAGTACCATAGTATCACAGTACCATAGTATCACTACCATAGTATCACAGTACCATACCATCACCGTACCCTAGTATCGTAAAGAATCATAGTATCATACTACCATAGTATCACACTACCATAGTATCACACTGCCATACCATCACTGTACCATAGTATCGTATAGTACCATAGTATCACAGTACCATAGTATCACAGTACCATACCATCACCGTACCATAGTATCGTAAAGTATCATAGTATCACAATACCATAGTATCACACTACCATAGTATCACACTACCATACCATCACTGTACCATAATATCGTATAGTACCATAGTATCACAGTACCATAGTATCACAGTACCATAGTATTACACACCCATACCATCACAGTACCATACCATCACTGTACCATAGTATCACACTACCATAGTATCACACTACCATACCATCACCGTACCATAGTATCGTATAGTAGCATAGTGTCACACAAGCATAGTATCACAGTTATACCATAGTATCACAGTATCACAGTACCATATCACACTACCATAGTATCACGCTACCTTATCATCACCGTAGCATAGTATCGTATAGTACCATAGTGTCACAGTTCCATAGTATCACAGTGCCATAGTATCACACTACCATAGTTTCACAGTACCATAGTATCATATAGTACCATAGTCTCACAGTACCATAGTATCACAGTACCATAGTACCACAGTACCATACCATCACCGTACCATAGTATCGTAAAGTATCATAATATCACACTACCATAGTATCACACTACCATAGTATCACACTACCTTACCATCACCGTAGCATAGTATCGTATAGTACCATTGTATCACACTACCATAGTATCACACTACCATAGTATCACACTACCTTACCATCACCGTAGCATAGTATCGTATAGTACCATAGTGTCACGGTTCCATAGTATCACAGTGCCATAGTATCACACTACCATAGTATCACAGTACCATACCATCACCGTACCATAGTATCATATAGTACCATAGTCTTACAGTATCATAGTATCACACTACCATAGTATCACACTACCTTACCATCACCGTAGCATAGTATCGTATAGTGCCATAGTATCACAGTGCCATAGTATCACACTACCATAGTATCACAGTACCATACCATCACCGTACCATAGTATCACAGTACCATAGTATCACAGTACCATAGTATCACTACCATAGTATCACAGTACCATACCATCACCGTACCATAGTATCACAGTACCATAGTATCACAGTAGCATAGTATCACTACCATAGTATCACAGTACCATACCATCACCGTACCCTAGTATCGTAAAGAATCATAGTATCATACTACCATAGTATCACACTACCATAGTATCACACTGCCATACCATCACTGTACCATAGTATCGTATAGTACCATAGTATCACAGTACCATAGTATCACAGTACCATAGTATCACAGTACCATACCATGACAGTACCATACCATCACTGTAGCATAGTATCACAGTACCATAGTATCACTACCATAGTATCACAGTACCATACCATCACCGTACCATAGTATCGTAAAGTATCATAGTATCACAATACCATAGTATCACACTACCATAGTATCACACTACCATACCATCACTGTACCATAATATCGTATAGTACCATAGTATCACAGTACCATAGTATCACAGTACCATAGTATTACACACCCATACCATCACAGTACCATACCATCACTGTACCATAGTATCACACTACCATAGTATCACAGTACCATAGTATCGTATAGTAGCATAGTATCACAGCACCATAGTATCACAGTACCATAGTATCACAGTACCATACCATCACCGTACCATAGTATCGTATAGTAGCATAGTATCACAGCACCATAGTATCACAGTACCATAGTATCACAGTACCATACCATCACCGTACCATAGTATCGTATAGTAGCATAGTATCACAGCACCATAGTATCACAGTACCATAGTATCACAGTACCATACCATCACCGTACCATAGTATCGTAAAGTATCATAGTATCACAATACCATAGTATCACACTACCATAGTATCACAGTACCATAGTATCGTATAGTAGCATAGTATCACAGCACCATAGTATCACAGTACCATAGTATCACAGTACCATACCATCACCGTACCATAGTATCGTATAGTAGCATAGTATCACAGCACCATAGTATCACAGTACCATAGTATCACAGTACCATACCATCACCGTACCATAGTATCGTATAGTAGCATAGTATCACAGCACCATAGTATCACAGTACCATAGTATCATAGTACCATACCATCACCGTACCATAGTATCGTAAAGTATCATAGTATCACAATACCATAGTATCACACTACCATAGTATCACACTACCATACCATCACTGTACCATAATATCGTATAGTACCATAGTATCACAGTACCATAGTATCACAGTACCATAGTATTACACACCCATACCATCACAGTACCATACCATCACTGTACCATAGTATCACACTACCATAGTATCACACTACCATACCATCACCGTACCATAGTATCGTATAGTAGCATAGTGTCACAGAAGCATAGTATCACAGTTATACCATAGTATCACAGTATCACAGTACCATATCACACTACCATAGTATCACGCTACCTTATCATCACCGTAGCATAGTATCGTATAGTACCATAGTGTCACAGTTCCATAGTATCACAGTGCCATAGTATCACACTACCATAGTTTCACAGTACCATAGTATCATATAGTACCATAGTCTCACAGTACCATAGTATCACAGTACCATAGTACCACAGTACCATACCATCACCGTACCATAGTATCGTAAAGTATCATAATATCACACTACCATAGTATCACACTACCATAGTATCACACTACCTTACCATCACCGTAGCATAGTATCGTATAGTACCATTGTATCACACTACCATAGTATCACACTACCATAGTATCACACTACCTTACCATCACCGTAGCATAGTATCGTATAGTACCATAGTGTCACAGTTCCATAGTATCACAGTGCCATAGTATCACACTACCATAGTATCACAGTACCATACCATCACCGTACCATAGTATCATATAGTACCATAGTCTTACAGTATCATAGTATCACACTACCCTCGTGGCCTTTTATCTTATGCTCGGGACTCTATATCCCATAGAACACTCGTTTTCATTCTTTATCCCTTACATAAAGTTGAGTTTTCAAATTTATCCTGGTTAGTGTGTGGACGTAGCCTGAAAGCTGTATTTATGAATTGTCCATTATGATTATTAATTATTTGATAAATAAAATATTCATTAAAACGTGCACGACTTTTCATGAATCAGCAAAAAAGTATAGTTAAGGAGAAATCGATGAAAATTGAACGTTTTCATATAGCAGGATATTTGTATCCAAAACCGTATTTTCTTTATTGATAAGCTGTTCAGCAAGCATGCAATTAAAAACTGATATCTTGCGCACTGAAAAATGCCAGTTGCTGATTTCGATAAATTATTGCTGAATGGTACTTCTGTTTAGTAATTAGGAAATTAAGTTTGTAAAGTCAATTAGAAATTCATCAAAAAGAAGATGATAATACATTTATTCAGCTTTCACAAGTTATGTCTGAGGCATATACTTGATCAGAGTAAGGAATGTTTTGCGTGATAAAGGTATGAACGAGAAGCGACCATTTAGGGTACCCTATTCTTAATGGACCAATAAACAGTCTATCACCCGGTTGATCGTACATTGCAGCTGGTGTGAAGCGACCTACTGCACCAACATGATCTTATTGTTGATTTCTTGTTGCAGTTAAAGCGGAATTCAGTCTTTTAATGGTCTGGGAAGATGCATACGCAAGGCCAGAGAGCGAAGAATTTCGATTTCTTGCTCACAAGCTGGAAAACGAGGTATCATTTCGGATCATTTGCATGTTCCACACATTTATGACAATATTTTAATTTTCTGGTAATTATCATACTAAAAATTAAATCATTTACACTTTTTAATAACTGAAGCAGACTGACCTATGGACTCATATATTCATTTCTTAATTTCTACAGATCTTCACAATGTATAATAAAAATGGCAATGGAAGGGTAAAGAAAGTGAGAGTCATTTCCATGAGGTAAGATGAAGACCAGTATTTTGATGTATTTTTTATTTATTATTTTTTTTATTATTATTTTTTTTTATTTTTACTGGTAGGAATAAGTAAAATGTTGTTCCATAAGATTTGCTTCTCATGAAGAAAATGACATCTCTTTATACGTTTGTCGATTACATTAGGTAAAGAGATTGTTTGTAAAGGGACAGAGTCCAAAGCGTTCTTCCAAAATCAGTGTGTGATGGAGTACAAACATTGTAGGAAGTACCAACATTTTTTATATACTAGGGTGTAAGGGCATAAAAACAAGAACTGAAATATTCGCTTTTATCATAGGAAAGGGAGTATTGTGGTAGACTTTGAGCTTATTTTCAAGGAGAAGCCAAGCGATCCTCTACAGTTGTTTAGGAAAAACATTGAAAGTGGCAGTTTGGGCACGTTTAAGGTAGACCCTGAGTCATTGAGAACCAAAGGTTAGTTTATTATCACCGTATAATGAATTTTAGGAGTATATAATACTAATATTTACTAACAGTCTGTTTCTATTATGGAGCTAGTGTTGGGTCATACTGGGTATCTGACACAAACATTATTGATTACTGCAATGCATTTACATTCTATGCACAAATTCTACAGTAATTGTTTCGCTCACTTAAGGTAATTCCGTAGTTTTGCACTGCGCATAGTTCTGCGCATGTTTCAATATTTGTGGTTTCAGGACTTTTATCATGTAATCTAGTGAAATTATGTTTGTAAAGTACTTTGAGTAAACATTTCGAAGAATTGCGATATTTTCGAGCGAGAAAACGCGATAATTTTGAAACTCGACCTAGTCCTCTCTCGGAAAACCTGTTTTTTGACAATAAAATGACGATATTTTTCACAATATTTCACAAACTAGCACGGTGACCTATGTTTTTTATTTGATAAAATTAATTGTTATAACATAACATCAAATATATCTAAAACTGAGCATAGAATCGAATTCATTCGAATGAATTAGCAGCTCGTGCGCACGTTGTTATTTCGTCAATTTTTCAAGATCACATATCTTTTATACATCTGTTCATATTTTTTTAATAAAATAAAGTGCAGACATTTGAACAAATCACGAATTTTGCTCTTAAAAGACAAATTATTGTGTTTTTCTCCGTTTCTCTTCGATTTTTGAGCTTTTTTCTTTACGTTCTCAAGTCACCAAAATGCATGAACTTTAACGTCATATTGCACAAAAACGAAGTCGGTGACCCCCCTTTTTTATTGTATTTTCTGAAAGCGTTTCTCAAAATTGTTTGTTAGCACGAGTATAAAAAAAAATTCATTTGGCTGTTTTATTTCTACGGAATTACCTTAAGCTTATTTTCAAAGGGTTTTATGTAATATCCAATAGCAAAATCGAAATACTGATTGCGCGCCTCAAAGAACTTATTTTAATTCGCCAGATGAAACGGCAGCTGAACCCACCAAGCCACCAAAAGAGGACCTGACCATCCCCCTCATACTTGTTGGTGTAGGCGTGGCAATACTTATTATCCTTGCTGTTATTGTGGCGATGATGATGAGACAAAGATCCCGTTCGCGGTCAGTCAAACTGAAAAAGGATGGCAAAGAAAAAATGGAAATGACAACACCGGATTCAGAGCCAAAGCTGAAGAGAACCATTGACATGGAGACTGGCTTTGCAAATCCAGTCTATGAGCGGTAGAGGTTGTTATGTATCACAAAATAAGCCTGGGAACTGTTGCAAAAAGCTCGTATTAACTTATCCACTGGAGAAAAGGATTTTTTAAAGGTAAGGAGAGGGATTTGACAGGTGAATAGCGCAATACAGGCTTTTTTGTAACAGATCCTTGACTATCAGACGTATCCACTAGTGCACTTGCAATTGCACAAAGCTGATATATTACCTGGAGTGAATCTCATGCAAAAGTATTGGGGATGCTAGCGACCATCGGGAATTTTCAAAAATGCTCTTTATCAGCCCTTCTTTAAGAAGGGCGTGGACGACAAAATTTTCAACACTTAAAGATATATAGGAGCCAGGAACCCAAAAATTGTTTAAAAGTTTTACTATAGCTGCACAAGTTTAAAACAAAAAGCCGTTCGATTTTTTGATAATCGTAATTTCAAAAATGCTGACATGATGGTCACTTTGATACCCTAAAAGACGGTAAGAATTGTTTTCAAGCGTAAACTGTCATTTAGACATCATGAGATTACTTTTACCCCTAAGAGATACGACAAGCCTCCCCGATACGTTTACATTCATGGGAATCTCTCCCATCCAAGTTCTATTATGCACTATTAGGTCAGTTATTATCAATAATAACTTTCTCTGCAAGGCATCAACTGCTGTGTAACTCTTTGGGTTAACTTGTTACCCTCGTTAAATAAAGATTATTGTATTGTATTGTAAGGGGAAAAAGGTAGACAGGGAAAAGGTACATAGCCCTTCAGAAATCACTCTGAGTCATTTGAAAAAAAAAGTGACAGCATTTTAAAGTAACATCAGATAACGAATTGGTGACCCTTTTATTTTGACATTTCCCAATAAAAGCTCATTCAAAATCCCGCTGGTGCTTGAGGGACGGTTTTATTGTACGACTCAACATTTCATTTAGTCTATTATCATTATTTGTTCCAAGTTGCATCAATTCATCATCTTAATTACCAAGTCGATAAAGCGGTTAGGTATCACACCAACTGTATTTCTTTGTTTTTGGACAATTTCCAAACTTTTGCAAAGTATATAATGCCTAATACGAAAAATATGACCCTAACTAAAAGAAATGAGTTAGCCGGAGACACTGAAAAGTATGCAAGAGCCTTATCTTTGACCCTGAAAGATCCGTCAAGCTCCCCTATCTAACAACGTTTAAAGGGAGTAGATCACACTCTCTCGAGCAAATCGCCATATGTTTCCCAAATGAGTTGTTTGACATGATGTTTCCAGTTTAACGCCTGAAATTCTACCTATTAATTTATGTCTCAAACCATCAGTTTTAGGTGTCAATTAAACACAAAGACTGTGGCCTATTAAGGTGGCTATATCTTTGGACTTGGAAAAAATTATAACTGACCAATATCACTAAATCTATGCAACTTTCATTGATTTTAACACAAATGTTTCAATTTTACATATAATTCGATATGCACATCAGATATATTTGGATTACTGCACTCCATTCCATATCAAACAATCATCTAAACAACTGTCGTTCGCATCCATATCCATATTTGGTAATCTTACCTAATTTGGAAGTGACTATGGCGATTATTTAATATCTACGGCCACAATTTTCGGAAAAATTCGTTGAAAACTTACAGAGATTGCGGTGAACAACTTCACCAAACTGGCAGCCATTTTGAATTTTGCTTAAAAAGACAGGAAACTTCCCCCACCCCCCCCACCCCCCAAAAAAAATTACACAGGAATCCAACGAACGAAGTAATTGTTTAATATGTATATTCACATTTACTATATCATCAAAATCAGGAACAGACCTTTGATTGAATTGGGAGAAAGCTTTGAATACTGATAATCTCCCAGCTA
Organism: Diadumene lineata; assembly: GCA_918843875.1. Taxonomy (NCBI): domain Eukaryota; kingdom Metazoa; phylum Cnidaria; class Anthozoa; order Actiniaria; family Diadumenidae; genus Diadumene; species Diadumene lineata. Next base: position 546,461 of record OU974083.1, read on the forward strand.
ATATGGACCAACTCCAAATCAACTTTCTGACTGAAATAAGTGCATGCAAAGCTGATCACTGTGGTCAAAAGAAAGAAAGTAAAAGTGAAGTTTGTGGTAAATTAAAGCCACTTTACTTGCCACATGGGTGGGATACATGTCATGAAATGTGGAGCCATCACAAACCAATCCTTAAAAAAAATTAATAAGTTTTTGATAGAAAGTCCACAACTATAAACTCAATTTATTCATTGCAACTGCTTGTTGAATTAGTCTCTCTCAATAATCTTATGGTCTGTTCCTTCAAACTACTATACTCAAAACTATAAATTTGCTCATTAAATTGCGTTATATATTCATCGCTAGCTGTCACGCATGCACATTTTATAACCAACCAAACTTGATATTTTAGAGATAGCCAGAATGGTTGAGCCAGTAGTGTTGACTATCCAGCGACTTCATCACATGACATAATTTTTGATCCAAATAAACCGAATGATCTGGTAAATTTAAGATTTGAATTTGTTTCGATTTTGATAAATAATGAATGTCCAGAGATATTTTCAAATATCCATAGTGGCATGTTTTTATACGTATAGTTAATATTGGGAAATGTTACAATTATCTGCCCAATAGCTATCTTTGATCTTGTGGTGAGCCGCTGATCCGTCCACAATGCGAACTCAGCCCACGTATGACATCGGAGCCATTGTCAAATAATATAAAAATTAGGTAAACCTAATAGCGGAGCTCCAATTTAATGAAATGAATTATTCATTCAATCATTCATTCTTTCATTTGTTCATTCACTATGAATTAGCAAATTCTTGATCAGTTTTTTTTTGCTGTGTTATTTTCTTTTCATGATCAAATAATGATATAATCAATTGAAATACACAAAGCTTTATGCATGCGACAACATTTTATTAGTTATGCATGGTAAAAATAGCACTTGTCAATTAAAATTGATTGTCCAATGAGAAGTTAGAAAAGCACAAACATGGCTTCTTTGAGTTGTAAACAAATCCCCTCGCCCTTCTCGCTTTACGCTCTTTCACGTTTGAAAACAAAAATGTTATAACAATCAACAAAAATTTCATTTTTCTGGTGAAATGTGTAATTAATTACTTATTGGTAATCTGGCTATCTAAAACGGTTGTGAATTTTTAATTATCAAATGTGAATACTGCGTAACTCGCTAAAAAATAGCTAGTACAATCACGAATTCATACAAGCGTTTTATTTTCAATAACAAATCAAAGATAACAAGAATCAAAATAAAAAAAAAACACACATAACGATGGATAAATATCTTACGAAAGCTAGTAAATTTAATTATTGCAAAATGCTTTCATGTGGATGGTAAAAAAAGAAATTCATTAAAGATCGTCAAAAAATGTAAACATACCGGTGCCACGTTTCTTCTCCTGTACTGTCACTTTTCCACTGAACTTTTTGTCCTCAGTTCTGTTTACAATAAGCTTGTTCATGTTTTTAGAATTCTAAAAGTGGCAATCTGATTACAATAAGCTTGTTCATGTTTTCAGAATTTTAAAAGTGAAAAAAAAAAACACTTTCACCGCCTCTAAAAAGTTTACACAGTTCAACAGAACGGCCGGCGTAGTATGGCTAGCTCGAGTTGCTCGATCACACATTGTGCTAAATTTGCATTTCCATCCACTCCCTGAACTGGCAGTTCTACTTTTATACATCGTGTATGAAAAGTTATTTTTCGTTGTGAATAGTTGATAAATCTGCATTGATCCTAAAGCTCTCCGTGTTCTGAACTGCCCGTAAAAATTGATGAATGAACAGAGTCAAATCATCTTAGTGAGTCGTGTTCGTCTTGCTTTTCACCTCTTTTGAATAGCTGCAAATGCACGTTTGTTTTGTTTTTGTTTTTATGAACTTTTTGTCGTCGTCGTATTTACTTTTCAAAGTAGATTAGTCGATAAGTAATGATTGAAAAATGCCACAAAGAATCCACGAACTCGAAGAATATGGTCTTTTTACCATCTTGCATAATAATGCAAACTTGTCAAATAAACTCTTGCAGAAAAGAAAATAGAACTATCAACTTGTAAAATCTCCATCTTTGGATTTTAACAGCGCTCTATATGACTTCACATTATCGTTACGAGACTTTTACCCACTTTGTCAGTGAAAATATTGTGAGGCTTTTCTTCGTGTAATAGTAAGTTCTTTTTCTTTTTTCAGTTCGGTGTCTTTGTTTCTCTTTCTCAGTCAAAACTCTTTTAGCAGCAGCTTAGCTTAACCATTTTCTTCGTTACCCATAGTAAAAATGAGATTTTTAGAAAGTTTTCAGTAAATATAAACTGTAAAAAAAATATTTTGATTTGTTTTTTTTGTGTGTTCACTAAAAAAACTGGTCAGCGACTTTGCGTGGCAGTACACGGACGGACGTTGTACGGAATTTGGATTTCCGGGCTTCCTGTGGTCGATCTGAAATGAGCTCGATGGTTTACCATATTTTCTTAATTATGGTGCTCCGCTTGCGCGGGCCTTTGGCCCGCGCGGAGCTCCGCTACAAATTGATTTGGGAATGCAAATCGTGCTCTCTAAGCAAGTAGTTTGACATGTGCTCAACTGACAATTCATCTTTACGCAAGTTAGCTATAATGTAGAGAATTGTAGTTTAGCTTTGGTACGCATTTCATAATAAAGCATGGCTTGTAACAAATCGTTGTTGTGTCTGGTATATGGGAGCAATAGATATATTTTTCTCTTCTCTTCTCTTCTCTTCTCTTCTCTTCTCTTCTCTTCTCTTCTCTTCTCTTCTCTTCTCTTCTCTTCTCTTCTCTTCTCTTCTCTTCTCTTCTCTTCTCTTCTCTTCTCTTCTCTTCTCTTATTCTTATTCTTACAATTCTCTTCTCTTATTTTGCAATTTTTGTTTTGTTTATTTATTTAGTTGTTTTTTCCATATTTTTTTTTATCATATTGCTGGCTCTATTCATCCCTATCAATCCTGATAATCTCTATAATAGTGGAAACTCACAATTTTGTAAATTATTCTTTTAGATACAGCGAGTTCAAAAAATTACAATCTGATCGCATACCAGCAAGCTAGATTATGAAAACTTGTTGACACTCCGATAGCCAACAATCACATGCCTCTGACGACCTCTACCTCCTTTTAAGCTAATGCATCGTTGTTACATTGTTTGTCATTGATCTGTCTGACTGTCTGGCTGATCTCTGACCTCATAATTCTGTGGATTTCCGGTCTACATACGATGCTTTGATATTATCTGCCTACGTAATTATTACATTTAGACGAAATACGCTCACAAGATAATTTACATGTAACACTGGAGGTTTAATGGGCGAGATGGTCAAAATAATATTGTGATTCTAGAGTTGTGTTGTCATCCGTCATGTAAAGGCCAAAGGGTAGAACACGTAAATGTGCACGACATTGTAGTAAACCAATCAAAAACAGTTACTGTGATCAAAACACTTTTGGGATGTTCAGAGACTACCAGAGGGGCATAGGGAACCACGCGTAGCGGTGCGGTTTGCACCTTCTCGAGTGTTCTCTAAACATCCCAAGTGTTTTGATCAAACACAGAAAACTGATTTTAATTGTAGTGACAATTAGTATAAAGTGTAGTGAAAGAAAGCAAACCTTTTTTAACTTTTTTCATTCACATGGCCAACTAATTAGTCTTATCTCCATAAATATTTAAATAAACAAGTTATAATATAATTTGTGTTTTTTTTTTTGAATTCTTAACCGATTGTAAAATCCTGTTTTTTTTTCTTTTCGTTTCGTTTCGTTTCTTTTTTTTAATTCTTTTTTTTTTCTTTTTTTTTTTATTGAAGGGTTTCTTCATTCAAAAAACAGTGACCATCACTCAATAAACACAGGCGGATCCAGGATTGTATCCAGGAGGGGGTGCGTCATCTTCAGAAGGGGACGTACTACCCAGTAAACATGAAAACTACTGAGGTTATTTTAGCCTGCGTAGCGGCTCTCTTGGGGAGGGTCCCCTAGATCAGCCACTGATAAACAGATGGCACACTTGAATGCATCACGTTCCCCATGCAAAAGGGAGTTACTTGAACATGCTAATTTTACCAAATCCTAGACGTTTAATTGTATTTTGTATTATGTTTACATTCTGGTGATGACTTGAGGTCAAAAGCGTTCAATTAATACAATCATTCTTTTTTTAGTCTTTCGATTTGTATTATAAAATAACAAACGCGCCAAAAGATCGAAACAAGTTAATTCAAAATGACGACAGTGTGTTTTGATCGGCTCTCATCAAACATGGTTTTCGTCCAATCGTAACGTGCGTACTATCCCAAATATTTTTGTAATGAAAATTAGTAGTAGTACGAAAGGGGGAGGGGGGGGGGGGGGGGGTTAGTGGTATAAGAAATAACGATTTTTTAAATTATTATTTTAGGGTGTAAATAAATGCAGAAACGATGTCTTTTATGCTTTTTTTTAAATTCACATATAGTGCAGGCTTGCAATTTTTAGGGTCTCTGAAGGTTAAATTTTTAAGGTTACAGGAAGGACTCAGGTGGTCTTTTCGTAAAAAAATCGCAGCGCGACGCATCTTGCGCTATTAGTTAAATAGATTATATATCATTCTAAAGCTGAATAACTGAAGAATATCATTGCGTTGGTTTTTATTTAAAATCACTGAAAAACGATCGCGAGATTTAGAGCTCCAAATGATAAGGGATCTCGAACTTTTGCCTTTAAAATACTTCGGCATGCCGTGAATGCGCGCGTTTGATCTGGCGGATTGTTTAAATTTTTGTACAATGTCAATCCAATCACATAATGGCTACAAAATCGCGTGAGCGATTTCTGATATTTCACTTGGCTAAAGAATAAGCTGGAGTTGAATTTTACAATGCAATTTTTTTAGTGAGATCTGATACTAATCACCATAAAATAAAAAGTAAAAAAAAAAATAATCAATTTTGTGGCTACGAATGTGATAATTGGCATATTGTGCAAAAATTTAAACAATCTGTTTTCCGATCAAACGTACTCTTGCACTAGATTTTCAAATAAAAGGGCTAAAATGTGTGATCTTTTTCGATTTCGACAACATAGTCTTTTTCTTCAGTTATTTAGCTTTAAAATGATGATTATAATTTATTCAAATAGCAGAAGATCCGATTCTCTGGCGATTTTTTTATGAATAGACCCCGTGCATGAACACTGGCCTCTAACCTTAATTTAGTGATTTGTTAAATGTATATACATATAAAATGCATGTGTTTTTTATCCTCTGAATTTAGAGTATCAATAATGATGGAGGAAAACCAGAGAACCTGGAGAGAACGCTCTTTTCATACTGGAGAAAAGAACACATTTACTCATTGCCCAGACTGCACCACGAGCCAGCTAGGACTTATCGTTATAAAACCACGAAAAAAATACAAATTATTAAAACTATTCTACGCATTTAAATATGAGCCGATATTTTATCTTTAAAATATATATGTTTTTGATGTATCTTTTTTTATTTCGTAATTATCTAATGGAAAGCTTTATATGATCATGTTACGGTTATCAATTTCGTGATCTTAAATCCTTGTTTCGTGACAAAATATTTGATAATTTCGTGACTTCCATCTACCATGAAACACTAATGATTTTTTTCTTCCTGTGTCATCCTAATGAAAAGTCTATATTCAGACCATTCCGTGATCATCTGTTGAGCAACTTAATCTTAGTTATAATTTTTTGACATGAGAATCTCAATAACTGAATTTATGAAAACAATCTTTGTTGTAGTATTGGACTGTTCTGAGCCAGTCATTTTGTGAATGAGCGTACTCAATATTGGTCCCATTTTTCTTTTTTTACATTGTTATTTTCTTTCATTAAATCATTACTTATTTTTTTCTTTTCTTTGTTTTCCTTCTCGTTTCTTTTCCTTTTTTCCTGTTTTTCATCTTTTCTTTACTTTTTTTTGTTTTCTTTTGTTTTCTTTTCTTTTCTTTTCTTTTCTTTTCTTTTCTTTTCTTTTCTTTTCTTTTCTTTTCTTTTCTTTTCTTTTCTTTTCTTTTCTTTTCTTTTCTTTTCTGTTCTGTTCTGTTCTGTTCTGTTCTGTTGTGTTCTTTTCTTTTCTTTCTTTTTTCTTTTCTTTTCTTTTCTTTTCTTTTCTTTTCTTTTCTTTTCTTTTCTTTTCTTTTCTTTTTTATTTATTTTGCTTATCCTATTCCTATTGCATTTTTATTTGATTTTGCAGTTTCATTTATCAGTTTTTCGCCATTAGGATATTTTTGTTGTTTCTTTTCAAGTGGCCGTTAAGTTTTGTCTTTCAGTTAGTTCTAATCATGTGTATTTAGATTGTAACAAGAGAGTCAAGAGATGGAGGGAGGGAGGGATGGTGGGAAGTATCTTTTGAGTGAATCAATTTAAACTGAAAAAAAAGTAATATTCTGCGTAGTCACTCTGTTTAGTTCAAATTCAATGGAACCTCTTCGGGTGTCAATCTGAAAGCGTACCAATTTGAAACAAATAAAAAATCTAGCAATATTCAAGGCTGGATATCTAGTGCAGTTGACCTATGATGGGTCCCGTCCTACTGTGTCAATAGCAATTATAAACATCGCTGATCAAATGGAAAATATTTTTATAAAATTGCACAATAATGCTACGTGATCAAATTCAACCTTGGCATTCATTTAAAGATAGGAATACTAACGAAATTCAGCATCGGAATTTTACTGAACTTCGAATTTGACTCGCCAAGCAGTTTTTGTGTCTGGCCATTCTGACGTCATTTTGCAAAAATGCTCGAACGTGACTCCTCCATTTTGAAAGACAATATTGCATGTCAATTTCTTATTTCGTCAAAATTAAAATAAAATCACTAAAAAAATTGAGAAAAAACGAAAATGTTAAGAATATGTTGCTTTGGGCTTAGAAACAATGTTTTGCGCGATTTCCTCATTTTTTTTTTTACTGTTTTTAGTTTTTTTCTTTTATTTAATATTGCGTGACGTCATGTCTATTTTTATATCACACCCAACCCCCACTACGCTTATATTTGGTACTCACAAAGGGCACTTCGATCATTCAAGTTGAAAGAGCCGATATCTAAGGTAAGCTTGAATATGTTCTCTTCTTTGAATCTAAATCTATAGCTAAAATTCACATAGATCGCTGCAAAAAATTGATATACTTTTCCTAAGTTGTTTAAAACGTTTTAAAAAGTGCTCGCTCGTAGTTTATTTTGAATTTTCAAACGACGGGCCAACTCGGTGGTAAAATGCATATCATATTTCGGCACATTTCCATGCGGACATTTTATGCGTTTTTTTCACCTTCTAGCAAATATTCTTGGTAAAATACAGCCTTTAAGCTCTACATGCACAAATTAGCAGAGCGAGTTTTGGATGTTTTTGCAATTGCTGTAGAAAAGGATTGAAAATGAACGCAGCGCCCCACTTAATTTACATGACGAAGCCACACGATTACAAATTACCGATGACCTTAAAGCTGATTTGTAAAAACTGAAATTTTAGCTTTCAAGATCACTAGCATACTTTTTTGGTTAATGTTCTTGCTTCTCAGCGACGAAAATGTGCAATTTGAGATGAAAATGTGTTTTATTTTTTGAATGCGTGAAAAGGCATTGTTGTAACGATCTGTGCAACACATGTGGTTCGTGCTGTTGTTGTACAAACAAATTGAACAAAGAACTGAATTACATGTCGACTATTCTCACACCTTTGCCAATAATTATAATTTTTTTACAATCATTTTGAAAACTATAGCTAGCGTGCAAATTCGTTTGTGGAAGCACTAATGTTGCCTTGTTTTGCAACGTTACACTGTGAAACATGCTCGCGGCAACATGCACAATGTTTAGTATACGAAATAAAATTGTTTTTTTCGTGATCCTGCGCAAGCGGCTTTATTCAATTTCAACAAAAAACTGTAACACAAAAATGTGCAAATTCGCTTGTTTATATTGCGTTGGTTTGCGTCTAGCTAAGTGCTTGAAACAAGCTGAATGTTTAGTACGCGTGGCAAATTCGATTTTAATTTATATTGTGATGTATTCATTCATTCTTAATTTGATGTCAACAAAAAATTGTAACTCGTATAAAAATAGTCAAACTTGTTTGTTAAAGAGTTGTACATTTCTTCCCTGCTTTGCTTCGAGACAAGTCCATTGTTCATAGCGTAGCAAATTTGATTTTTACGAGATCCATTCAAGATTCTTTATTTCTATGACAAAAGCTCCCAAAAAGGTTCACATTATAATTTCAAGGTCTTCGATCTATGTTTAGAGTGTATTTATGTTTCTAAAACAGTATTTTAACCACTTTGTGTTTCCGATATTTATATATTGCGTGCGAGATAGCTCACACAGTGAGCACGAACGCGTTTTGTGTTGCAAACGACACATTTACACAACAACCCGCCATTTTGCATTGGCAAGCAATTGTATATATTTATGTTTTACTATATTTTACTACGATTTTGTTATGAAAATTTTGTGTTTAATGTTGAGCTACGATGTTCGTAGCCCATCCCTAAAAATTACGTGACAGGCTGAAATATATTTCAGCAAGGTGTAGTTTTGTCACACGCTATGCTTGTCACTGAAGCGTGACTAGTGATTATGTAACGTTAGTTTGGATCCGTTAATGATTATATAATATTTGTATATTCAGTTTCTTGCTATGAAATGCTGATGATTCTAGTTCAAATTAATAATGATAATAATAAGCTTTATTTCAATAGCGTGTATATCACTGTTCTAGGCGCTTTACAGGACTATGATAAAATATAAAATACAGTTCATAGCTGATTTACAATTTATGATTTGACATGACATGAAAACACGAAGAATAATCTTTGAAGATTAATGCAATTAATATAAATAAGCGAGTCAGACACGTTGCCTAGGAATTCTATATTTTGCGAATATAATGCGAATTTTAAATGAAAATCTCCAGAAAAAAAGATGATTGCTTCGAACTAACGTCTTTTTGTCGTATTAAAGAGAATTAGTTTTATTTTACTGATCTCGCGCGCATCACTATAGAAAAACAAGTGAATTTATAATCTATAATAATTTATTATTAAAATAAAATTGTACGTTTAAATAAATTCAAAGCATGCAATAACTCCTATAACGTGAGTTTTTAAAAACCGTTTTCGTAAGAAAACAATGCATTCTAAGCTGTCTAAATGCTAGGCTGTCATATTTTGAATTTATAATGAACACACAGCTGATGGGATAAATTTGCAACAACATTATAAGCACCACGAAATAGTGCTATATTTCATGCTAATTCTACTCATTGTGTTCTTTTGTTTAAATAATGCTATATATTACCACAAGATATAGAGCAAACGCAGAAAAAAACACAAAATAAAAGCAAATTAAATACTAACAACAGGGCCATTACCAGACTTTTTACAGGGGGGGGGTGCACGAAAAAAAATCATTTATGGTTTTTAGTAACCTTTTTTTATTAGTAGCCGTCATGTTTTTCACAAAGTCTGCGTGCTTTTCAAAAACCGTGAAAATCCGTATGCGTATTACAATTTATTGCGCTTGACATTCCTTTTAAATAACTTTGCATTACACTTTGGCTTGGTCTTTTCACAGTTGTCTCTCACGCGGGTTTTCTTAAAAAAAATATAGTTTTGAGCGGACCTTTTGCTTTTCTGGGGGGGGGGGGAATGGACGTGCTGCCTGCGCACCCCCCTTGGTTAAGGTCCTGATAGCTATTTAGTAACTGTATAACTCAACCAGAACATTACTATTTCTTTTTGTCTGGGAATTGTTTTCTGGCTGAGTGATAACTGACATATAGTTTCTAAATAGCTACCATTTGTTAGTATTTAGTTTGTTTTATTTCATGTTTTCCGGCATTTACTCTATCAACATATATATATATATGAATATATATATCACACAAGATGTAAATATATTCTATTGATGTAGAATCGATTGAGGAATTTCATTCAGTCAATAGACTTCCACCGTATTTGCTTGACTGGCCACAAAACAATAGATTCACAATGAGGTTGGAGTGTATGAAATACAGAGAATGTATGGATTTATCCGCTCCAGCCTCAGAGTGATTCTATTCTTTTGTGGCCAGTCAAGCGAATTCAGGGAAGGTCTGTTGTAAGAGTGATTTTTCAAATATGTGTTAGAAATCTTACAAACTTTTTACTGTCTCATTGTATGTTGTTAGTATATTGCACTTATTATTCTGTAGGTATTGACTTTGTCTTGGGCGTTTTTTTTTTTTTTTTTTTTTTCAGCTAGACAACAACTCTCTCATAATGTTTTGACTAGGAGTCTAGACTTCACAAGTGTAGTGGTCACACTTCATGTGGAGTGAGAGCTGACGGATGTGTTATTTAGTAATTAGCCAGATTGGTTTCCGTAATATAGGGGCGGACTGGAGGGTGTCGGGAAAAACGAGGATTCGGACCGGTCCACCGACAGACGAACGGACCGACGGACCAAAAATTATTTCACAATAAAATTGTAACAACGATAATAAAATAATAGTAAAAATAGCTAATAAATAAATAATTTGATTAATTAATTGATTAAAATCAGTCATTAAAAAGACTCATTTTTCTTTCTCACGTTTGTTCAGACAACGAATTTAGTGCAAACAAAGTAAAAGTGCATTGATTGAATTGATTAACATCATTTATCAAGGCAAACACTTAAACAAACCCACATATCTGGCTAATTACTAAATAACACCCCTCACTTCACATAGAGCATGACCACTACACTTGTGAAGTCTAGACTCAAAACTATCAAAATGTTAGGAGAGAGTTGTATTCAAAAACCACCCAAGACAAAATCAATAACTTAATAGTAATGTGTAATATAGAGTGCAAACACTAAATGTGTGCAACAGTTGTCGCTATTTAATGGTAAATACCACTAATTAAAATAAGAAAACAATGGAATTAGCATAAAATAGCACTATTTAGTGGTTTGTTGCACACTTTTAGTGTGTGCACTCTACCACTTCATGTTGAGACAGAAACCATCTGTAGGATTTCTAAAGCATATCATTGCAAAATCATATGACCATTCTATTGCATGAAGTTTTTCATCTTTTTTTCCCTAATTTGTACATGTTTTTTAGACTAACAGTAAGAAGATTTCTATTCCAATCTGAGTTTGTTTGTCAACAATGGCTGAAGGAGCAACTAACTGCATCAAGTACTTGGTTTTCTTCTTCAATCTTCTTTTTTTTGTAAGTTGAAATAAAGTGCTATACAAAAGATAGTTTAAGAATTCTTTCACATTGAAATTTTCAATTCTTTCGAAAATATTGTGAGGAGCAATGATAATGGTTCTGGTTTTGAAATGATGGCAATAAGGTTAGATTGCTACTCCCCAGGATTAGTCATGCATTGAGGCAAAGACTTAAATGCATTCTAAATTCCCCTGCCCTCCCAGTGTAAATATTCACGCTGTGAAATCGTTGATATGTTCAACTACTCCTCTATCTGCCTCACTATTTGTTTTTTCGTTTCCCCAATCTTTAGATAAAATAATGAAATCCTTGTTTGTCATACATGTTAGGTACTTGGTATTGCATTGCTTGGGTTTGGCATATATGCCGAGCTTCAACTTGGACCGTACGTCACATTGTCTTCTGTCAACTATGCAACTGGGTCAAGACTGTTGATAGCAGTTGGTGCCATCATCACCGTCATTGCTTTCTTTGGATGCTGTGGAGCATGGAAGGAGAACAAGTGCATGCTGGGTATTGTAAGTGCATTAAACTCGCTAAATTTCACGATTTTTGCAATTTTGTCTTTCCCAAAGCCGACGCTGGCAAGGTAAAAATGAAATTCGTTTCATCATATGAATGTACAGAAAGAGGCAATTTGCATCAAGTATGCCGTCATTTTACTACAACTACCAGCATTCTTTGCGAGTTATATTCGCTTTCATGTTGAAATTTCCTATATCTTACCCTTCCCAAAACCACCGATAGGCAGGCTGGGTAAAAATGAACCTCTTTCACATTACATAAATATATTTCCGGAAATAACTGAAGCTGTTGTTTTAGTACGATTCTATGGCCGTACCTCCCTGAAGCCTGTTTATCCATATATTCGATACGATCGCCAAAAAAGTTATCTAAATCACTGCCGGAGGCGCTCAAAATCTCAAACATCGACTTACATGCACGTAAAAAAACCTCGATTTTTTTCAATCAGCGATCGTAGCAATCATATGTAAACCATGCTTTAGTTCCAGGCTTTAGCGGCTGTAAATAAATGTATTAATAATTAAACGAACAAATGAATCAATCAATCCATTGATGAATATACAGCTATTCTTGAATTGGTTGTCCAGTTGAAATTACAGTTTAATCAATAGCTAGCATCCGACGTCTTATGTGGTTCGTGTATGCAACGGAGGCATTGTAGTCAATAGCGAAGTCATTTGCATATCTCATGCTTTTTTGTTTTTAGGAAATGATGACTCAAAATATACAAAATTACTTTGCATGCATGTAACTATATAATGTGTGCAGCTTTGCATCGTTGTTTTAAGTGTAACCTTAAAAAGACAAGAAAACTGAATGATATGCAAATGACATTGTTACTTGCTAAATCAGTATTTCAACTGGACAACCTTTTCAAGAATAGCTGTATATATCTCTTTATGTATTTACTAAGCAATGTGTTTGTATATTTTGTGCTTCAGTTCTTCGTTTTGCTGGTGATTATGCTGGGTCTGGAGATAGCCGCTGCTGTAATTGGTTATAAGAACAAAGACAAGGTAGAACAAGACAATAATACCCCGGGGGATTGAGGATGCCCCTCATATCTTTTAGAGGGCGGGTTGAACCCATCTAATCATTGCACTGGGCAAGCTCATGATTTTGGTATCTTTCAGAGATGACAATTTTGTGAAGCCACACCCTTTTGAAAAACGTCAAAAATCAAACATTTAACATTGGGTATATTGGTCAAAACAGACATAATTATTTATTTATTCATTTATTTATTATTATTATACCGTGACTTGAAAGACATTTCTACTCTAAAGTAACATATTGCAAACCATCCTTCATGGTGAAACTGAAAACTTGTTCACGAAAATTGGTATATATGCATTCTTTCTCAAAAAAAGCTAGCTCCATGTACACCTGATCCTTCTAAACGGCCCGAAAATGTTTCACAAAGTTTCTTGAAGGTCAACATTTAGATGTTTCTCTAACTTCTGTGTTGATTTCGTTTCAGATCGAGTCGGAGGTGAAGAGTGATCTAGAAAAAGCTGTGAAGGATTATCCTGAAAAGAACAAAAAGGCTGTCGATGACATGCAGAAAGAAGTAAGTATCGGAGTTAGGCCGATGCTCAGTGACTAACGATTCTGGAATGATCGCCGGAAAACCACCCAAAATTTCTCGAAATCAGTGCACGAAATGAAGCTGACTTTGGGCTCAAACTACCCCAATGAGGCTAGCGTGTTAGGGTGACTAACACGCAAGCTATCAGGGGCGGATTCACAAGCCGTTCAAAAATTCGAAAACTTTGGCGCGAAAACAACACAGGGCTCCCAACCGGTAATAAGTTCGGGTCTTTTTATAAAAATGGTTCTTACAGAAATTGATGAGCAGAAACTTTCATATATTTATTATTATTTTCATTTTTAGATATTTTGCTATGATAAACATTAAAGCAAAATAAAGGGGGGGGGGGGTGGTGCACCGTTAGATCATAAAAATAAAGGAAAGGGAGTGTCCGGTGCACTGGTTCTCACAACAGCTCCGAGAATAGGCAAAGCTCCTTCGTCTGCACTAGCTACTGAGCATCGTTTTGCTCTCTCGATTGCTCCCTCGTTGCCTTACTGGTACACGCGAAGGGACTTGCTTGGTCATTCTCCAGCGTTCGGAGTGGAGACTGAGCCTACGAATTAAATACTGTACTCCCGGGACATCTCCTTGCTTAGTTTGCTCCAGTGAAGGATCGATCATTGCACACATAATGGAATCTGATCCCGGGACATATTTATGTCAATTAATCAAATAAAAAGACACTCGAAAATATCAAATCTTTCTGTAAAGAAAATTGAAGGAACGTTAAAGAATTATTTCAACACATGATGGAATCTGCTCCCTCGCAGGGATATTTTTCCATCCTTTAAATCAAAAACATTTAAAAATGTGTAAATCTTTCCGTAAAAAAATCTTCTTTGATTGTGTCGATCACGAACTGAGACTCCACCCCTCGCAGTCGATCTTAGGGTTTGTCACGCAATAATTGTTCTGCGTGACAAACACTAAAAACGACTGCGACGGAGTCTAATCACGAATGTGGCATCATCCATTTTTTTCAGTTCAAGTGTTGTGGTGTGAATGGATTCAAAGACTATATCACAAAAGGACTCCAAGCTCCACCAGATTCTTGCAAATGTACAGATACCAGCAAAGACTATTGCGAAGACTACCTGGTGGTGAGCTATTACAACAAGGTAACCAAGTAAACAGTGAAATAAACAAAAGAAAAGTATTCTTAGAGTGCACGCACTAAACCTGGCAACATAAATAACACTAAATAGTGCTATTTTATGTTAATTCTGTTGTTTTCGTTTGTTTGATTAGTGCTATTTTCTACTAAATAGTGACAACTGTTGCACATAGTGTTTGCACTCTTATAATAATAATAATAATTTATTTCTTGTTAAGCGCATCCCAATATTTCTCGATGCGCTTTACAATTTATCAATTGTTAATTTATAAAATTATAACAAATGATCTATTCAGTAAAAATATATAATAATAACAATGGTAAAGATAAGTATCACATGATTTCTAATCCACTTATTCATGTAATTTTTTCTTTATTTATTCATGAGTATAGACCACATGTGTTGACATCACTTTTATTCTGTCAATGCACGCACTCATTAATTCATTCATTCATTAGTCCACTCATCTGCTCATTCATTCATTCATTTATTTATTCATTTATTTACGTACCCATTTATTCATTGTTTAATTGTTTTCATTGGTGGTTTTTTTAGTACATTTTTCATTGGCATTCTTACATACATGTATTCATGAATTTTATTCGTATCCATATGTAACGTTTTCAGATTAATAAACCCCATTAACACTTGCATAGCTAGCGCTATTTTACATTCATTCATCTGTTCATTAAATAAACCGTCCATTCATTTTCTTATTTATTGATACTTCATTCATTCATTCATTCATCCATCCATCCACTCATTTATTCAATTCATTCACTTAATTTTTTTTTTTTTTTTGTTATTTGTTCATTTATCGACTTTATGATTTTTATATCTTAACAGGGCTGTGTTGAAGGGCTCAAGAAGTTCGTCAACGACAAGATGATGGTCATCGGCATCCTTGCTATTGTCATAATCGTCATTCAGGTAAGTTCTTTTTAACAAAGCCACGAAAAATATCACCTCGACCGGCACCTCTTAAGACACTCGGCGACAGGTCGCAGCGACAATTTCCCCCGTGTGTAGTAAGTATTTTTGGCTGAAATTGTTGTCGTCGTGACTGAATTTTGTCACTGCAACTTGCCGCATGAAATCCAATTTCCCTCAGTCCGTAGAGATGTCTAGGCGACGAATGTTGAGCCAGTGCATGGTGTGCACCGACCTTTAAATTGAAGGATGCCAATTTTTAAACGGTTACTGCTAACGATTTAAAAGATACATGCTTTTGAATTGCTTATTAACAGACACGAATTTGACACAGTGGGCTCAAATATCTCACAGCAACCTTACCCATTTTGTCATGCCGTAAACAATAAACCATTTCAGGTCGTCGGTCATATTCCTCGTGAAGACTCGCACGCCACAACGTATGTTGTTAGTTTGTGAATACGTTCAACGAGAGGACCTCAAAGGAGCAGTCGTCTCAACCACGATGCTTTGCACGCCTCTGTTATTGTTTACATATGAGTGAAATAAACAAATCTACACAAAATATCTTCAAAAATCAATAATAATAAACTCTAAGGAATTCACTTGTATGGCATGAGTGAGACAATGTGGAGAATTTGAAGAGATTCCTCTGGCGGCCATTTTCCGCGGTCACCTCAAAAATGGTCGCTCAAAGCATATGGTAGACCACAGGGCGCAAAGCATCCTGGCTGAGACGTCTTCTCTAGCTATCGTTATGTTCTCACCAGATCGTTTTATTTTTCTCTGCAGCTCCTCGGCATGATCTTTTCTCTGTTCTTGATGTGCAGAATTCACAAAGAAACCTTTGCTTAGAAAGCACGTCATTGACAACGTGCACTGCACTTTAAACAAAACAAAACTTGATTATATACTTTTACCTTAAAAAAAACTTATTTGATATGTAACTGACTACAAATCCCATTACAACAACTACTACTAAGCCTGGCTTTTGAGACACAAGCTTATAATCCAACACATCCGATGTCTAACTTACACGGTACAAGAGAACACGCTGTTACAGCTATGGGACTTAGACTTGTTAACTTACAGTTAAATCTCCGATGCCTTACTGTTACCTAAACGAACTCGAAGACAGCTCCATCTTTTCTGGGACAACGTTAGTAGTTCAGATTCACGAACAGCCGCGCAGATCTTTGGAGACTTTTGCATATTACTACACAAACTACGGAACTGAAACAGTGCGATTCTAAAACGCAGGTTTATCTAAGGTTCAAGATCTATTACAGGGATGGACCAATAGAGAAGGAACGATGCATGGGGATTGGAGGGTTAGGTGGATTCTGGCAAAAGCAGTTCCAAAATAAATCAAGCGATATCCTACATAGCCATGAAAAAATACTCTCCGGTGTCTAAAAAAATACTCCCACTTTTGGTGGAAAACATATGCAGTATCCAAACTCACTTACCATTCCCCATCCCATCTCTTTTCTAACGGTCCATCTCGAAGTCACAAGGCTGGTGTGAAATGAAACTATGAATCACGTCAACAATTATAACAAAATTACATCACTGCTGAACACTCTAGCTTGAGATCTCGTCGGGGGGAGGGGGGGTTGCACTAAGCCTGGATAGCACGATTCTGTACGTATAAGTCTGTCATATATGAAAGTGCAGACCATAGGAAGCCAGACACTTGCTATTTTTTTTACAAAAGTAGACCTTCCCCGCAGTCGCTTGACTGGCAACAAAACACTAGATTCACACCGAGGCTGGAGTGTATAAATCCATACACTCTTTATATTTTATGCAATTTAGCCTCGATGTAAATTTATAGTTTTGTGGCCAGTCAAGTGAATGCGGGGAAGATCTGTGGTATGCAGTAGTCGGAGAGGTTTTATCCCACAGAGAACTTTATCCAAGCTTGGCGCAAACATAGCTCCAACGGATTTGGTTACGAGAACACATAATAGGGGCTGTTTAAATAGAGTGAGCCAGACCTGTTTAGCGGGCTGGTTTCTTTTGTGTTCAAGCTAGCAGGGCGTAAAAACGAAAGAAACCAGTCCGCGAAAACTCACTTCAATCACTCCATATAAACAGCCCCTTGGACAGCACCTCTAACTTACGACTAGGGAACGTCAAAAACACGATATATTTGTCTTATTACATACCTGTAATATAGACAACTTGACTCAAAGGCAACTTCTAGTGTCTCGGCCTTAGGCTCTGTTCAAACAAGATGCAAATCCGTGCTTAGGTTATTTTCAATTTTAATCTTGAAAAATGAATTGGCATTTTCATGAGTGAATTTTTTGTGAACTGCTTTTTGGAAATACACCGGCTTAATAGCTTGGAATTGTGCGCAAGCCTTGGAAGTCGATCAGATAGGGCTTGAATCCAAGTTGCTCTTAAAATCTTGCTTGTTACCACAACCTACCCAGGAATATTTTTTTTGCCGGCGGTTTTCAGTTTTAGTAAATCTACTTTGATCTCTTTTGAACAAAGCCTCAGTTTTTTTTATTTCTTTTATCGAGTTTTTTTAGTTGTGCTTTATAGTGTGTGGATTTTCAGATAGCAAATACAACTCCATAGTTTAACATAGATATATGTGAAGAGTTCTATCAAGTCAACGTTAACGCGATCTCGGTAAAAGTGGTTTTCATAAACTCGTGAAATTGATTTATCCCACGGTAATAGTATATAGTGAATTGTGTTTTTATTTTTCTATTTTACCATTTTGTAATTGGTTACTATTAAATAGTAAATTATTTAATTCATGTGTTACTGAAAACCATTCTATTTTCCAGACTGCTAGGGTTTAAGTGCTTTGGGGTCACCTGCATGCGCGAAAGCCATGTAGAAATCGATATATGAAAGATGCGGTTTTACAATATCCCGATGATTCGCGTAAATGTTGCTTGACAAAACAGAACTTTTGTATCAATGATAAAGTAAAGTTGTTTTAGGATTAAATAAATAAAATTCCGGTCTAGATTGGTGCTTTGTGATTTCTTATATATATTTACGATTTTAGCTATTTATTTTCTTTCATTTTAATTCAGCCATTCAGTCTTGTTCATTCATTCCATTTTATTCTGAACCGATTAGCCTGTGTAGCTGGGCCTTCTGTGGTAAAATGCAAATTTGACAAATTTCACCAATCAAAATGCACTAGCGGCTTGTATTAATCCCGTGCGTCTGTTATAGCGAGTCACTTCGACTGTAAAATATACACTTACAAAGGTCAAGCTACTCTTGTCGTACTTCTATAAGGTAAGTGGATTTTCTGTGGCTTTCAAGCTCTTTTTCTTTCCGTTTTTGAAGAGAAATCATGCAGATATGAGCTCTGTTTTATCTGCTCTGCAAAGAACGTGGGAATGACGCCATATTTAGATTTTTCTGAACTACCATAAGCTTGTAAAGATTTTTAATTACTCGTGCCCAGGCCCTTAGGCCGAGGGCACGAGTATAGTTCTGCAGACAGTTTTTTTTTTTTTTTTTTTCGCTGTTAGAAATTTTGGCAAGTTCAGACATGTTCCATCAGGTCTGACCGAATTATATTAACTCACAAAGAAAGAAATTCTAATGAAAAAATAAAGAAATTCTTTTTTTTTGTTCTCAAGTAATCTTTCTTTTGCAATTTTATCAGTTATTTTTTAATAAACAATTTTTTAAATAATTAAAACGAATGCTTCCATGTCGCATCAAAACAGCTAAAAAAATAATTAAAACCAATGCTTCCATGTCGCATCAAAACAGCTAAATAAAACTTAATTTAAGGAAAACCAATTCGTGGAATTGTTAAGAAGAATTATTAGAAGTGAACAAGATCAAAAAGTAGCAAGAAATTCATTGCGAAAGTGAGAATTTTCGAGCTTGTAGACGTATACATATCGAAGTTCGCTCACTCGAGTTGAAGAACGATTGTTTAGCGATGTGTATTAACAAAAGCGAAAAAAGACAAATATTTCAAAAGGATCTTTTGGTATCTTACCCAAAGGAGACTATTTGGTCACTTTTCAAGTCTAAAAGGATCTCTTTTATGGCTGAACTTTGCGAAATTGAGAGAAACATAACAAAGGGCAAACAACGAATAATGTTCACTCGCTATGGTCCACGCTTCAACTGATTGGAAAATCTGCCGAATTTTGAAAGAAAAAGCGAAAATTTGCAGTATTTTTTCGTGAAAAATTGAAGTAAAGTGCAATTTATTGAAATCTTGTTTATTGAGCTTTTATGCTGATGTAGTTTTTGTGTAATTCTTGTTGATTTTGGAGTATTTTTTGCCGTTAAAGAAGAGGTGGTATGGATGATAGTTTCCTGCCTTTTAGTTGCTGCGAGCGAAGCGAGTAGATTGCTTGGGCTGCCTGTGGTATTATAAGAGCTTAAAGGCAAGTTCGAGATGTCGCAAAGAAACCGTATTGCATATTTTGTGTTGTTTTGTTTCTTGTTTTGTTTTGTTTTCGGTTTTTAAGAACCTCCGTTCTTGGGCACGAGTAAACCCTGAATTCAGGGTCTAGTTGTTTTAGCCTTCTTTTAGTGTTAAACGTCTGCTTGAGGCTACGTTTAACTTCTATGCGTCGTGTTATGGAGGGTTTTTGACTTTTTATAGTATCTTGAGGACAATCTCAATTTATCGGTTTGACCTCGACTTGATAAAAAAAACTCTTCCAAATTATCATTTTTGTAAAATATAAATTCACTAACAGCTGAAGGATAGTAGCATTTGTAATTTTTGTGTTGTAAGTTTGTTTTTGAATTTTGTATTTTATGAGTATTTTTGATGCACAAGTTTTGCAAAGTTTTGACTGAGCAAAAGCTCGCCGCATATTTTTAAAAGTAAGCTTATATTTGGGACAAAAAGCTAAGTTTTCAAAAGTAAGATTGACAAATTTGGATCGGAAAACCTTTGTTCGAAGCGTCCTATCCATGAGGTAAAATATTTTTGATTGTTTTGTCAAAATACTTTCATTTTAACATGCAAGTTTGAAGTAAGTTTATAAGAGCGTCTAGTTTGTTTGCAAGCTTTCATAGTTTGCCAAAATAATTGAATTCTTAAAATATTTCTATTTGTCTAATTGCTGTAGTATCTCCATAGAAAAATGTACATTCTAGGTATAATTCTTGGGCGTTGTTTTCAATTGAAGTCAAACTTCCCTATTGTTCGAGGAATTTAGCCCAATTTGAATAAGTATTTCACACATTTCCATGACAACCGACTCGGTCTTTATTATTTAGAGACAGTTAAATATACGTCATTGTTTAATTTTTCTGCTTTGCTTATCATGCGTTGTTTTTTTTCTTCTGTTTTTTGCCTGATGTTCTTTATTTGGATAGTATAGCTGCCAACAAACAAGTCTATATATAATATTTAGGAGTAGTTTATGTTCATTTTTTTGCTGGTGTGCTTGTGAAGTGGGGGGAGGGGTGTGTGGAGGTGTATGGTTCGTAATTAGGCTGGGAAAAGGAACTTGTATTTATAAATTAAGGTGGAAATGATTGTGGTTGACTTTGAAAGTGAGTCAGCCATTAACATACCACAATCTTTTCAAGTTGGGCACTCAATCCATGAAGGTACCAAAACAAAACAATTCTTTTTATATTCAAATGTTTTGATGGTTGTGTAATCAAAACCTTCTTTCCTTTTTTTTATTTATTTTTTAATTTATCGCAGGGGAAAAAATCAGGTAGTACCAGTGAAACTCAATAAACATGTATCAAAGAGATAGCAGGCTGTTGCCTCAAAAATATACGGAGATCATCTTGACCCTTTTCTGTATGGAAGCCGTTAGAACCCCCTTCACCTGGGATAATAATTGGATACCAGATAGGGAATTTAATGAGATATAGATGAACTGATCAATTAATGTCATATAAATAGGTTAAAAGCTGTCAGTCATGGGTCTTGAAGGAGGTGGAAAAATTATCAAGTTTCTTGTTTTGTTCTTCAACTTCTTGTTCTTTGTAAGTATGATAATAATAATAATAATAATATTTGATATTTATATAGTGCATGTTAACATTTGAAATGTCATCAAATACGCTTCCAAGCTACTCCTCAAAATAACAATTATCACAGTCTAAATTGCTTCTATGCTTGTAATTGTATGACTGTTTTTCTTGGTTCTATAATATTTTAAGCTTTATAATCGCTGTTCCTTGAAATTCCTTGTATTAATAATGCCTGGAATTGCATAATTGTGGAATTGCATTGTTTAATATATATGTTTATTGCACTTAAAAACCCTTGAAAATAGAAGTAATCATAAGAAATTACAAGTCCTCTCATTTTCAAACTTCATTCTTTCAATAAAAAAAAAATACAGGGAAAAAATAAGCGTTTTCTAAAGGTTTTTTTGTGTCATTTAATATGCATTTAATATTATTTTGTGTTTTTATTCATGTTTTATATTTATGTTTTATATATTTATGTTTTATATATATTTATGTTTTATATATATTTATGTTTTATATATTTATGTTTTATATTTGTGTTTTATATTCATGGTAAGGTGATTGATTATGAGAATCCCATACTTAATCTTGACTTAATACTAGTTATTATAATAATATTAATTCATTGACGTATATTCACTAATTCTGGCAGGTGTTTGGGATTGCACTGATTGGTGTTGGGGCATATGCAGAAGCCAAGTTTGGTGATTTCACTAAACTGTCCACAGTAGATTTTGCATCAGGATCTCGTCTTCTGATTGCAACTGGTGTCATTATTGCGGTGATTTCGTTCTTTGGATGCTGCGGAGCATGGAAAGAGAACAAGTGTATGCTGGTTGTTGTAAGTATCAGATATGTTTCAAATTGGATATTTTGTGTGATTTACACAGAGTCAGCACAGCGCACCCTAAATTTCATAATGATTGTTTGAAGATAGACTGATTCAGTAAGTGGGTTCCAGTCCCTCTCTGTCAGTCTTCAAAAACTTCAACTTCAACTTTATATGGATTCAGTCTAGTTTGAAGAGTGAGATGTTGTTTCCTTTCCTTCTGACATCATTCATGTCAAGAATGCTTTCTGGGACAGTTTTGTAAAATAATTATGGGAAAACCTTTTTCAAAAAAAGTATTGCTGCAATGCTATTCAATTTTGTTTTGATTTTAAAAGCTTGCTATCAAGTCATGTCAATTAAGGAATGCATGTTCTGTGAGGAAAAAGAACTTTATCAGAGCCACCATATATATTTTAAATCAAACGAATAAAATTGGCATTTACTTCAAATATTATATTAGCTTATACGTTATTGTTATTGGAAGCAGTGGTGTTTTTCCCTAATTTGTTATTTTATCATAATTTCAATCCACAGTTCTTCATTCTGTTGCTTCTCATGATAATCCTTGAAATAGCTGCAGCTGTCCTGGCTTATCAACATAGGGATGAGGTAGTTGAATGTATTCATTTATTTAGTCAGTCAGCCAGTCATTTATGCATTCATTTATTCATTCATTCTCTCATTCACTCACTCAATCATTCAGCCTTTTATTTATTTATCCATCCATTCATTCAACCACCTATTAAATTTCACTCAACCATTCATTCATTCATTCATTGATTCTTTCATTCATTCATTCATTCATCCATTCATTCACTCATTCATTCATTCATTCATTCATTCATTCATTCATTCATTCATTCATTCTGGATTGCCCTAATTAATTAATTCTTGTTTCTTATGTTATGAGAAAGAACTAATTATTGACAAATTAACTATTATAATGTTATTTTCTACCAGATTTCCAATAGTCTTGAAAAGGACATCAATTCCACAATTGCTGATGGTTATGGCAAAGATAAAGTCAAGACAGAAGCAATTGATGTTCTACAAAAAGTGGTAGGAAAACTGTATAGAATAAATACAATTTTAAAACCACAATGTCTGCATTTATCTTAATTGCAAACACATGATTTGATTTAGTTGTTTTGAGGGACAGATTCACAAACCTTATGCTATTTTGGGGTCCACGTTGCAGATTTATAACTGTTGTATTTTGATAATTCTATTGTAGGGACACTGTACCAAAATTAATTATTATTAATTTATGACTGTTGATTATTGATCACTTGTTCATATTTTGTCATGTGTGTCTATAAAGCCTTGCCCCCCCCCCCCCCCTCCCACCCTTTTGATTTATTTAATTTATAAGATAGTTCTTTTATTAATTTTTGATTGATAATCTGTAATTTTGATTATATAGTGCCCCCCACTTTCAACATTTCAAAATTGTTTAAATCCGCCCCTGAATGGGGGTTAGGTTTTCACTCTGAGGAAGATTTCGGTCCAAAATTGTACAACAGTATATCATGTCCTCATCTGTTCTTGTATCTTTCCTGTTTTTACAGGAGAAATGCTGTGGAGCAATGAGCTGGAAGGACTGGTCTATCAACCCTAACTACAACATCACTAAAGTCCCTGACTCATGCTGTGTAGAAGAGACAAAAGGTTGTGGTTTGTCATTCTATGACCCAAAAGCACCAAACGACTTCAGCAAGATACATACCACAGTAAGTTTATTCATATCAAGGGTTGGAAGAATTTGTAAATTAATACTCAGTTAAGGCTAACAAAAACAACAGTTCATTATAGAAACAACAACATAGCTATAGCACCAGGGACTGAGTCAATGTACAAGCCAGAATATACTCTATCTACTAGATAAATCCTGATCCAGTAGATAAATTCTAAAGAAATTCAATAGGTTGGAGAACTTTTATCCAGTGGATAAATTTACTCGGGTTTACTGAAACTGCCCCCAGTTGTCAACTGATCATCGTTTATTGCGTATCAATGAGACCACCAAAATTCCGTTTGAATGTTCAGGGCGTTAAGCCTATGTTGACTGCGTGTTTGTGGTTATTGAAAAATCCCAAGGAAATTAGACGTTAATTGATTGTTGTTTTTGCTAGGGTTGCTATGTCAGGCTCAGTGCTCTAGTTCGTGATAATCTCAAGAAGGTTGCAGGAATTGCCATCGCTATTTTGGTCATTCAGGTACAGTACATGTCGCTATTTGTTTCTCTGTCATGATTTACTGCCTGTTTGCTCGCTTGTTTGCTTGGATGTCTCTCTGGTTATTGGTTGTGTTTGTCTGTTTAGTTGTTTGTTTATGAGTTTTTTCCTGTCTCTTCATTTGTCTCTTTGTAAATATATTTTTGTCATTCTTTGACGTTTTCTTCATCTGTTTCTATTTGTGCCGACATGTTGGTTTCACTACATGTTTTTTGATTGTCTGTCTGTCTGTCTGTCTGTTTGTTTGTTTGTTTGTCTATTTAGAGTAGAGACAATTAATCCATGAAACTTTACTAATACTAAATAGCAATTCTATTGTTTTCGTTTTTTTATATCGGCACGTCTTTTTATACTATTTAGTAATTAGTGTTTCACGGATTTCAGTCTACAAGCATGTTTGTAAATTTGTTTGTCTATCTTAAATAAAGCTAAAATTAATAATAACTCTGTGCTGTTGTTTATAATCATATTGCCTATAGTTAAGTCCTTTTTTTCTTTTTTTTCACCAGCTTCTTGGTATGGTGTTCGCCGTGTGTCTTGTTCGTAGAATCGGACAGGGAACCTCCGCATAATAACTAAAAGTCTTCAACTCCACTAGCTTTTGAAATCTGTTATAATAAAAAAATAATGCTTGAAAAATGGTTACTAACTTCTGTATTAATCTGAACCTATATATTTTTGTAATCGATAAGTTCACTCGTAGTTTTACATGTTTCTTTTAGGGATAATTGGAATGAAATTTCAGTCAGCTAACTGAAGAACATTTTTTCTGTCCCTAAAAGAAAGACTTGATGGCTATCAACGCGCGCGTTGGACCTGTCCACAGGACTTCCCCTCCACACGCAAGGTATCATACATTACCTCAAAATTGATTCGACTTGCGCCTGGGTTGGTTGAATTGCAGGTTTGTGAATGGGAGAATGAAATGGAGAGTGTTCTAACTATTCACGTGTGTTTGAGAGGTGTTCCCCCAGGAATGTGGAAACGTATGTAGGTCTTCTCAAGTTGATTCAAGTGAGATGGCAAGTTGTGGATTTGTAGTCTCGTTTGAACAGGTTTGGGCTACTGAGTTTATTGGTCAATACAGTTAAAAGAGTCGAAAATTTAGAATTTCGTGTAAAAGTACGAAATAAACCGTTGGTTTGAAACGACCAGATATTTTACCTGTTAATTTGTGCTTTACTTTTATCTTGTTTTGAATTAGTATAAGATGTATTTATATGTTTTGATACTCTGATGGATTTTGTACGAAAAAATAAACAATTTGCATTGGTTTTGCGTTCTGTTTTTATTATATACCAACACTCATTTTCATTCATACAAACATACAGACACCCATACATGACCAGATGACGACAGCACATCAACATAAACACCCATGACAAGATGACCACAACACCAACACTCCGTTTTCAAGACTACATACAGACACCCATGACAAGATGACCACAACACCAACAGTCATTTTCAAGACTACATACAGACACCCATGACAAGATGACCACAACACCAACAGTCATTTTCAAGACTACAGACACCCATTACAAGATGACCACAGCACCAACAGTCATTTTCAATACTACATACAGACACCCGTGTCAAGATGACCACAACACCAACAGTCATTTTCAAGACTACAGACACCCATGACAAGATGACCACAACACCAACAGTCATTTTCAAGACTACATACAGACACCCATGACAAGATGACCACAACACCAACAGTCATTTTCAAGGACAACCTACAGGCACCCATGACAAGATGACCACAACACCAACAGTCATTTTCAAGACTACATGCACCCATGACAAGATGACCACAACACCAACAGTCATTTTCAAGACTACATGCACCCATGACAAGATGACCACAACACCAACAGTCATTTTCAAGACTACATACAGACACCCATGACAAGATGACCACAGCACCAACAGTCATTTTCAAGACTACAGACACCCATGACAAGATGACCACAACACCAACAGTCATTTTCAAAACTACATACAAACACCCATGACAAGATGACCACAACACCAACAGTCATTTTCAAGGACAACCTACAGGCACCCATGACAAGATGACCACAACACCAACAGTCATTTTCAAGACTACATGCACCCATGACAAGATGACCACAACACCAACAGTCATTTTCAAGACTACATGCACCCATGACAAGATGACCACAACACCAACAGTCATTTTCAAGACTACATGCACCCATGACAAGATGACCACAACACCAACAGTCATTTTCAAGACTACAGACACCCATTACAAGATGACCACAGCACCAACAGTCATTTTCAATACTACATACAGACACCCGTGTCAAGATGACCACAACACCAACAGTCATTTTCAAGACTACAGACACCCATGACAAGATGACCACAACACCAACAGTCATTTTCAAGACTACATACAGACACCCATGACAAGATGACCACAACACCAACAGTCATTTTCAAGGACAACCTACAGGCACCCATGACAAGATGACCACAACACCAACAGTCATTTTCAAGACTACATGCACCCATGACAAGATGACCACAATACCAACAGTCATTTTCAAGACTACATGCACCCATGACAAGATGACCACAACACCAACAGTCATTTTCAAGACTACATACAGACACCCATGACAAGATGACCACAGCACCAACAGTCATTTTCAAGACTACAGACACCCATGACAAGATGACCACAACACCAACAGTCATTTTCAAAACTACATACAAACACCCATGACAAGATGACCACAACACCAACAGTCATTTTCAAGACTACATACAGACAACCATGTCAAGATGACCACAACACCAACAGTCATTTTCAAGACTACAGACACCCATGACAAGATGACCACAACACCAACAGTCATTTTCAAGACTACAGACACCCATGACAAGATGACCACAACACCAACAGTCATTTTCAAGACTACATACAGACACCCATGACAAGATGACCACAACACCAACAGTCATTTTCAAGGACAACCTACAGGCACCCATGACAAGATGACCACAACACCAACAGTCATTTTCAAGACTACATGCACCCATGACAAGATGACCACAACACCAACAGTCATTTTCAAGACTACAGTAGTAACCATCGTCATAGCGTTCTCTCTGTGGGTCGCCATATTGTTATCTATCTCGGATGGGGAATTCCGCTGACCTAACCGCGGGCGCAAAATTACCGCAATTTCTGGCCATGTTTAGTTTGCCTCAATTGGATGCTTGTTTGAATCACTAATTTTGCCCTCAAAGGTCTGCTTAAAAAACTTTTTTTTTCAAATTTCATTATTATATTATTTCAATAATCATTACCGAACGGTATTCGCGAAATTTTCTTTCGATGCTTTATTAGCCTTGTACTCTTTTACATCAATGATAGCAATAGACCTATTTATCGGGCTAATTATACAACAATGCGAAAACGTAGGGTGCCACGTTAATGCATTCATGAGAGTGAAAAACTCAAAACATCATTGATAATTATAGCTGCCAGTCAACATTAAGTCCCTCAAGCTGAACATTAGTCGAACAAAACACTAACAGACTTTAAATCAGAAGATTTTTAGGACACAAACAGGTAACGGGCTTATCTTAATGTGCAAAACTTTTATATACAGATTTTAGAAAAATGAGGATATATATTTTTGGTTAGATTTATCAGAAAATATTGATTTTCAATTGGTTATTATTTTTGAGTAGGCTTCTGAAGTGAATTTTCTAGAAAATATTCTGCTTTTTTTGAAGCCATACTCGCCCTTAATCATGTTTGCTTTAGAAAATAAAAACTATTTCTATAAAACATTAATGTTAAAGTTAAGGTTTGGCAAGAGTTCCAGCTATTTGAAAAGCTGAGCTTCCAAAGTTATGAAAGCAATATTTACAAAAGTGGTGAATGTAGTATGCGATCGAGTTCACGCACACACAGTTTGCCGATTTTGTCGAACGGCAATAATTTTCGACAACATAATCGACTCGACAAACACTAGATTCACGATATAATTAACGTGTTCACGCCATCAATAGAGTTTTTGTGTGTTCAAAATCCGCTTTTATTCCGCAGTGTAGTGTTAATTTATATGCTAATAAAAAATGGTCTAGCACACTTAAAACGCTGTATCATATTAAAGTATATCACACGATAAGCAGAGATTTTTAACTAATACACCTTCTATTTCAAAAATCGTCGTTAATTTGAATTTTTGCTTGTTTTTCCCTCTTTAGTTTGAAATTATTCAACAAATTTTTAAAATAGGTGGTACGCATGCGCAGCCATGCAGAAACAGTGACATCACGGTTCTCGGCTTAATGTATTTGAGTTGATGATATCGTTGATATATTATTTGTTTATTTTTTCATTGATTACTGAGTTGACTCAAGGATCTGTTCCATACATATACATTTTTTTTACTTTATTTATTTTTTTTTAACCGGCCATTTATCAATTTCTTCATTTACTTGGTCATCCATTTATTAATTCGTTCATTCAGTCATTTATTCATTCATTCATTCATACATTTGTTTATTTATTCATCCATATATACAGTCAACCATTCATTTAGTCATTCATTCATCCATTCATTTTCTCACTCATTCACTCGAATCATTCATTCATTCATTCATTCATTCATTCATCCATCTATCCATTCATCCATTCATTCATTCATTCATTCATTCATTCATTCATTCTATTATGGCATATTCAAATATGTTCATTGCATATCACCCAATGCTCTGAAGTACTATAATTGTGTTAATTACATGCATGTAAGAATTTCAAATCATCAATTTTAACCAGAATAACAATTGTGTTACATGGTGGCATAATTAACTATTTCCTCCTTGTCTTCAATTACAGGGACAAGACCAGTATGTGCTCTACGCGTTGTGTCAAGTATTTCATTGTTTTCTTCAATTTCGTTTTCTTTGTAAGCATCTTCATTTTTTTATAGTGTCGACTGTTTGTAACCGTGCTGACTGTTTGTTGACCTGCCTCATGACGATTTATGATCAAATTCATAATCTTCAATTCAAGGGATGGGTAGGGAGGAGTGGGGGGGGGGGAGGAGGAGAAATTTGGATTTAGAATTCATTTTGAATTAGCGACGGCGGAGCGGTTTTTCAATTGGCGGGGAGGGGAGGGACTAAGGTCAATTTCTTATCCACCCTCCCCACCTCTATTATTTATCTCCAAAAAAATTAATTAAAGTTATTATCAATCAATCTCAGAAAACTGGGGGATTCTAGCACCCCAAGCGCCCCCGGCTCCGCTGTCCTGCAATGTCATCTATAAAATAGGTTCAGGAGTATTTGAAGCTCTTTGAACCGTAGGTACGTACTTGAAGCATGTTTTGCTGTAAAGATTAGCATTACCTAGCTTCGATCCACCCTCCGAATAATTTTTATTACCTTTTCGGGGGATAGGAGAACGGAGGGGTCACTGCTACTTTCCTTGCCTGATATTCTAACTACTTGTATTATCTTCATCGTCTACAGTTACTGGGTGCCCTCCTGATTGGCGTTGGTTCGTGGGCTGAGGAGCATTATGGTGACTTTGTAGAAATCACTAAAGTAGACTATGCCTCGGCAACTCGACTTGTGATTGCTGTAGGGATAATTATTGTCATTACTGCATTGTTTGGGTTCTGCGGGGCTGTGTTCCTGAACAAGTGTATGTTAAGAGTGGTGAGTGGATTTTGGAATTCTTTTTTTTTTCTTCTACCCGATGCTTCTCGTGCGCATGCGAAATACCATGTTGTTTGCCGCGCGCATGCAGAATATTTGATGCCACGCAAGATTTTTTTGAAAAAAAAAGCAATATGTACGTTTTTCGTCTTTTGATCGAGCGTCTTTCTTTTTTTTTCTTTTTTTTTTTCTTTTTTCTTTTTTTTTTTCTTTTTTTTTTTTTTGCTTTTCTAGTACTTCTCTCCTTTCTTTAATTTCTCATCTTTTTTTCTTATCTTTCTTCTTAACTACTGTGACAATCATTATCACACCATCGGCCGTATATGGCAGACAAATAATTCATCAATATTGTTTTCTTTTGTTCAGTATTTGGTGATTCTTCTTGTTTTGCTGATCTTGGAAATAACTGGTATTATTTTGGGCTATATATATTCTGACAAAGTGAGTAGTTATAGTTATAAAACAATCAATTCTTCAATCAAACAACTCTCTCAATCGGTCAGTCGATCAGTCGACGTCATTGTGTAGCTTTTTCATTATTATTATTATTATTATTATTATTATTATTATTATTATTATTATTATTTATTTATTTATTTATTTATTTATTTATTTATTTATTTATTTGTTTATTTATATATTTATTTATTTATTTATTTATTTATTTATTTATTTATTTATTTATTTATTTATTTATTTATTTATTTATTTATTTATTTATTTATTTATTTATTTATTTATTTATTTACTTATTTATTATTTTATTTATCTATTTATTTATTTTATTTTTGTTATGATTATTCTAGGTATTAGGTGCAGAAATCTGGTTGAATCCACCGGGTTTTTATTTTCTGTTCCTAGCTATAACTATTTAATTTAAGTTATCATGATTAATATAAATAGTGTTAAAATAATAAAAAATACAACGTCAACTAAATTATATTGACATATTTTGGATTTTTTTCTCTTTTGCAGGTGAAAACCCAGGTTGAGGCGGATCTTCTTGATGCTGTTTTCACGAAGTACGGTCAATCAGACCAGCAAGGTACAACGAAAGCCATTGACCTTTTGCAGCAACAGGTGAGTACTAGAGCATGCAGATATTTAGGTGACTTCAGTCGATTTTCAAACAGTATAGATTTGTTACCCAGCCAAGTCAATGGAAATTGTACTCAATTTACATGGGCTGTAAATTACTGAAAACATCATTTTACATGCTTTGTATGGTCGGGCCGGTCACGTTGGCAAAACATATTAATGACTGAAGGATCGGAACTGATCTAGCAGTTCTAGATAGACTTTTGATTCTGACCGGGTACTGAAATAATTAAGATGCTTGAGGCTTTATGACTCCCGCACAAGATGAGCTAGATAGAACACATTTCATGCAGGGAAGAAACTCAAACAGAATCATAAAACAGACTAAATTAACCACACAACCAAGAAATGAGAACTCAAAATTCCCTTCGAGGGAAAAATCTCCGGGGAGCGGGTTTACTCCGGGGGAAAACGATCGGTGATATTCGTCGGAATTTTTCAGATGCCTCTAGAAGATAACGGGCGTTTTTCAAAAGGCGTGGCATGGCTTCACAAAATTCCTTTTTAGATTTGCTCAGTACCATCGCGCCTTTCTGTCTGACAACATTTTTTGTAAATATGCATGATATATTTGTTGTTTTGTAGGAGAAATGCTGTGGTATCCAGAACTATACTAACTGGTTTCGGTCCAAGTACAGTCAAGGCAACCATACTAAACTGCCTGATTCTTGCTGCAAGGAGAAGTCGAAAGACTGCGCCAATCCTTTGCGAGACATCGCACACATCTATCCAAAGGTACGAAGTAAATTCTTCATCGAACAAATAAAACAATTTCTAAAATTGGTTGGTACGCAGGCATCATTATATAGTCAATTAGTTGTTTTTTCCAAGTTTTATTTATAAGCCAAGCTTTCGCGCTAATTGCGCATCTTCAGGGCAAAAATGGATGTGTTAACAATTTGTTTTAACAACATTGTGTAAGAACGCGTTATTTTAAATCTATTGGTTTATTTGTAAAATAACGCGTTCTTACACAATGTTGTTGAAACAAATTGTTAACACATCCATTTTTGCCCTGAAGATGCGCAATTAGCGCGAAAGCTTGGCTTTCAAATAAAACGTGGAAAAAAACAACTAATTGACTAAATAAAACAATTATTTTTCAAAAAAATATTATTTTCCAAATCTCATCATATCTGCATAATGAGACACTGAGGGACATTCTTCTTCTCTGATACGGCAAACTACTGTGTGACAAGCATGTAATGATGTAATGTGTAAGTGTAAGTGAGCATGCGCGGCATGATTGGCAGCTTTGTGATTGCCCACGTGGATAGTGTCAACACTTCACGAAAGCCTATACTCGGTCGAATAAAGTAATTTAAACACTCTAAGTTCAAGATTTTTGCAAAGCAAGCTACACTTAAAGGTACAAAATTGTTGGGACATTCTACTCTTTTTTCGCTACTATTTCGTTCTCTCGCATTTTTTGCTTTTTCTCTCTACAATATTCCAGTCAATCTCTCCCTCCCCCCGCTAAACAATGTTGAATGAGGTTTCATTTTCTACCAAAATCTGATCACCGATCATACCAAGCTGCTTGCAAGGAGAGAGGGAGGCTCCTTGAAAACTATTCAATCGACGTTTCGCACTTTTCCCCCTCCATATAATGCTGCTTAATTTTTACGGATATCAAGGTACTGAAAGCTACACAGAAACAAGGATGTGAAAACCGCGGTGAATTGAACTCGCGGCCTCTCAGCTCACAAAGACGGCCGCGCACTAACCAATCCTTAAGCTCGCGAATCTACATCAGCAACCTTTTGTATTTCAAATAAGCTCGTTTGACTAGCTCCTTGACTTAATCCTTATTTGTAACGAAAATGTAAAAGTGATATATTCATTTTTTGTAATGATTAAAATAAATAATGCTGACGTTAACAGCTGTCTTTGTTCTGTTGAATTTATAGGGATGTTTTGAGAAGCTATCGGACGCATTTTACGACAATTTGGTCATCACTGGGTCTGTTTGTGTTGCTATATTGGTAATACAGGTAACGCTTTCAGTAATACGGGGGATGCCGGGGAATCATATTTATGCTGTAATTAGGACAGTTGTCTGTCACCACTTCTCCCTCATGTTTGACCTCATTAGCATTTTGTCCTTCTCCGTCCTACACTGTAGTCTCCCTCGTATCCGCGCTCTCTTTAATGAGTTCCCACTGTTCTTATTAACATATTTTTGTTTCATTGTAGATCATTGGAATGATCTTTGCAGTAATCCTTATGCGTGGTATCGACAAAGGCGAAATGATTGCATAGAATATTAACACACAACAATATCAGATAAAAACCATTCGATTACCTTTCAAAAGGTTTCAGTAGTTTCTTCGCGTCTTTTTTCGAACAAAAATTAATTAATCACAACAGGGGACGTATCCAGGATTTTGGGTTACAATTTTGGGGGCCGGTATCATTTTCACCTGAAAATATGGATTTCTCAATATTTTTCAACAAAATGTCACAAATCCAAATTTGAGTGGTCGATCTGGAACATGGTTTGGTTACATTTGAAGAAAATTTAATCAAATCACAACAGTTTTTAGACTAAATCTAAGGACAGTCAATCCTTTACACACCTGGATGACGTCGTCACTATTAAAAAAATAATTCTTTTCAGAATGTTATTGAAAACACTCGATCCTGGATCCAACCCTGCATAATAAGACAAAAAGCACCTAAGGAATAGAGAGCTCCGGTGTTTAGAAACGGAGCCAGTAGACACTCACAAATAATGTGTAATTAAGTTTAACTAAATGGTTTTCATAGCTTCACTATATAATTCACTGTAGAAAAAAAGGCCAGTCTCTCCCCTAATAATTGAGCTTTGTGTCCTCTCTTAAGCGTATTAGGTCTATTATCCTCGATTGCAGAAAAAATAACGAGTCGAGACAAAGCCTCAAGTATTTCTATAATTTTGTGGACAATGCGCACATTTTAATTTCACGAGGTGTTCTAAATACGAAAGAATATATATATCTCATAAATCTATGGAAACATTTTTTGTTGTATTAAAGCAGGAACTGAAATTTGTTCTTCAGCAGCAAAATACAACACACTTATATTGCACAAATTTTACTTACTTTCATCAAGAAATTGTTATATTATTTTATATATCTTGCATGTCCATTAAAATAGATCGGAAGCTACAAGAAGATTGATAAAAAACTGGCTAAATGCATTGTTATCTGATTAGCTCTTAGCAATAAACAACGACAATCATAATTGCCCTAGTTTACTATGATGCCACACTTGTTTACGCTTGGAGGACAAAAAAGCGCCAAACCCAATGCAAAATTCGATAAAAATTGCTGCCATCGAAACAGGTTAACTAATCTAAATAAAATAGCCTGGTTTTGCAATGAAATATGTGTTTATTGCCAAATAATGCTCGGGCGAGTCGGCGTTGGTTCGACCCGCTCCAATGACCATCATTCAGTTTGCGTTTAAGCAATAGATTTTGAATGATCATTGTTTTGCTATATGACGTCATAGTGAATTAGGGCAATTATGAACTGATTCAGCATCAATCGTCTCCCGTGACCACGGTCAGCACCGATTCCAACCGCGCCTATCAGCAACGCGAAATCACCACTCAAAACAAACTTATAAAACATCCACAACTTCAGAACAATCAGTTATGATAGATCGAGTGCACACACTAAAAGTGTGCAACATAAATACCACTAAATAGTGCTATTTTATGCTAATTCTATTGTCTTCTTTTGTTTAATCAGTGCTATTTACTACTAAATAGTGACAACTGTTGCACACTTTTAGTGTTTGTGGCTCTAGCTAAGACACTCTATTTCATTATGTCAGTAAATCTTTACGGATAATACATATGCATTGATCGGGGCCCTTCAACAGGAGCCTGCGTGATCGAAAGCGAAGAAGACTAAAATAGTGAGAAGGGAATTGGGAAGGAATTGGAAGCTGGAAGAAAGCAGAAAAACAACAACAAAAACAACAACAACACTTTATTCACTCTAAAGATCACATTACATTTTACAAATAATTAATCTGTTAAGGTAAAACTGAAAAAAAGAATAAATAATTTTATTTAGAGTAGAGTCTGGAGTCTGAGTCCTTTCGGTTTTCTGGTCAGACTACAGCCTTTTTTTGTTAATTCTGGAACTGTCTATTTGGAACCAAAAAAAGTTTGAACATTTTAGTTAAAACTTGTTGGGAAATAAATAGGGTACGAAAAAACCTATCATGTTTCAACATGTTTCAACAACGGGGAGGGACATAGAAAGATGAATGGAGGAAGGAAGACAGCATGAAAGAAACGGACTGAAGGAACGAAGGAAAGAAGGGATAATAGTGAGCAAGAACAAGAGGAAAGAAGTTAAAGGAAGGGAGGATGTAAATGAATTATAGAAGGGCAGTAAAGCAGGACGGGGACGGGACAGAGATAATCAAGGTTAAGGGCTACTGATGAGAAAGCATCAAGCATTAGGACAAGAGAATATTAGATAAGGGAGTTTATCCCAACGTATTGGGCTTTATACTCATCACGGGATCTTTTCACTCTATTTTTCTAAGTTTTTTGGGGGGAACGGAACGTGATTGGCTAGATTGTAGGAAGCTAGCGCGGTTCACCATCGTCAAAACATCTCAAGACAAGAGTGCGTAGATTGTGGAATATAGTGGAATATATAGTCAAGTTATGAATAAATAAATAAATAAATGAATAAATAAATAAATAAATAAATAAATAAATAAATAAATAAATAAATAAATAAATAAATAAATAAATAAATAATTAAATAAATAAATAAATAAACAAACAAACAAATAAATAAACAAATAAATAAATAAATAAATAAATAAATAAATAAATAAATAAATAAATAAATAAGTAAGTAAATAAACAAATAAATAAACAAATAAATAAATAAATAAATAAATAAATAAATAAATAAATAAATAAATAAATAAATAGATAAATAAATAAATAAATAAATAAATAAATAAATAAATAAATAAATAAATAAATAAATAAATAAATAAATAAAATAAAATAAAATAAATATTATCGACAGCTCTCCAATAAACGTCACAACCTGAAGCGGAATCTAACTGATACTTCATGTTGGCATGAGATCTCTATGTCGCAATGAAATATTCATAAACTTTGTGCTGTAATACTCTGGATAAGTGCATGATCTCATTGCCAAATCGTTAACAACAATAACACATGAGTCACATGATTAGCCCAAATAATTTATGACTGTATCTACGTATCTAAAAAGTCCATCGAATCCTATCTTATCTTACCTACATTGACAAACTTTGAGTTCTAAAATTGTGTTATAATGATCCTAATTTTACAGTTTTTTCAAATAAATCAACCAATGAATGCCTCACATTTTGACAAAAAATAATGAATTCCAATATCAAAAGTAAATATGCCCGGCAGCCAACAGTTAATCAATCAATATTGGGTTTCCTGTGGAATGACTTCAATGGTCCCTCCCCTCCCACACCAGAAAAACTACAAATGTATCGTCACGATAGACAAATAAAAGTCGTCAACTTCTAATGATTTCAAATGATTTCAATCATGTGAAGAGTAAGGTTATTTAATGAAAAACGATTAAGTTTTAGTTTTGTATTTTTCTTGCTTTATTAGATTTTTTTTTGAAAAGTTAATTTACCCCTCACCCTCCCCCCTTAGTATCAAATGTCATCTGCTAGGGTGTCTTCGGTATATTACTTATTCGCGCAGGTGCTGGTGATAGGGTTGTACAAGAAAAGTCCAGTTATTTAGTTGCCAAAGAAAGCCTTAAAACAAAGCTAAAACGTAAAGGTAAGCTCTATAGCACACAAAGAAATCCTAAAAAATAGCAGCATCGATTTTGGAAGCTTTTGAATTGGTTTTGAGCTTGAAAATTTGATTTTGTGACCGAATTTATGCTCAAAACAACGTTATTGAACACGACATTTTGATAGCGCGGCTTTCAAAGTTTAATTCTTGAAAAGTGCGAAACGAAACTCGTCTAATGTGCCAGTGTGCACTATAAAAAGTTATGCAAAGCCACAAGCGGTACGAGGTCAGCTTTTGGCTGAAAATCCATAGAAACGACTTATGGTTGAACCAAAATATTGACCAAAACGTCGGTGCACATGCATCGCAAGTATAACGACACTTTGCAAGTGCTACGACTTTGGCGCGCAAAATCTCACAAAACTCCCAACTGTTTGATTAATTTTCACACTGAATGTGCCCAACCGTTGGCTGATACTACAAACGTTTTATATTTATAATCGCTTGACTTATTTTTTGAGCCGTTTTTGAAGGATGTTTAGATTTCAAGTCTCAATTGATCTGTTCTGCATGGTCGTGTTTTCGAGATTTGGGCGCCGTCGTAATTAAACTAA
The DNA here is from genome assembly GCA_918843875.1 of Diadumene lineata. NCBI lineage: Eukaryota > Metazoa > Cnidaria > Anthozoa > Actiniaria > Diadumenidae > Diadumene > Diadumene lineata. The sequence goes on from OU974083.1 coordinate 584,087, forward strand.
TCTTACTCTGAGAAAATTTCTGTATTTCAACTTGAATTATCAGAAAATGTGGATGCAATTGTCTAGAAACTCAAATTCAACGATGTTACGAAATGGTTTGTTTGATAAAAGTCAACATTTGTGGGATTTTTTCGAGAGCTAAACGATATTGTTGTGCACCACCCATTTTGTGAAATTTACATTTGAGTCTAATAACATTGACTTGTGAAATTTGTCATAAATTTCCAACGCTAAACTTGTTCATTAAAAATCGTATTTTGTTTCGAAAACATATACCCGATTTCTTTTTTCGTGTTTTAAAATTACATGGAATCTTTGCCTAGAGATATTTTTCTGCAAAAGTAAAATATGGTGAATTTTGATCATTGAAAATAAATCTAAAATAGTTTATTGAAATTCTGACATGAAATCGACAATGTCCATCTACAGTATTTGGGCCATTTTTGTTGTCAGCTGAGAACGAAATGTTTTTTTTTTAGAATCAGTTACGGAAGCTGATTGACACAACTGTTTCACTTTCTTCCAAATACAAAAATACCTCCTTGTATTAAATTATATTATATTTTATACTATGAAAATGATAAGAACTTCGGTTTCATCTTTTTGTAATATTTTTCAAATAACGTCATTTTCGATTAATAATTTTAGACTTGATTATTTTCTTGTTATCATCAATAAATCATGAGAACTATTGTGAATTGATTAAAAATTCTTTTTGAGAAACATACTATTTTTTGTTATAGAATGCATGCTTTTGATATTGAATTATTTTCTGTTTACTTAATTCAAATTTTGTTTTTATTTTCTTTCATGAAGCATTGCTTTAGGCAGCAATAATATTTTCATTACTCAATGAAATATCAGTTGATCAGTATTAAATGTTCAGTGAAAGTTTTAATTAGCTAATTGTAATTAATTCGTTATTGTCGAACCGAGGCAAACAATTAATCAATCAATAATCAATTAATGAAATCAATCAATCAGAAAATATCAGTCAATCAGTCAATATTAATCAGTCAATCAATCTGTCAATCAAACAAACATTGCAGTCTGAAACCAACCAAGTTATGTTCATAACAATTTTTTTCCCCAAATGAAATGCCAGGCTATATAAAATGATTTTTTATTAAATTCAATTCTATTGAATGTCATTTAATAATTAATTATCCCTTGCGTATTTTGATCACTCATTCATTCAAATGCATTTCAATTATTGCTCATCTGTTGCTTTTTTTTCTTTTGATGTTTATCCAGACATTTATTAATCAATTTGTTTGTTTGCTTTTTTATCGATAGTTATTATTTCGATTGATTGAACAGTGATTTGAGAATTCATCATAATGAATAAATCAGTAAATTATAAATTCATTCTTTCAAGCGAGGCTGTTAATCAGAGTTCTGCTTTTATGTTTAATTTGTATATGATAATTTATTCTGCACATAAGAAGTCACAACAGCTAGTGAGTGGTTTTTCAAAAGAAAATACTTGTTTTCTTTCTCCATTATTATGATCTCATTAATTGTGGGCATAATTTGATTATTAAAATTAGCTCTCTTTATGTACAAGCTATATTGACATTAAATAAAGTTGCCTTTATACTTACCAATTTGTTTTTACCATTTGTAGGTGTGTAAACTAATCCAGGTATTGTAAAGTAACCATGGCTTTAGAAGGCAGTGCTCGGTGCATCAAGTTCCTGGTTTTTATATTCAACTTTCTCTTCTTTGTAAGTACTCAAACGTATCTACAGGTTGTTTTAGAATTCTATAGTTGCATCACTAAAGGGATACTTTATGTTGATAAACAAACAAATTGTTATGGTAATGTGCCAACAAGAGCTACAATAAGCTCTATTTAAATTACAGCCAATCACTGTCTGGTTGGCACAAGAATAACAAAGGTTACGTCAGCCGAAGTATCACTATTACGTAATAATTGCACAAGACAATAATTTGGTTAGTCTGCTAAGCACCATGGTTTCTTGTATGTCCCTCTCCTGTTCTCCCAACACCCTGAATGTTTTGATCGGAGTATCAAACATGGGAAACTGTTTTTGACCATCATATTCATTAGATAGGTATTTCCAGTTTTACCATAGTCATCTACTCTGTCATCTGAATAGATCATTTTCAAGTTCTTCTTTGGTCAGGCTAAGCCGACAATTGTAGGTAAATTAACAAAAGAGTGGAGACAAAACCATTGGTATTGGTATTGTTCTTGGATTAGTGCATGCCCATGGGATGTAGCTTGTACAAAAGAATAGATCACATGCCAATGAGCCTTAGCCTGAGCAATAATTAAAGGAAATGAAACTGGACTACACAGGAAAAAAAATAGTGATTCCCAAAATGGGTTTATTTTGGGTTATGGTTGGGAAAATGCTACAAAATCCAACATTGGGTTCAAAATTGGGATTACCAAAATGGGTTTATTTTGGGTTATTGTTGGGAAAGTGCTACAAAAACCAAAAAAAAAACCATTCTGGGAATCACTTTTTTTTTCCTGTGCTCTTAATTGTTTCATTTACTATACCCTCTACTTTTTCATCATCATGAATGCTTTAATAGTCAAAGTCATACTGGCCTCGTGCCAATCTTTATCATCACCATGGGAAGTACATGTTTCGGGCGTTACAGTCGCAAATCACCAGTAATATCAGTATTATTTTAAGATGCACAATATGACAATTATCTAGTTTTACAAGTGTTTCTATAGAAGCACTGAAACAACCCACACTGGTACTTATTGTGTATAATGATATTATATTGTATGTATATCTGTAGGTATTAATATTATATTGTATGTATATCTGTAGGTATTAATATTATATTGTATGTATATCTGTAGGTATTAATATTATATTGTATGTATATCTGTAGGTATTAATATTATATTGTATGTATATCTGTAGGTATTAATATTATATTGTATGTATATCTGTAGGTATTAATATTATATTGTATGTATATCTGTAGGTATTAATATTATATTGTATGTATATCTGTAGGTATTAATATTATATTGTATGTATATCTGTAGGTATTAATATTATATTGTATGTATATCTGTAGGTATTAATATTATATTGTATGTATATCTGTAGGTATTAATATTATATTGTATGTATATCTGTAGGTATTAATATTATATTGTATGTATATCTGTAGGTATTAATATTATATTGTATGTATATCTGTAGGTATTAATATTATATTGTATGTATATCTGTAGGTATTAATATTATATTGTATGTATATCTGTAGGTATTAATATTATATTGTATGTATATCTGTAGGTATTAATATTATATTGTATGTATATCTGTAGGTATTAATATTATATTGTATGTATATCTGTAGGTATTAATATTATATTGTATGTATATCTGTAGGTATTAATATTATATTGTATGTATATCTGTAGGTATTAATATTATATTGTATGTATATCTGTAGGTATTAATATTATATTGTATGTATATCTGTAGGTATTAATATTATATTGTATGTATATCTGTAGGTATTAATATTATATTGTATGTATATCTGTAGGTATTAATATTATATTGTATGTATATCTGTAGGTATTAATATTATATTGTATGTATATCTGTAGGTATTAATATTATATTGTATGTATATCTGTAGGTATTAATATTATATTGTATGTATATCTGTAGGTATTAATATTATATTGTATGTATATCTGTAGGTATTAATATTATATTGTATGTATATCTGTAGGTATTAATATTATATTGTATGTATATCTGTAGGTATTAATATTATATTGTATGTATATCTGTAGGTATTAATATTATATTGTATGTATATCTGTAGGTATTAATATTATATTGTATGTATATCTGTAGGTATTAATATTATATTGTATGTATATCTGTAGGTATTAATATTATATTGTATGTATATCTGTAGGTATTAATATTATATTGTATGTATATCTGTAGGACAGTATTAATATTATATTGTATGTATATCTGTAGGTATTAATATTATATTGTATGTATATCTGTAGGTATTAATATTATATTGTATGTATATCTGTAGATATTAATATTATATTGTATGTATATCTGTAGATATTAATATTATATTGTATGTATATCTGTAGGTATTAATATTATATTGTATGTATATCTGTAGGTATTAATATTATATTGTATGTATATCTGTAGGTATTAATATTATATTGTATGTATATCTGTAGGACAGTATTAATATTATATTGTATGTATATCTGTAGGTATTAATATTATATTGTATGTATATCTGTAGGTATTAATATTATATTGTATGTATATCTGTAGGTATTAATATTATATTGTATGTATATCTGTAGGTAATAATATTATATTGTATGTATATCTGTAGGTATTAATATTATATTGTATGTATATCTGTAGATATGTGGAGTTGGTTTGATGGCAGTTGGTATCTATGTACAACTGAAGGTGGGCGATCTAGCTGAGTTGTCTACCGTCAAGTACCTCACCGGGTCTATCATCATTATTGCTGTAGGTGCTGTCATTGCTCTAGTGTCATTCTTTGGATGCTGTGGTGCTGTCAAGGAGAACAGATGCTTTCTGTGTCTGGTGAGTGATCACAGAATAAAATTTTATGATGTAAATACTGGCTGAAGAACGCCAAGCTCATGTTACCAGTTGGTACCTAGCTACCAACTGCTTATTCTTTGGCTGCAACCACATGACCAAGTATCTCTTGAAGAATAAAGAAGAAAGCTGTTGCCAACATGGATGAACAAACAAGAGTTAAACTGATGAGGAATGCTTTGTTATCGTCATCCAACATGGCAGCTATGACGTAACGTGCAACCCAAGAATTGCAAGTTCAGTCTTGTCTTCATGCATACCTTCGCCATACAAGATGTTTATAATTTACTTTACCTAGCAGTTTCTTTCATTGTATGGGTCTCCAGTTAAGAAATAATTATTCTATTAAGGATTAGGGATGTTTTGGAAAAAACTGTGGGTATGGTTATTTTGTGCACATCAGATTTACACCCAGTTCTTCTTTCACTTGGATGATTGATTGTGTAATAAATTGATTTATTGAGTCACATTAGGCAGATGTATGATGCAACATTGGTTTGTTTATTTCAGTTCTTTGTGATCCTCTTTTTCATTCTTGGTGCCGAGATAACTGGTACTGCGTTGGGTTACATCTACCGTGGCCAGGTAATTGATCGACTTACTTGTTAGCATAACATTTTGTTTGTGAAGTGTTTTGGTAAACAGCAAAAATGTCAACTGCGGCTAGCGCAATTCCATTATTTACATGTACATACTGGTATATTAAAAAGGTGCAAAATATCTTCAAAAATGAGGCATTAACCAATATAAAGGAACTTTTCTGTATATATATTCTTATTGTCTTGTAACAATGAATGTATATAGTACTGTAATCATGTAGCTGTGAGGTGGTTATGATTAAATACGATTGATTGTTTGATTTTCATTATCATCTCAAAAATGCCCACTCTAATGAAAGACTACAAGCCCATAATTAAGCATCACATTTGAAAAGTTGTTTTTAATTGCAGTTGATAGAATGATATATAAACTGCAATTTAAAATGCCTTTTCAAATGTGATAATATATTTTTTGCAAATGTTGTGTTTCTAGATTGAGACTAAACTGAGAGAGGATTTGAATGCCTCGTTGGTAGAGTATGGAAAATCAGACAATGAAGGGATTACTAAAGCCTACGACACTCTACAAGAAAAGGTAATCACATTTTTTGTGTGATGGGTGACTGGCAATAAAACTAGTGTGAGCTGTGTCTGAGTTTTTTAAAGAAACAATACAAGTGGTAAAAATGTAAGTAAAAAGAAGTGGAGAGTACTTACTTACAGTTCAGAAAAAGCCAAAAAAGATTTTGCATAATATTGTCCATCAAAAAAGAATTGTGTGTGATTAATGGCAGCCTGTTGCCAAAGTGCACGGCACCATTTTTGTCTGGGGTGGCCATGTAGTAATGCAAACAGCATTATATAAATCCTCAAAAATACCTGTTGGCTTTTCTAGGAAAAGTGTTGCGGTGTGAACGGTTATACCGACTGGCAAAGAAGCACCTATGCCCATGGGAACCACTCTATTGTCCCTGATAGCTGCTGCATCAAGATGGAAAAGAATTGTGGGAAACCATATGATTCCAAGAACATCTACACTGAGGTACAATACATGCCTGAGGACAGTATTGAGCTCTTTAATTGCAGGGAAAGAACCAGATTATAAAGTATATTTATGTATTTTATATATATATATAAAATTCTTGAATAATTAATGAACCCAGAACAATAAAAAATCACTACTGTGAAGGCATCTGACATATATATTTTATACAGAAATTGTCCTGATTTGCATAAGGTTTAGCTTGAAATATCTCGGCCAAATTAAATCTAATTTCAAAAATATTACTCTAGAATAGCTGCATTAATCTAGACATTTTATAAGTAATATACAATATTCGCGTCTGATCTGTATGGAATATGAAAAATGTTTTGCCTTCACCCTGACATTGTATATTCCATACAGATCGGCCGTAATAAACAGCGCTTTTGTAGTTACAAGTTGATTCACTTTATTGTACTTATAGTGGTTAATATTCCCGTATTTCTTTGATGAGAATTAATATTTATTAATACTCATGTGTTAAAAACCACAGAATTCTTTTGGATAGGTGTAAATGGCCCCTCCCCCTTCATTCTACATAGACCTTTACATCACATGTTGTTTTATTTTGTGGAGATTAATATTTGCTTGGTGTCTTATTGTGTGGTATTTTCATGTATTATATATAGGGCTGTTATAAGAAAGTGCAGACATTGTTGAAAGACAAGCTAATGGTTATTTTTGGTGTGGGTCTTGGAGTGGCATTCATTCAGGTATTCAAGTATACAATCATTCAATAATTTCCAGTGGCCAGCTGTTTATAAAAGTCATTGATTTCTTGGTCCAAAGTGATGATTGATATGATAATCTTTGATTTAAGAAGCAGTTATGAAGATTGATCATGATTGTTGTTACAATAATGAGAGGCAAATCCAGGGCAGGGGCCAAGAGGCTGGTGCCCCTCCTTTGTTGAGAAGACCTGCCATGTTTTTTTATATATAGTACTTAACGCTTTTGATTGATAATCAGTAATGCTTTTATTAGAGCACTCCTTTCAACATTCCTGCACCCACCTCTGATAATGTTGTCGTGATTGCTAGTACTCGTAGGCCTGACACTAGATGACATTTTGCTCTAAACAGGCATTTGTTGTTGTGGATGTAATATTTGTGTGAGAACAGAAAACAGGCTGTCAAACGCCCCAAGGGCTGTACACCTATATACTTTTACCATTTCCCATGACTGTATTAAAAGCATTTATGGAAGGAGCTGGCACATCATTAACATTTCCTAATGTTGTGTTTTTATTGTGATTCTAGGTTCTTGCAATGATCTTTGCAATGGTTCTCATCTGTAAGATCAGCAAGCAGTCAGAATATGCCTAAAGAACACATCTTCATTGAACATATATCCAGCCTGTGCTCGACACTGTACATTTTGTATCGCTCTACACAGTACAATGCTACCAAATCCACAGTTTAACACTGTTGACTACCTCAGAGGATTTATTTAATTTATACCAGTACATAATTTAGTCAGTTTGCTTTGTTTTGTATGTTAATCTTTTTTATGTATAATTATGTACAGACAGCTAGGAAAAATACTTTTTTTTCTTTCTGTCTTTAGAATGTCTTAGTATCCAAGATTGTGTGACATGGATATCCTATAATATGTTCTATTTGGCTGTGCTGCAGAATAATTTTGTCACACAATCTTTTTTTTAAAAAGCATAGACTTGATTAGTCAAGCACAAGTTTAAATGTTACAATATTATTTAAAGTACCTCAAAAATAGCAAATTTGCTTTTTGAAATATGACAGGGTCAAAGGAAGGTTAGCATCGTTACCAACAATTTACCTTTTGATCCAGAAGCAATCGATGAGATGTAAAGTATACTAATTTCAACTTTCAAAACCAAATTGATGTACTAATGCAAAGATTGCCATGTTTAAATACTAGAATAAGTCAACTCTCCAGAGGCTTTCATTCCCTCATTGATTGTTGATTTAGTATTTTTGATTGAATTGCTGCTAACCTTGCTTTGACTTTCTGTTATATTTTTACATTCTAAACTGTGAGATGGCTCTGATTTATATTGTTTTATTAAGACAAGTAATATTATATTATATACTCTGTATACTAATTTTGTATGCAATTATTTTGAAATAGTAGAAGAAAACAGTCATACAATGCAATGCTAATGATTTTCACTGAATCAGATAAATATATTCAAGAAACGTTGAATAATTCACAAAATAATCTTCTAAGAAATAAGTCATAATCCGGTTATTTAAACTTTTATTTAATATATAATCTCAAAAAAACAAATGAATCTGTAAGTTGATGGCAAATGTTACTTTTAATTTCTAAATTTTTTACACTTTAGCACAGAGTTGAAAACTCTGAAAGACTAGCATTGTTATTAAAGTTTAAACCTTAGCAATAACGATTATATAATCTTATGTACTTCACAGCTACTTGTGAGTCAGACCTACTTTCTGAGACCAACTTCATTGCAGTCAAACATTCAATGGCAAAATCACTCCTGTAGTAGAACACTCTTGCTGCTACTTGGTCACCCGAAAGCAGGCTACCACTAGTCTCTTCTTCAGTTGTAGTTACTATTTATTTATGAAAATGGCATTTTTCGCAACTTTGTTGCAGATTGAATTCAATAGATTGCTTTAGTTTATTAACTAATACTTTGATCGCTTTACTTGGTGCCATATTTGTGAAGCTACAATACTAGACAAAGTATATGATGCTAATCCACTGTTTTGGTCAGAAAAGATCACGAAACGAGGTTCTTCATGGAGGACGCGGGAGGGGAAAGAGTTGTCTTGTGGGGCACAGAAGGCGATGAAAACTGATACAATGATAAACAACTGTGGTTACATGCTGTAGTACTTTGTCCAGGATAGTAGTATTTATTTAGATGTTCACGTCAAAATGATAATTTCAGGCTGAGTTTGAACTGGATCAGGAGTTGCTCCTCTCCCTGAAACAACTGTTTTGTGATGTTTACTAAGGCAGAATTTGAAGGCAGTACCAGCATACATCAATGTATTAGTTAAAAATACAACTACCTATCTTATTCATGTTGATGTTTTAAAAATAATGTACTGTCAACATAATCTATGAAAAATTCCAATAAAAATGCTTGTTTTCCTGTCTGATTACTGAAGAATATTTTCTGTAGATATTTAGACAGACTGTAAACAGTACACCAACTTTCAAATAATACCCAGAGTGTTTTTAACGACAGTGAAATAATAGGGCCTATCTCTGGTGTAGTATAATTTATGCTCACAAGTGAGGTCACAATAACACAAAAGGAGTATTGTATTTTGTAAATGACTCGCCTTTGTGACATTACTTGTGAAGCATAAATTATATTACACCAGAGATCAACCAAGAATAGGCAAAGTAATAGTAGTGAACACTAAAACCACTGTTTTCTTTTTTTTTTTTTTTTTTTTATTTAGCTAATATTATAATGTATATTTAAGTATATTATCAGTGAATTTGTGTTATATTTAAGCAGTTTTGATTTCTAAAAATAACAAAGTACAAAGAATTAAAGTCCTAACATGGCATTGACTGTTGTATTAAGTGCATGCTTAATTGAACCAACAAGTTTGTTCTCACCAACCTTCCTGCAATATAATACAACAGTCAACAGTTCAAATGTTTAAATAATGATAAATAAATTTCAAAGAAGACTGTGATATTTTGAAGTATTTCATTGAGGTTTTTTTTTCAATTTCTTAATTTTACTCTAAATGTTTTGAATAAATTTGAAGCCACACAGGAAGCCCAATGATTGGTACATGGTTGATCATCATTTGCATGCAATATATTTCATTATCATCACTCTTTGAAGATATGGTCATGTGACCTTACAATCCAAAAAAGAAAATAAAGAATCAGACAGCTCAAAATACCACCAGATTTCAAACAAGCATGTCAATATGAGCATTCCCACAAAAATTATCGTCAAATTATTATTAATATTATTAAATTATTATCAAATTATTTATCAAATTACAAAAATTTGATTGTGAATGTGCAGCTGCATGGCAAGGCTTGCAAGTCAGTCGTACAATCCTTGTTGTTTTTGACAATTCCAAAAAATATAATATATACAGCCTCAACTTGAGAGAATGTTTGCTCTAACATGCTCTATTGAAATTGGGAATTCATTTTGAACTTTTACTGTGAAGTGTCTATTTTAAGCTTCCAAGGCAATTTCAGCTAAAAACAAATCAGCCTGACCTGCCCCGTTTCTTGTTTATGGTCAGTTTTTATATTTATCTTATTTAGTCTGGCTTACAAGTTATTATTATAATATCAACTGTGTCACAAAAATACTACTTTCGAAAGTATGCTTCATGTTGTGAAAACAGAGTCTGGTAACAACAAGTATGAATACTATTATCAACTGAATAAGTTCAAAGTCTATTCAGCGGTTAACTGTTTATCTAATATCATTAACTTCATGAATAATTCATGAACCTGGAACAATACAAAATCAGCACCTTTCGGCATTCAACTGACTAGCCACAAAGCAATTGATTTTCACTGGAGGCCTGCTGGATAATATAAACCCATACATTCTGAGTATTTTATACAGTCCAGCCTCAATGTAAATCTATTGTTTTAATGGCCAGCCAACCGAATGCAGTTAGAGTCTATTGGCTGATTGAAATGTTGTTTATCCAACATGACTGTCATGCTTTGTAATTAGCTGAATCATTCCAGTGTCATAGCTGTTCCAGTTGATAAACTTCAACGTTTTTTTGACAGTCAGAATATATTTGATGTGAGCTGTGTCCTAACATATAAAGTACAACCTAATTTGTCTGAAGTCTACTGTATCATATTACATAGTTTTAGTTTATCAGTAGTGAAAATAGTTATATGGCTGTGGTAGCGCAAACATCTGTGATGGATTATCTAATGGTTGTGGTGTGACATCATCCCCCACTCCTTCGTCCAAATCTCCCAGATCGCCCAAACCTAGATAAACACTAACTGGGAATTCATTTGTACCATTTGAATTCTTAGCTTGGTCTACTTGCATGGGCTCTTGTGCTTCTAGGGCTTTTGATGTCACACCTGTTGAGCAATCACTGCTGCTTTGGCTTAGAATACTGTTAGATGACAGTGAAGTCTTACCAAGCTTATTTGCTTTCTTCACTTGTAACTGACGGTTGAATTCCCAAAGCTGTTTATTAATTTCAATTTGCCGCTTGATTCTCTGTAGCTCACTGATTTGATGTTTTATTGATTGTTCTAGTAACTGATGTTTGCTTTGAAGCTGGACATGTAACCTGTGTTGAGCTGGAGAAAGGCCTTCTGGCAATGGGAAGTTAGAGAAAGAAGAAGTCTGAGAGTCGTCATCTTGAGTTTTCTGCTGGCTTGAAAGCTTCTTTGCACTAGTGTCAAACATAGTGAATAAGCCAGAAGCATTCTCATCAGCATCTCTTGATGCAATGGAACTAGAGAAGCTGAGGGGCGAGTCAGCACGCTGGTTTCCAGTTTTCTTAGAGTTGTCAGTTTTGGAGTCACGTGTTATGGTCTGAAATTGTAACCTGTCATTCTTAACGACCACTTCTTGATTGGCATACACTTCATCAAAATTGATAAGATTGGTATTGGCCGTTACATACTCTGGTTTTGAATTCCACTGATTATATGAGATATAGCAGCAACTACGCAGCCATATCCATGCATCCCCCTTGGTCAAGAACCGATAGTAACATGTAGTAATGCGACCCTTGCGCACCAACATTTCATGGTATGACTTAACATTAGCAATGTCATCTGTGTGTATAAATCTATATATGGACACGTCTGCTATCTCTGTTCCTTGATATCCTATAATATTCATTGCACGACTGTCAATGTGATTAAACTTCCAGTCTAGAGTTAATCGAGATGTGAACTCCTTTGATGCAACATTTGTTATTGGCTGGATGAGACTTGCCTGTAGAGAGCGCAGATTACATACTAACACCATTTGTAGCTTATTTTGGGATTTTATTGTGGTATTAAAAGCCTGCCCGATGCAAGAAAAGACTTCAACTTTCTGACTATTAAAACATGGCCCTGATGTCAATGTCAATTCAAAGTTGACAATTTTACTTACAGGCAATGAAGAAAAATGTGTATTTGAGCCTTTTTGAGAGGGAGACTTCAGCTTTTCCAGCAAGGCCAGATGTGCAAATATACACGATTCGTCAGCTTGATCCAAAAAATCTGCGATTGAATTGTTTACTACGTCCGAGGGACGGTATCCTAACAGAGAAATAATCGAGTCGGAAACGAAATTGATAATTCCAGATCCATCTAAGACAAGTACAAAAGCATTCATCGCTTCAAGAAGAAGTTGATTAAGCTCGCCATCATTGACAAAAGCCGGCTGCCAGTGGGTAGTGGGTCGAGAAACTACGATATTCGAAACGTTTTGATGATTTCTCAAATATGAAACAGCTTTTTTCAAAACAGTAGTTTTGTCAAACTTGGAATTACTAGCCGTAGAATTAGGAATCACAGCTGCCAGCTCTCCAATAAGTACATTAAAGCGGTCTCTTCGTTTTTTCTCGTTCATATTTCGACTAACTCGCTTGGATTCAGAGACCGTTCCTCTGCTCGAATCGTCGTCCCCATTGTCGTTTTCGTCGTCCATTGTGACGGCTAAATTTCACTAGAAATTCAGCAAGAATCTCTTTATATACTGTTTAGGCTGGCTCTGTTGAAAATATCATTTCAGTTACTTTAATTGCGTCGAAATAGCCGACACATACTCGAGAGTTTCTAAAGTTTACATAAAAATCCTCACCATGTGAAATGCAAAGTCACGTTGACGGAAATGGACATAAAATGGACAAAAACAACCTGTGCGCAATACCTTGGCCACCTGGCCTTGTAAATTTACTTCCGACACAGGAGCCCTTTGTAAAAATAAATAAATTAATAAATTAATGAATGAAGGGATGAATGAAGTAACAGACAAATAATTGACTAAACGAACGAATGAGAGAATTAATGAATTAATGAATGAACGAACGAATGAATGAAAAGCGTTTCTGAAAATGCGAATCGAAAAAAATTCAACAATAACGATAATCCGAATGCTTTCTTATACGAAACTAGGTCTACGATTCCATGCGGTACTGTTTCCAACTCACACGAGAAGACTCTATATTCAGACTATTCAATCTGACATATCCAACAATTCACAGAACAAGGATATAGTCATATTCCCTGCAGACCCGTACACAAATCGTCGACTATTGCTTGTAGCGGATGGAACTGAAAAGACTGGACTTTCAGTTGATCTCGAATGAATACTTGTTTGAATCAGAAATAGACGATTTGCTTTATGGCAAAATGACGTCATAAAATGACGTCATAATTCATATCATGTTCTAATCATGTTGTTTTTAACTTAAACAATTTGAAAGCTAGTTCGCTTCATAATTTTGTTATATGACAAAGATCTAAATAGTTATCATAGCCTCAAATATACATATTCGATGCTGCAGAAGTTTTTTTTAAGTGATGTTACAACGCAATAAGAAATGGTTAAGATGACAAGCAGCAAGCCTTGCACACGCATATCTCCAGTCACGAGGCAGTGTGAAATCGCGATCACTCACAGTCATGGAACAAAGTAAGCGGAACTGCCATGCAGTAACCACGCAAAGCATAGTAATTCAATGTGCAAAGCAAGGAAGAATGTGAAAAAGAAAAGGGGAAAAAACTGAAGAAATGATTCAGAAGAGAAGCTGAAGAGAAGAGAAGGGAAGAGAAGAGAAGAAAAGAGAAGAGAATAGAAGGGAAGGGAAGAGAAGAGAAGAGAAGAGAAGAGAAGAGAAGAGAAGAGAAGAGAAGAGAAGAGAAGAGAAGAGAAGAGAAGAGAAGAGAAGAGAAGAGAAGACAAGAGAAGACAAGAGAAGAGAAGAGAAGAGAAGACAAGAGAAGACAAGAGAAGACAAGAGAAGACAAGAGAAGACAAGAGAAGACAAGAGAAGACAAGAGAAGACAAGAGAAGAGAAGACAAGACAAGAGAAGAGAAGAGAAGACAAGAGAAGACAAGACAAGACAAGACAAGACAAGACAAGACAAGACAAGACAAGACAAGACAAGACAAGACAAGACAAGACAAGAGAAGAGAAGAGAAGAGAAGAGGCTCCGATAAAGCTAAGAAGATTTACAAAAAATAATAGAAAATAGAAAAAATAGTTTTGATCATAAATTGAAGCGTAAAAAATAATGACAATAAACAGACTCGTTTGATTTTACCATCAAAAGCTCGCTTGGTGCTCGGATCGAATCGAAAAAGGGTCATATAAATCATAGACCAGTAAAATGAAATATGCTGATTTCTGGAGCAACATTAATTAAAATTCACTTTTTTGAAAAATACATCATAGCTGTAGGAACTTTTGATTAGTAATATTTTGATAAAATGTCGACTATAGTTTTGCTGCTTTTCCTGAAAACGTATTTCACGGCATGAACAGCCTTCGATACATCCGTTCTCGGTACTTCATTCAAACTCGTAAACTCGAACGGCGATCGTTCAAGTGTACGAATTTGAATGAAGTATAGCAGTACCCCCTTTTCAAAAATTCCCCTAAAAGAACCAAACGTTTTTCAAAAGGGGCGTGGCTTCACAAGTTTTTAATCCCTAAAAGATACCTAAATCACGAGTTTCAGTGGTTTTTAACCCCTAAAAGATACCAAAATGTACGAATTTGGCAAATTTTATATTTTTAAACCCTAAAAGATACCAAATCGTCGATTTTTACCCCTAAAAGATACGACGAGCATCCCCGATCTTTTACCCTCGTTTCGCCCCCCCCCCCCCCCCTGTGAGTAGTACCAGTTAGTAGTACCTAAAACGGATGCATTGGAGGCTAATAAATCCTCAGTTGCATTAGAGAATTAGCAGGGCTTCCTGTGGAAATTACTGACCGCGATAGACTAAGTCAAACTGACGATGTTTCAGATAAAGTATCCCATAAGCCAATTCATAGTTTAACTAGACGCCATGTAGGCGTTTACTCGGGGTACCTTATAGATTCTTCTGAAGCAGTTTTATGAAAAATCATGTAAGCAGTTAGCTCTTGTACGATAATGTCTGCGATTGTTATATAGGAAATTTAGACGTCCAGCCTGTAGGTGTTTACTTGGGCTAGTTAAACATGAATCTTGGAGAACAGAAGTACTTTTTAAAGTAGATAAATAGTAAATGACTTGAATGCATAATGAGCAATATGCAGCTTTGCTACAGCATATGAGTACACTGAGTGTAAATTTAACTTCAGCCAACTGCTATATATTTGTGTCATACTATGTGGACTTTAGGACTTCATTTTCATTTTCTTTCGTCAATTTTATAACGTCATTATGTCAAAATAAACTTAAAACCTTTTGGTTGTTGACATGGTGTTTTATTTTTTGTGTGCGATGCCTGCCTGAACCGCCGATTTATTCGACAGCGAACACTACTCCATGTAGCCGGTACTGATTTTTCAAAATTGATAATACAGCGGTAAAAAAAAAAACAGACATTAAATGAACAAAATATCATTAAAAAACTACTCAGTACTCGATAACAAATCGTTGCTTTACAAAAACAGACTTATCGTGGTAAGACGCGAGCGAAGAAGCCACTTTGTTTTCTGCTTGAGCGATTCAAAATGGCGTTGTTGCCGCTGTGCCGACTAGAGAGTTTGATTTGAGTTCATTTGAAGTCTTTGAGCTCATCCGAGTTTCATTTGAGTTTTGGAGTTCGCGGAACAACTCGATTCGGAATTGACAGTCCTTGGCTTTTCGTCGACACCTTGATTTGGCTCTGCATGACATTGGGCTCCCTGTGATCTCTGAGTGACTTGCGCAGTACGAGGCAAATTTCCAAAACTCTGCATGATACACAGGTAAGTACTTCATGTATGATTTGATTATAAAAACATGCATATAAACAAATCTACAAAAGAAAATATGAAAAGAAAAAAACAATAATATCATGTATAGATAATATAAATAAATATAGAACAAAAAATCGAAGGACTACTTCACAAAAACTCTGAATAGCAATAAGACATATATGTGAGGAAATTATAATCTGGGCATACATGAAGTACCTACCGACCGAAAGGTAAACTATGACTCGGGCCCCCCTAGGGGGGGTACCCCGAGTAAAAATCGCTTTCAATGCGCATGGGATTTTATCCCGAATTCCTCACTAACTTTTGTATTTTGGAAGACAAAAGAAGGCAAAACAAAAGATTCGGGATGAAATCGCATGCGTACTGGTAGCAGTTGGTTAACTATGAACTGTTCTATACTAAAAGAAACAGGCTCAAACCTAAAAAAAATCTCTCTATATTTATTCGAAACCAGCTGTCCAATATACAAATCACCTTGGCAACACCAAGTGACCAGTTCCCAGTGTCTTTCGGTCAAATATCTTTTTTGGGAGATGTAGTGTGAATGAATTGTCGATTGGAATAAATTTGCAACTTTTGATGGTGCAAGTATTGTTACTCTCTTTACTTACAACTCTGTACTCAAAACCTCGAAAGTTCAAGTCAAGAAGGATCTATCTATAATTATAGTAACGAGGTGAGATAAATTATGAATTTCTTGTTGTGAGAATTTTGACGTTACGGCTTGCAGGTGACTCTATAATTATTGAATACGAGTTAGGAAATTTGAGTTGTTAAAGCACCAATATTTCAAAAAATGTTAATAGACAAATCCTGGATAACTTATGAGAAATAGAAATCAATATTATGTACAACGACAACAATAAGAAAATGCAAAATTTCGAGAAAGAAGTCGAGAAGTGAAAACACAAGTATTGAAAACTTTTTCAATTTAAAATAGTTTGTTCATAATTATGCAAAACTGAAGACTTTCACATATTTGCTCTTGTAATTCAGATGAATGAATTATAAAAAATGAATTATAATTGAGTCGGTGGTTGATGGTAGAAGCTTTGAAGTCCTTTGTATATTTTCGACTCGTTTCTATTTTACAGTATTCACCGGGCAACCATTTTTATCTTGCAACTTGAATTTCTTTCACTGTTTTTTCAGTTAGTTTAATGTATTTTATTCTACTCATTTTTTGGGGGGGATAAAGGGACAAGTGAAAAACAAACATCCTAATAATTCGGTATTTCCAATAAATTAACTTTTAACAATTTCAATTTCAGTTTGTTGTCAGTTCTATATCTTAAATTATAACTCAATGTCAATTCTAATCATGAAAATACCACTTTAAGGATTTGAATTGCTCTCTGAACCGCATGACAAACTTTAGAAATATTTTAACATCTTTTTATAACGTCATGTTTTGTTCGCGTTGTAAAGTGCAATTTTAGCATGAAGAAAAAGCATGAAAAATTAATTATCAAACTCATTAATAATTCATAAGATTGTAGTCCAATGTAATGCTGTTATCTGATCATGTGACTGTATCTTTAGTGCCAGGTAAAGATACAGCAAACTAGAAGTCGGGGGCGGCTTTGAATATTTTCAGGGGAGTGCGGGGCTGATAAAGCATTAATGAATAAAACATTAATGCTTTATCATTTTTTCATTTTTGATAAAGACCTAATGATTTATTCATTAATGCTTTATCAAAAGCTGCTAGCAACAAAGGCAAGACAAAATATTTTTTTAATTTTCAACTATGCATACATGCTATAGAAAAAAGTACTGAGTTACTATTACATTATTTAATTATTATACTTACTTATTTAGAATTAAATGTAACATTACTAAATGTGCAGTTATTAAACACGATATTACTAGCTTTACCGAATTCAGGTTCACTACTTGTTTTGGAAGCTGTGATTAAACTTTCACCGCCCATTTCGTTACGTATTTCGTATTCTTCGGAATACTTGAGCTCAGACACGCTGCTTCTTCACTTGTCGACTTAGGTTTTCTGAAACGTCGTCTCATTTTATCATATAGAGATTTCTTTAACTTTGAGTCTCTTAGCTTTTTAGCTTTAACAACAGTCTCTTATTCTTAAAAAGCTTCAACAAACTGAGCTTTCGGTATTGTGAATATTTAATTAGACTGAATTCCCTTGATAGTTTTAATTTCGATTCATATATTTACATAACCATGCTAGCTACCTATTGTATCTAATGAATGAAACACATTCAAACTTTGATTTATTGTTTCATCTTTTAAATTCTTTACAGATACTGACACAAATATAATAATGAGGTATTGTTTGAAAGTTCGGCTACAACTAATTGCATTTATGACCTTACTAAAAACGATAAAATAAGATTTTGCTTTTTCAGATTCTAAAACTGTATGAATTATGAATTATAACAGTTTGATAAGTAGTATAAAGAACTCAAGAGAGTGTTTTATCGGCGCTAAAGATTCTCGCCTTCGGCTCGAATCTTTATCAGCCGATAAAACACTCTCTTTCGTTCTTTATACATTACTTAAAGTAGACTAGTTTAGGCGGATATTTGTTCCATTAGAAACAAGTAGTTTTGTTGTCACTATCCCTCGATAGCTGAATTTCATTTTGTATATATTAAACTATGGGAAAATATTTATATTCAAAATTTATTTCTCTTGCTATTTTATGGTGGCTAAGTCAAATTAAATATGTTTTTTATGATTTTACCACTCATTTTTTTCAAAAAGTCAAAAGTTCAGGCATGCTAGCTATTTCAGGGTTTTTTTCGCTTTTTTATTTTAATTTTTTACAGCCGAACATTTCGGTAATCTGTGGGGAAAAAATTAACCTCATTATTACAATTTTTATGCACATTCTGTAAAGATAAAAGCCGAGTACGATGAATATTATAGTTCTGGCAAATTCAACGTAGCAATGTCGAATTGGGATCTAAAAAGACTGATGACTCAACTAAATCCTTTCATGCTGAATGCATTTACTACGCTCAGAACTCATTTCGATATCATTCAGTCAATTTGTGGCCCAAAAGGTCAAAGTCACATTTAGAGCATTAACGGTAATAAAATATTGATGTTTTCAAAGTGTTAGTTTTGCATAAATTTATACAGTTTACGGGATGCATGCACCACTAGAAAAACTGTGGATTAAGGGAAAATTCGACTTGAAGAAATCGGTTTTTTCAGTCTCCCTCTCTCTCTTTCGATTCTGGGTGGCGAAGCATCAATTTCCGCAGCTGACCTAACTTCTTGTCTTTTAGTGACTTTTTGACTGACTTGTTTTTTTTTTACCGTTCGACGTACTCCATGCTTTTGTACAATATTTCAAGGCGAAGAACAATGTTTTGAGCAGGTGAGCGTAGAAAGAATCGAAGAAGGCAAAACTGACGTTTTGGACATATACACTTACTCCGACAAAGGACTGACGTCCAACGTGTGTTTTGCCTTCTGCTTTCTACGGTGTGCAACGTATAGGCTATATTTTACAACTGCATGTTTCTATAGAAACACCGTTTTTATCTCAATGTTTTGAGCAGATTATTCTGAACCAGCTGCTGCACTGAAAAAAGAGAAAGTGACGTATTTTAGTTCATTAGATCATCATTATTTTTTCTAATTTTCCTGCATGCATATTTAACAATTTTTTATTATTTATTTATCTCACTATTGAAGCTATTTCTAGTATTTTCGTCCTGTTATATTTTGCGAAAATAGTCTATTTTTTGTATTTTTTGGTACACATATTTCAGTTCACTTAAGCTTCAGCATGAAAATATTTTTTTTGCCCAGCAAACTTTCGTTCGGTCATGCTTCCTCTTGTTCCTCCCCGAAAAACGTTTTTTTTTTTAAATAGGTGTTGACATTACACTGAACAAACAATCGTAATGCAATCATAACTTTCTAGAGTTGAAATAAACTCACATTAAGTATATATTTTTTACCTTATTATAAGTAATCAATGTTTTGGGTAGCCTCTTATACACTGACTTTTTTAGGCTCATCACAAAGCAATTTTGTAATGAGCCAAATAGTAAGAATGCCAGTGCTAGAGGCTATGCTTTGCGAACTCATTGGCAGAGCCGTTTAGTCAACATTAACATTTTTCCTAATCGTTCAGCTCTGCCACTTTCATTGAGTATCATTTATTTTCCCAACCACTAGATGTCGTTGAAGGATTAGTACGAAACAAGTACTGAAACCAAAAAGCTTGAAGAAATAAGAAGAGCATCGGCCACAGTGCAAACCGCACCAATTGCGACGACGCAGATATGAACCGAAACGACTCTAGACGTTCTTCCAAGCATTCAAACCGTGATGAAGATACAATGTCTCTTGATGAACGGCAGTTGCTGGAGAGCTTTAAAAGCATTACTGATATATTCGAAAATGAGTTACAAGAAGACGAAATTTTAATGAGCAGAAGTGTGTCTGAGGATGCGGACAGCGTCGATGAAGAAGTACGAAGAATAATGTCAAAAGATGAGAAACAAAAAGGTAAAAGAATGTTAGAAAAGGCTCACAAATGCAGAATAGAACTAAGTCGTTCGTCATTATTCTCAAGCACCTCTGCATGCTTCGATACCCTACACACTTAAAGTTTGTGTCACAAACGACTGGATGCAAGTCTCATAGATGATCATGCAAATTATATCTAATTGTTATACGTCCAGCTTTTAACGTATACTGAAAATCTACTCTAAACGCAAACGATCATGATCGTTGTAGACGTCTGCTCTTCTTATTCCTCAAGACAAAAAAAGTGAAAACCCCGGGGGATAAATTCCGGGGATAAATGATCGGGGATGCTCGTCTGATTATAAAAAAAAAACTAAAAGATACTGGACGTTTTTCAAAATGGCGCGGCTTAACAATTTTTTCATCCCTAATAGATTCCAAAATCATGAGTTTCAGTGGCTTGCAACCCCTAAAAGATACCAAAAAGTGCGAATTTGGCAAATTTCATAATTTTAACCCCTAAAAGATACGACGAGCATCCCCGTTTAACCCGGGGGGGGTAAAAACAAACTGCACTGAACTGATATCTGTATTCATCATTTTTTTTCTTTTTTTTTCCTTTTTTTTTAATTTCCAGAAAAAAGTGAGTCTAAAGACGGTTTATCAAGTGACGAAGACGACGAGGACGACGACGCAAGCACAGTACTGACGGAGACCGAATCAGAGTCGGAATCTGATCAAGAACTTACAGACAGCGAAGAACTCGACGACGACGAAGCCAGCAAGGCGAGTGAAGACAACTGGTATCCAGAAGAGATCGACGAGGACGAAGAACAGTCTGAGCTATCGGAGGAAGAATTTGATTTGGATAAATACATCGACAGTTTATGTCTTCAATCAACAGATGAGGAAGAATCTGATGACAATGACGTCTCCGACAGCGACTCAACGTACTCAAAGGACACGAAGAAGGCTGTCAAGAAAGTGATGCGCAAAGTTACCAAGAACAAAAGCGATGGTGATGATACAGCAACTGAATCGGAACGCGATTCTGATGACGAGACTTTAAGCAATCCAGACGTCGACCGTGACGACTTGGCGACGGATGAACTACAAGACGACGTGAGTGGGGACGAAAGAGAGAAAGGCAGCGAGGACGGAAGTGACGAC
Organism: Diadumene lineata; assembly: GCA_918843875.1. Taxonomy (NCBI): domain Eukaryota; kingdom Metazoa; phylum Cnidaria; class Anthozoa; order Actiniaria; family Diadumenidae; genus Diadumene; species Diadumene lineata. Next base: position 605,832 of record OU974083.1, read on the forward strand.
GACAGCAGTGTCAGATCGTCTGGAGAAAGCGAGATTGAATACAACGACGATGACGACGAAGACGACGATGATGATTCTTCAACCGGAACGTCACAAAACGGAGACGACTTGGACGATTCCCGCGACTCTGTGACGTCACCACTAGTCGGTGATGTTGAGATCCTTCCCCCGACAAGCGACCCCGACAACCAACTCCACGACACGGTTAGAAAATACTACATGGGACTTGATCGAGAACGTTGCCCGGCTAAACTCGACGTTCACGAGGACGAGATCGGTCAAATGAAACTCGACAACACTTTGTCATCTCGAAACGTGGTAAGTCTACGTTGGCCGTTCTCAAACTACTACGTCAAGGAAGTCGAAGTCGAACAAGACGAACAGGACTCTATCTTCGATGAAGGTCTCGTTCCAATGTATAAATCGATGCAAGCGTCGTCTTCGTTTCCAGGACGGCGTCGTGACGTGATGTCGGGTCGAGTGTGGTGGGTGGAATGGTGGGCGAGCAACCTGTCAGACTCTGATAAGAGCGTTGAAGATCTACAGGGAAAAGATGGTAATGATGAACTACAGGAAATCGACAATGAATCACTCACATCAGGCAACTAAAAGAACAAACAAGCCATGTAGATTCGCATCACGAAAAATGTCAATTGAGCAGGTGCACCAGGGGCGTAACCAGACCGCTTACAAGGGGAGTGCATATTAAAAACCCTGCACCATTGTGGGTTTTTAGGAGATTTTTTTTATTAGCTGTCATGCCATTATCACAAAGTCGGCGCGCTTTACAAAAACCCGTGAAAACGCGCATTAAATTTACTACGCTTTAAGGCCTTTTGGATGACTTTTTTCGTTGTATTTTCGGTAATTATTACACGTTATTGCAAAACTTCACCTGACTTTGTCCTGGTCTTTTCACAAGTGTTCTTTCACACGGTTTTTATAAATAGATAATAGTTGTGAGCGGACCATTTGCTTTTCTGGGGGATGCATGTGCACACTGTCCCCTCTCCTTGGTTACGGTCCTGTACAATAGATAAGTGATGACCAATGAAATAGCTGTTAACATTAGGCACGTCAATGCAAAGAGCAATGGGCTGTCTGTCAGCAGCTTTCCACGGCTTTTGAGCCTGGTTTCCATAAGGAATGGAACGGGCGTTTTCGATCCATATACGCGATCGAAATCGTTCAAAAACGGCCGTAGGATTGAAAAACATTGGTTTCTCGATTATTTGCGATTATATGGAAGCCAGGCTTTAGTTGCACTTTTCCTTTATTTTTCCACCATTGAAGTTATTTCATGGCTAGAACACTATCTACTGCCAAGAGTGCTACTACACATATAAAACAATATACACTATTTACACTACTATTTCAATAAGTGACGGAGAGCCGATAGGGCGATAGCCTATATTTAGAAGTATACAAATGCCCTATACAAATGATCGATCTTAGCATCGCTTTGCCTACAGTAAGTCAATTTTTAATCAACTATTTCTGTTCTATGAATAGACACGATTACACGAAGAAAAAAAAAAAATAATGTTTGTAATTAATAATATCACACACCTACACAGGAGGCCCGAACATTACCTGAGATTCACACGGGTATACACGGGTATATCATTATAGAAATATTTCATAATTGATTTATTGATGGTAAACATCAGCAACTAATATTAATAATAATAAGTCGAAGTGATATTTAAGAACATATCATGCAGATGCATTTGATGGAAGCCCAGCTTATTTGGATGCAAAGAAATAAACTAAATTCCAACAAGGTGTGCAATGTGCAGTGTTTTCACTTTTGTCTTCCGGCTGGTAAAAGTACACATTCTAAATAATCAAAACTAATGAAATATTTGCAAATTTCCTATTTAATTATAGCGTTCTGAGCTGGTAAGCTTCACAAATACCCATATTTCATAAGTACTCCACAAAATAACTGATTTATTGAACGCAAAGTATCATGGTCGTTAGACTAGCACAGAAAAATTGAATCTAAGGCCAAACTAAATTGACATTGATCAAATGCATGTCACTGACGTTAGATTGAATGTCTAATTTTGATTCAGATTCAGTGACTCTATTCCCCATACATACATGCAATTACAAACCGTACACATTTATATCGATCTGGATGAAACATATGTTCATTTGTGTCTGTGTCCCCTGGAATTTAAGAACAAAGTACTTTCTTCCTACCCGCTCTAAAAATTTTCCACGTTATGTCGATTATAGTATCCAAAAAATATACATAAAAAAATACATAAAAAATATACATGTATTACATAATTACCGTTATCCCAAGAAATCCCGTACAGAACGGCGTGCCTACTGGAACCATCTGTTCTACGAAGAAATCCCGTACAGTGCAGTGCCTGCTGGAACCGACCGTTGTACAACGAAATCCCGTACAGTGTAGTGCCTGATGACGTGCGCCGGCTAACAAGTAGCGGTGTGTATTGATAGATATATCTATAGGTCACTTGTTTGTTGGCTAACAAGTAGCGGTGTGTATTGATAGATATATCTATAGGTCACTTGTTTGTTGGCTACCAGGTAGCGGTGTGTATTGATAGATATATCTATAGGTCACTTGTTTGTTGGCTAACAAGTAGCGGTGTGTATTGATAGATATATCTATAGGTCACTTGTTTGTTGGCTAACAGGTAGCGGTGTGTATTGATAGATATATCTATAGGTCACTTGTTTGTTGGCTAACAAGTAGCGGTGTGTATTGATAGATATATCTATAGGTCACTTGTTTGTTGGCTAACAGGTAGCGGTGTGTATTGATAGATATATCTATAGGTCATTTGTTTGTTGGCTAACAAGTAGCGGTGTGTATTGATAGATATATCTATAGGTCACTTGTTTGTTGGCTAACAAGTAGCGGTGTGTATTGATAGATATATCTATAGGTCATTTGTTTGTTGGCTAACAGGTAGCGGTGTGTATTGATAGATATATCTATAGGTCACTTGTTTGTTGGCTAACAAGTAGCGGTGTGTATTGATAGATATATCTATAGGTCACTTGTTTGTTGGCTAACAAGTAGCGGTGTGTATTGATAGATATATCTATAGGTCATTTGTTTGTTGGCTAACAGGTAGCGGTGTGTATTGATAGATATATCTATAGGTCACTTGTTTGTTGGCTAACAGGTAGCGGTGTGTATTGATAGATATATCTATAGGTCATTTGTTTGTTGGCTAACAAGTAGCGGTGTGTATTGATAGATATATCTATAGGTCACTTGTTTGTTGGCTAACAAGTAGCGGTGTGTATTGATAGATATATCTATAGGTCATTTGTTTGTTGGCTAACAGGTAGCGGTGTGTATTGATAGATATATCTATAGGTCACTTGTTTGTTGGCTAACAAGTAGCGGTGTGTATTGATAGATATATCTATAGGTCACTTGTTTGTTGGCTAACAAGTAGCGGTGTGTATTGATAGATATATCTATAGGTCATTTGTTTGTTGGCTAACAGGTAGCGGTGTGTATTGATAGATATATCTATAGGTCACTTGTTTGTTGGCTACCAGGTAGCGGTGTGTATTGATAGATATATCTATAGGTCACTTGTTTGTCGGCTAACAAGTGGTGGTGTGTATTGATAGATATATCTATAGGTCATTTGTTTGTTGGCTAACAGGTAGCGGTGTGTATTGATAGATATATCTATAGGTCACTTGTTTGTTGGCTAACAGGTAGCGGTGTGTATTGATAGATATATCTATAGGTCACTTATTTGTTGGCGACAATAACTACATAGAACATTGACATCGTATTGTTTACAACACTATGGAGCAATAGCACGCCTACGTAGTACTCTACGCCTTTTGTTCTTATAACTTCATTTTGGTGATAACGCTAACAAAATCACCTAAAATTGCCACAATTTTGAACGATCGTGAGGTGAGTATAGTAAACAATCAATGAAAAAGATAAGATGAGAGAGTACCACACTAGTGTAGACAAACTAATCGTAACAAATATGTAAAGTCGCGATCGACGTCATTTTGCAATATGAGTCGAAATTAGAACTTGGTTGAAATATGCATGTAGAAAGTCCAGTGACATGATCGCCCGAAGGTGAGTCTAAGAAGAAACAAATGATCATTAAAAAAAAGACACTAAACTATCCAAAAAGTTGACTTGAAGAAGAAGAAAAAACAAGATGAAGACAAAAAAAAAAAAAAAAAAAAAAAAAAAGAACAAGAAAAAGACAAAAGTAAGTATTTAAGACAAGTATTTCTGTGAGGAGACTTTCTCCCACACAGCCCACTAGTACCCACCATATTTACTATTTTACAGACATCTTTGAATAAAGGGAGGTTAATTAGAAAAGACCAGCAGCAAAAAAATATTTTGGCATAGTAAAGAGAAACAACTCTTATAACAAACTCCGGGGCAGGGAGCCGGACCATAGCGTTAAGAGGCGATCTATACCACCCATATCAAAATTAAGCAAATAAAAAAGAAGAAACGAAGAAGAGAACAAGAAGATCAAGAACAATAACGACTCAAGAATGTTAAGGCTGAGTATTTTGCATTAAACATGTTAAATGCTAACGTTTTTTGCACATAAAACCCACAAAAATAAGCATTTTGTCCGATCAGCAAAATAAGAATACATGTACCGGAAGAAGTAGTTGTACAAAAGGAAGACTCCAAGAACAAGAGCAATATTTAGAAGTAGAAGAAACTTGAGAAGAAGCAGGAAACAAAGTATGAATAAGATGAATTGTTGTAGTAAAACCGCACAAAGAAAAAGAAGGAAGTAAAAAAATACAAAGAAAAGGTAAAGCGGAGATCATCTAACAGCTGATAGTGTTATTGTATTGAGTACAGTGGCGAAATTAAGATGCAAAGCTCTTCCCGTGACTGCTTTGTAGTCTACACGTGAGCACTTCAACCTTTAGCGGGTGGCAACACTCAAGGTACTCGTTTTACGCAATGCATCAATTATATATTGGACTTGTTCTAGATTTCCATAACAAATAGAATTACGCAATAAAGCTATTCTAAAGAGTCACGTTGTCAGAATTGGAGCTATACCCGTATATATATATAGAATCTGGAGGCTGGATTCTCTTGCTTTGAAATTCGAACAGTTTATTTGTTGATTTATTAATATTTATCAATTTATTGATATTAATTGTTCCATGGGTTTTTAATTAAGTTATCATTGATCATTCATTCTGTCCGATGATTCATTCAATCATTCACTCGTTCACTTTTATTCATTCATCTATTAATTCATTTATTTAATCATTCAGTTACTCATTCATTTATTCATTTATTTATTCACTCACTCACTCACTTACTCACTCACTCACTCACTCACCCACTCATTCATTCATCCATCCATCTATCCATTCATTCATTCATTCATTCATTCATTCATTCATTCATTGATTCATTCATTCGTTCCTTCATCCGTCCATCCATCCATCCATCCATCTATCCATCCATCCATTCATTCATTCATTCATTCATTCATTCATTCATTAATTCATTCATTTTTTTCATTCATTCATTTTTTCATTCATTCATTTTCTCATTTTCTCATTCATTCATTCATTCATTAATTCATTCATTTTTTCATTCATTTATTCGTTCATTCATTCATTAATTAATTCATTCATTTTTTCATTCATTCATTCGTTCATTCATTCATTCATTCATTCATTCATTCATTCATTCATTCAAATATAAGAATTATAAATCCAACCACACTTCTATTTTCAGTCAAAGGACTGATTTCGTGACTCTGATCATTAGACCGAAAATTAAAAATACTAACGTGGTACGTGATTATCAATTTAACACTCCTTAGCTCCGGTCACAGGCTATTAATAATTGTCACGATTTTAATTGTCAAGTTTTTACCAAATTTGTCAACTACAGTTGTACTTCTTCGTCAAATGGCTAAATATACGCTTCATAAAGAGCAGTTTACAGAGACGGAAGCAAGGGTGGGCATGTGGGACCGCTGCCTCCTCCCCCCTTGATTTATTTGTTATTGATAATTCTTTTAATTTTTGATTGATAATCAGTAATTTTTTATTAACGTCCCCCCCCCTGGCTTTGAAATTCCGAATCATTTTTTAAATTAGCCACACTCCCCCCCCACCCTCCCCCCTTTTAAAATTTATTGATACTCTCCTGGTTTACTACGACTGAAGTTTAATACAAACTTTCAATGACGTCAATACCAGTTTATAAATACTATTTGTATGATAAATGCCTGACAATTGTTCTTTTAATTTGAACTTATTTTTATTACTAAGGAAAGTGGGCGAAAGATATTTTATTTATATATATTACATATTAAGATTTTATCTTATGTTTTTAAATGGAAATATTCGTGTCCATATATATAATCGCTCACGATCGCCGGATCACTGAAAATGATGTCAGCGATCGTGAGCGATCAGTTATTTTAGCGATCCGGCGATCGTGAGCGATTATATGGAAACCAGCCTTAAATAAGCTATAAACCAACAAAAGATTTCGACTAATTAAAAGCAAATTTTAAAAGCTTGCTTCGCAAGTTCATTATTTTAAAAATAATTTTGACTTTGTAGTAATGACAGAATTTAATAGTTCTCAAAGATCATTTAGTGATAAGCATTTGGACCTTCCCAAAATGCGTGAAAGGTTGAATTAGATACTTAAAATAGAGCAGGCAGAAATACCTCGCATCGTAGACCTACGCAGAGAAGCGACGTGTTCTTGCTGATGTATTGTGTGACTCATGTTTACGCTCAAAGTGACGTCATCCCACTTCCAGACACTTCCGCCATCGTGACTATAGAATACAGGAAGCCCACACAAATTGTATATATCGAGCGGCGATCAAGCGGTTTTTCTTTGAAGCTATTGTCCTACCCTGACACAGGGAACCCGCAAGAACTGTTCAAGCCGAGCGGCTTTTCTGAAGTTTGGAATAAAGTCTTCTTTGTGTGAAGCGATAAACCAATCAGAATGCGTGTTATATCGTTAAAAAGTTAAGCCGCGCCAGTCTGGAGGAAATAACAGACCGCTTCGCCCATAACCACTGATGACGTCAATGTTTTGGTTATAAAAACTTGAATAGCGTGCATCGTTCAAAAGTTAACCCCTCGGCAAGCTCACGCCGCGACCAACAAAAATTATGGATTTTCTACAGCCAAGAAGAGTCCACTCATGGAATTCACAAATTGTATGGTTATTAGTTGGAGTATTTATGTGTTTAATAGAAAATGGACTAAGTTGTGACTTTACTTCACCATGTAAAAAGACAAAACAATGCGTAAACGGGAAGTGTACGACTTCAGAGGATTACGATCGAAGAGCTCAAACGACCGCTTCGTTGGCTGCTGTTATAACTGTCTGTACGATATTAATGTTGTGTTTCTGGGGACTTTTATGCTTTGCTTGTTTTAAACAGTGTAAGGATTGTGCGAGAAGACCGTCGTCCATGTCATCGTGTGGTTCTGTGAACAGTGTCGCTATTGATATTTCATCTATCGAGATTCCAGATGACTTTTTTCGTAATGCGAGGATTCCTAGCGCTGAAGACTATTCTGGTCCGCCTCCTTATTTGCACTTATTCAATCCTAAATTACAATCGGAGAGAACGGTTAAAATGGATGAAATTAAGATGCTTGAGAAACCGACTGTCTTGAATGAATTACCTCCGTTATACAAATCGCTATTCAGTGATGAGCCGCCAAGCTATAACGAAATTGTTTTACAAGAACAAACTGTGTAATGATGTGATCCATATTTCATGTTTTTCACGACTAAGCGAGCTGTTCTTCAATCACGCTTTGAAGTCACGGGAAGTCGTTTGACATAGTTTATGCATAGAAGTTATTGCGAAATTGTGACTGGATACTGAATTTATGTATGCAAAAAGCGTAACGCAAGACTACAGGTTCTTGTTATGAGTTGTTGTTGAAGATTCGTGAGAAAAATCTTATTGTTGCATAAATAATTGCGATGTTTTGTAAATACAGTGACCGAAAAGCATGGTTTTTATTGAAAAAGTTGACAATGCCTGACAAAATATTTTTTTTTGTAATGAGGGCGTTCCTTATACAAATTGGGGGTAATTCTTCTTGCTTAGAAACTAGAACGACAAACTTATTTTTGTTCGATTTTATTCTTTATTAATTTATTTTGCAAAGTAAAGTACTAATCGGTATTTATTAATTCAAATTTTTGTTCTGTTTTACAGTCAAGACACTCGAACCGTGAACACTTCGTGCTTTTTCGATACTTTGTTCAACATGCTTCGTTTGAGTGAATCGATCTGAAGACGTTTCCTTTTTGATATCTCGGACTACTCTTTTAGAGGATTTAAAGCAGTAGAAATCTCATAAAATGAAAATATAAATAAAGATAAGTGTTCATGGTTCGAGTGTCCTCACTGTAAGTTATTTTTTGTAAAAGTTCAGAAGGGTTTTTGTCATTTTGAAGCAGATTTTGCGCGATTTCTATAGGCATCAGTTTTGGAATTGATATTTATATAATTTATTTAGAAAAATTAAAAGTACATACAACTTAATTCCAGTGTTTTAGTCTCTTATCTTTACTATTAAAGGTTAGTAATGTTATTTAACTTAGGATTTTAGTTAATTGTGCTCAGTTGTTCTTCATGAATTGATTTATCCTCTTCCTGTTCAAAGACGCTTGGAGTAGTTCTGTGGATGTATACAACTTCGGTGGTGACAGGGGAGACAAAATAAGCACACTATCGGCTTAGATTTGGTGGTTCATCAGTTAGAAAGTCTCTTTTCTTCAATGCTTTAATAACCGTTATTCAATCTAGGCGGTTAGAACAAAGACTGTAGACAAAAGCTGTACAACTAGTATAAGACAATGAACATTTTTTATGCACATTTTGCGCGCAAACTCATCACTAACCATTAAACCACTTCACTGAAAAAAAGAAATATATTAAACGATTTTATCGAATATCGACAACACCTTCAGCCGCTAATTGAGAGCACATGATCATATTGTGTCTATATTTTGAGTGCGGGCAGCCGCAAATATATATACATATGTAACGCATTACGACGAGGGTTGAATTAAGTACACTCTTTTGAAGTCTTAGCTTTGAAGCAACAAAAGTGAGAAAATATTGTGTAAAAGTATAGACAA